>OY979681.1:10000000-10600000 GCA_963855955.1 Luperina nickerlii | reverse complement strand
GCCCCTTCTTCATTTTCAGTAGGTATGCCTTTTGGATAACATCAGCCCGCACGAAGTAGTATGGGTAGATCTCATAGGGAGGCGGCAGGATGATTCCCTTGCAGTCGTCACGATGTCTGACAGCCACAGTGAGTGCGTAGACGAACATGCCTTCGTTATGGTAAAGGCGCATCCAGCAGGCAGTCTTGATGAATGTTGTGAAGTCCTTGGCGTAGTACAGCATGTGGAACATGGTGACTACTTCTTTGAGCTGACGGTCAATGTTCAGGGCAAAGATCTCACCGCGTGGCAGAACTCCTACCTTGATCATATTGACACAGGTCTTGACAACATCAGTTTTCTGTAACAAATATTGATATTTTACAGTATACCAAGTTTAACTAATCGTGAAACTAAATAAACACAGAGAAGGGCTTAAAAATTATACGGTTAAAGATAGCACTAGCTTGATTTTATGTATTGTCCGATAATTACTTATTTTTTACTTACGATGAACAGGTCTGTGTTTTCTTCAATTTTGAAGTTCTTGCCAAGGTCCTCAAGGTCCTTGTACATCAGAGGTTCCATCACGTGGTTCAGTAATTTCAAAATGACGAGTTGCCGTTGCTTGATGTCCATTGTCACTAAAATAAGAAAATGTATAAAGTGAAAATTTCAAACAATGCAGTTCGTTTTTTTTTGAACCCATCATATTACACCGATAATTAAAATCTACCATGTGGTTGCTGAAAATTGGAAATCCAAAACAGAACTCTGAAAACACTTAAGGCATGAAAGACGGTGGTCTTTAGACGGTGGTTTAAAAAAAAAAACTAACACAGCAGGTGTTCTGTGTTAGTTTTTTTAAAGTAAATAAAAAGGGCTTTCAAAGTTAAGAATCAGACCACCATATTTTTCAAAATCATTTTGAGAGATGTTGGGTCGAATAAAATTGCTGTCTATGGTAAAATAATATTATAATGGTGACAAAAGGGGCAATCTAAAAATTTAACCCTTCAGAACGACTAAAAAGCTTAGGAGCAGACAGCAACGTATGAATGAATAGGTAAATGCACTTACAAATAGTGGTGTCGTCGACCTCCGGCCTGGCCATGGCCAGGGCGGCCAGGCTCACGATCACTATTAAGACAGCCCTCATCGTGGAGTCGACTCGGTGTGAGATCAACTACGCGCCTACTAAAACTGCATCCCTTTTTATACAAACTGATTATAAGAATCTGGAAGAATGCGTTCATTGCAATGTAATGACCGTAGAAGCAAAACAATGTTTGTATCAACTCTGTAGGACATTAACATTATCTGCGCTAATTACTGCATTCATTGTTTTTTACTCGTATAACTTTATCTTATTTATTTGAACTTATTAATGAAGAAAACACAGGTTATGAAAACATTGGTGGCAATTCACTTGATATTATACATATGTATGGCATAGATCCACGCTAAAGAAAGATTATTCTGGATGAACACTAGAGCAGTACCATAGCTTTATTTTCTTAGCAAACCATTGTACAGAATGATTGAAGGCGTGACCCTATAGATAAGAAAATTAAATTGAGTAGGTAAGTTCAGATAAGAACCGGTAGCCAACCCTTTCGAGAGAACTCTATATAATATCAGTAAGTCCCAGACTCCCAGATAAGCAAAAATATTTGTAGCACTATAATCTTCCTAAAGTCTACAAAACATTGAGATGAGAAATCCTAAACAAAAGAGCATACAAAAAAAAAAGTTTGGACCAAATCGTTTTATTTCATGATCATAATTGTAAACTTAATAAAATATTTTTGTTTCCCCGAAAAACCTTTCATGAATAGGGTTTTTGACCCTACTAGAGCCATGACAATACGGGCGGAGAGTAATGGGTAGCTCACCGTCCGATCAGGACCTGCAGGCCCGTGCCGGACGGCGCGTACGTGTTCCACGCGCGCCTCCAGGAGATGTCAGCATCATCCGAAGGGGCCCGTCAGGGCCGAAGCTTGCCAGGTCAACGGGATTGTCCGAAAGAGGTACCGCTGGCCCGGAACATAAAGGGCTAAGGAAGGAACACGGGTGGGTTTTAGTCAGTAAGAGTCTGACACTCATTTGTTCTGACACTCATGACGGTCATTTGATGATTTCCCATCCTGAAAAAAAAGCCATGACAATACAATAAGGTGATTGAGCATGTTTCTAAATCTGTCTAATAAATACCAACTTTTCAAGTTATTTCTTCAGCACCCAGTACAAGATTTATTTCCAAAGGTTAGAATATTATATGTTACGGGTAATGCTAGAAGACGGAATAAACCTAGGTTTACCCGGGTTGACTTAGTATTACCCAAGCTTCTTGGGTAAAGTCCGAATAATAAGTAAAATAAATTTTAATTCGGGCTTTACCCATACACACCTAGGTCTACCCAACTCTGGCTGGGTAATGTTAAAAGTTTGTTTAATTAATTAGTGAAATGAAAATCTAATCTAACTAATTACCACCTGCTTTAAGATAGGTCGACGGAGCCCCGCTTCGCGGGGCTCCTATTTCTGGGTGGTTTAAAAAAAAATAACAAGTAAAAATAATAAGTTAGAAGGCTAAGGCGGGAGCGAAGCGGAGCGGAGCTCCCGCCTTAGCCTTCTAACCTAACCTATCCGAGTCGGGGTACTCTGAGTCGGGGTGTTAACCATAATGACGTTTTTATATACATATATTAAACGTTAGACCTAATGATTTTCGAATAAATAAACAATATACATATTAAATTACGAAAATTACGCAACACCTAACATTACCCAGCCAGAGTTGGGTAGACCTAGGTGTGTATGGGTAAAGCCCGAATTAAAATTTATTTTACTTAATATTCGGACTTTACCCAAGAAGCTTGGGTAGTACTAATTCAACCCGGGTAAACTTAAGATTACTGAGTCTTCTAGCTTTACCCGTAACATATACACACTTACGAGTACACACACATACACTTTCTAACATTCTAAAGCATTCCAACGATGTATGAACCTACTGCTAAGTCAAATATCAGTACGCACCAGCACATTGGTTATTGTCGCTCGGATTTAAAAGATCAGATAAAGTTACAGCATCGTAGGCATGTAGTCTCAAATGTTTTCAGAAAATTTGCTTTGACTCGTCTCTCTTCGGTGTTACCTGATAGTCTGCGAGTGCCATGGAATATTAAAACAGGGATTACTGAGAAAAAATGAAACGAAAAGATTAGAACGATGTTTAAAATATAGTTATTTATTTTCATGAATCCTAGTGCGTTATCACACTAATAATTATAATTATTATGGGTCAATATCAACAAACTGAATATTTTTTCAATTTTGGTGGCGAAATTTGTATCTTAATACAAAAATAACAAACAATATTTGTATTGAACATTTAATGATTTCAGATGTCTTACACAATGTTAAGGGTCAATATCAACAAACTGAATATTTTTTCAATTTTGGTCGCGAAATTTTTTCTTCAGTTTACGTGAAAAATAAGGACCGGTGGCGTGAAAACGCCACCAAAACCACCAAAATTGAGCCACCAAAATTGAAACCAGATATAAAAAAAATCTCTAAAAATAGGGGTTTTTAGTTACAATTAAATTAATACCACTGATTTATGCGTAACCCAAATCACTATCTATAATGTGTAGCTTACTATTAAAACACTTTAAAATTAACAGCAAATCGATCCACCAAAAATTGAACAATTTTTGTCCCCCGTGCCACCCAAGATGATACTTACGTTTTTGGCGGAAAATCATAGCACTAATCACACACCTGTTACGCGCAAGTGCACAACTGAGAGATGTGAAATAATAAAATGTGATTGATCGCACACGCACGAACACGAAGCTTCATTTTATAGTATGTTGAAAAAGTGCCACCAAAATTTTGATTTTTACTTGGACAAACTTTGATCGACTACCCTGTGCTTTTAAATTAGATTTTCTAATATGGTTTAATTGTTTTTAGATAATGTGTCTTAAGCATATACTAACGAATTTATTTATTTTTTATTGTACAGCAAATTGTTGCTTTGGTGAATGCAATTATATCAAAAAATGGAGCTGGGACAAGCCACCTAACTTGAATTTTAAGGCGATTTATTTTTCCCTATTTATTTAAATACACAGTTATAAAAAAAAATGTGGCCCTAATTGAAACAAGTTGCGTAGCTTACTATAAAAAAAAATAAGAAACATCCTATCATTTAACACCTCGATTCTCAACGTGGACGCGTAAAATTTGCTGCTGGGATATTCACCCTTATAAAGGCGAAAGTTGTGTGTTTATATGTTTGTTACTTCTTCACGCTCAAACAGCTGGACCTATTTTGATAAAATTTTGTATGGAAGTAGCTAATTTTGTATGGTGGTATAGGCTATTTTTTATCCCGATATTCCCACGGAATCGAAACTTATGCGGGTGAATCCGCGAGGCGCAGCTAGTTCTGAATAAAATAATGTTAAAAATAATGTTAATAAACCTTAATGTTAATAAGCGCCGGGTGGCCGGGACAACAATGCGCAACCAAACATGGATACAGTAGGTACGTGATTCTGAATCTTCTAGCGTGAAAATATTTCATCAGTTATTAAAATAAAACAGCTATTCCATACATTTTGTCCGCGTAAGTATTGCACTTTTCTATAAAACAGCAGATTTTGTTTTGATAACGGAAAAATTTCTACGTTGGGGGGGTTTAGAATCATGTGCTAAATTCATGGTTTCAGTTTGCTCGTCGATGTCCGTGCCACCCTGTATTTATATTTTCCATTGCTCAGTAAAACGAATTTTTCTTGCAAAAAGATTGTAACTTAGATCTCTTTATTTCTCACATTTTAAACCGTCTTTTGGAGCTCTTTTAGGTCTTATTTCTTCATTCATCTTACTTTCATCTGCTTTGCCTTTTCTTAACTATCTACAGAATATAATTATTTAACACTGATATACTTCCAAGATTCTGACTACCAGCGACAGATTTCATACATATTATACTTACTTCACATTACATCAGGCAACAAAGGACAGGACAGGACATCTTCAAAGCAAATAAAGGCCTTTATTTCATTAAATTGAATAAATCTCAAATGCCAACGGATTAACCTCAAAAAGCATAGCATATTAACCCGTTAAATTATATTAGCCAGCCCACGAGACATCCTAATACTTTATTTATGTATGCACCCTCACCAACAGCGTATTTTAAACAATATTTTAATAAAACTAAGTATCCCTACGGACGGAAAAAGAATCCAAAATAAAAAATAAATCCTCCTTGCAATGGCGTGTAAAAGCAAAAGCTTATTAAAGTTTAAATTACATTGTTAGTATTTTAGAATGTTGTTGAATGAAAACAAAGTTTTAGTTGGGATAACTGAGGCAAAATAATGAAAGGTTATGTCTCGCAAAAAATGTTTTAATTGGAATAGCTATGATAGCATATTTTGACGTCATAGAGGGCGTCAATTGCTAAGGTGGCACAAATCCAGACTCCTTATTGGTGAGAGACAGTGAGAAGAAGAACGAGAAAAGCAAATAGGTACCCGATTCGTGACATTGAACCTAGCAAAACATATGTACCCAACATCCATACTAATTAATGAAATTGTTATTTGTACAGACCCCAGCACATCAAGCTACTACAATCTGTCTAATTTCTTTGATAGATTTCCAACTTTAACGCTAAAGCATAAGGTTCAAAGTTGTTTGGGAAAATTTTACAGTTTCGGGTAGCTTGATGTGCTGGCGTCTGTACCTACTGTGTATAAAAACGATAATACTTACTTCCTCTATCAATGGCTCGTGGCTAAAATTCACTAACAATTCAAGTTTGCGAGATATTAAAAACGCAAGATTTCTTCTTAACGACACAAGTGAATCTTCTTGAAGATGATTAAACTCTGGTGTCACGGGCTAATATCCATTTCCATGTCTCTGTTACTTAAAGAAAATGCAGCATCGTGCTCCAGTGGTATCAGAAGCAATTCAATCTCGATGAAATGTATGGAATCAATAAGTCATTCCCACTGCGGTCAGGACACCAGTCGAAGGCAGGATATATGATATACGTAATTGAATATAGTGTTTCTAGATAGGTCAGAGGGATGTCCGCACGTTGTATAGATCTTATGTAACGTCTGTATTCTACAAAGAGCATATTCGCAATAAGTAATTTAGTGAACAGAAGCAACATTTTCATTTACGGCATACGATAAAGTCTTTAAAGTTTACCAAGTATTTGTAAATTAAGCATGTACGTGATTTTCTACGTTTGCACTAGTTCACCAACTATCAACTCAAGTATGCTGCAAGCGTCAAGCGCCTAGTCTTATTAACTTTTGTTATAGGCTGTGAACTATATGTCTTGCATAATCTTTACACGAATGTAAATAATTTTGAAAGCTGGTATTTGCAAATAACAAGCGCACGACTGAGCACGTGCTCATTGCAATTCAAACCACATGTCAATGACATAAAAGTCAAATGGACGTTTGTAAATTGCAACAACTCTGCCATGGTGCTTGGTAGAACTATCGAACAAACAATCAACTCAACCTTTCTGTCTCCTCCGCCTTCCGCATCCAGTCTGTCCCAGCCACTTTCTTAAGGTCATCGGTCCATCTAGCCGAGGGGCGTCCTACGCAATGCTAGCCTATACGCGGTCTCCACTCCAGGACTCGTGTTCTCCACCGGCCATCGGTCCTTCACAAACATGGCCAGCCCAATGCCACTTCAGTTTGCTTACTCTACAAGCTGAACTCCGGTTCTTTTCTGGATAATTTCATTTCTGATTTTATCCTTCAAAGAAATCTGAGTACACCCGGCTAACTCTACTATATTACAACTTTAGACTGCTTTGCGATTCATTACTATTCATGTTTGCTACAAATTAGTGCCGTAGACACTAGGATTATATTAGAAGCTCAGTCGAGCTTCGAATATAATCCTAGTGTAACACCCTCTCACTGTGCACTAAACTACATACTGCATACTAACCGCAGTGATTAGTGCAACTGATGAAGATTTCAGGAATCGCTTTTCGCCTTCTCTTTGATAATAATAAAGGGAGATGCTGTACTTGAATCTCTTAATGGATACAATGTATTCAACAGTAATTTTTATCTCGACGTTTTATAAGCATGACGTGGATTTGTTTTGTTAATTGATAAGTTCACGCTGGTGCCGCTAGCTTGCGATTCTACGCAAATTAATTTGTGAACATTTTTAAGAAAAGGCAATTGAATAAAGAAATAAAATGGTTTCACTATTAGAATTTTACTTTAGAAAAAAATAAAAAAGCTAGCTAAATTAATTATGTGTAATGTAAAACGCAATATTTTGTTAACTTGTTAAATAATTTCAAACCCAGTGACGCCGCAGGCTACAATTAATATAATGAGAAAAAATAAAAATATATTTTTCCAAAACGAAATTCAGTTGTCCGTTATAATCAACTTGCTATCATTTACCCAATCATTAATTGTCTGTTTTTGTTTTTCGAAGTACTAAATCCATTGAATGCCTCACCTTTGACGACCAAGATCTAAGAAAAACTCTGAGAAGTCTTGCCAAGAGGCAAAGCTGGGCGTATGCTTTCCGGCTTAGGTGATAGTGTTAGAAGGGACAGTGGGACGCGGCCTAAATCAAAACAGGGATTACTTTCATACATGTATGTAGCAATGTAGTATAGTATAGTGTAGTATAGTGCTACATACATGAATGAAAGTAATCCCTGTTTTGATATTCTACAGCACTCTCATTCAACTCCCAAAGGTAATGATTAAAAACTGTAGGGTTTCTAAAAGGAAATAAGGAAACATAGTTAGATTACTGTTTCTTTATCACTCTTCTTCATTCAGTTTATGTAGTCTTTAGACGAAACATTTTACTTTTATCCTAGTTACACTTTCTATAGATAAACTAGGTAGACAGGTTTCTTAGAAAAATCTTTCCGACTTTATATTCTTGAAGGTGTTCAACCTTGTCGTAAAACTTTCCCAGATTACTTAACAATTTTGACTTTAATGTTGTTCATGATTTTAGAGCTAAAACTAGTTACCAAAAACAAAAACCGGCCAAGAGCGTGTCGGGCCACGCTCAGTGTAGGGTTCCGTAGTTTCCCGTCCGTCACAATAAGTGTTCCCACTTATGAGTTTAAAAGTGGGTATCCATTATGTTCGCGCTCCAGCAGCGCTCAGCGCTCCTGCAACTGCTCCCGGTAGTGGGTACGTGCGCGAACACGGAGCGTGCAACATTGCACGCTCCGCGGCAGGCGCTCCGACTCGTGACGGTTTTTAGCGCGAACACAAAGGGATACGTTCAGGATAATAAAATATGTAAACGAAGTTAAAAAATGCTTGCATATACGATTATACTACAAAATTAGTCCAGAAATTATTTTGTACAACTTTTTGTCTTTTTTGTACAAAAACTGTTGTTTCCATCAAGTTCAAAATAATTTTCCTAGAAAGTCCTTATAAAGTTCTACTTTGCAGATTTTTTTCATATTTTTTAAACTTATGGTTCAAAAGTTAGAGGGGGGGGACACATTGTTTTTTACTTTTGGAGCGATTATTTCCGAAATTATTGAAATTATCAAAAAATGATTTTAGTAAACCCCTATTCATTTTTAAATACCTTTCCAACAAAATATCACACGTTAGGGTTGAAATTAAAAAAAAATCACTTCCCACTTTACATATAGGGGGGCTACCCTAATAAAACATTTTTTTCCAATTTTTATTTTACCACTTTGTTGGCGTGATTGATATACATATTGGTACCAAATTTCAGCTTTCTAGTGCTAACGGTCACAGAGATTAAGCGAGGACGGACAGACGGACAGACAGACATGGCGAAACTATAAGGGTTCCTAGTTGACTACGGAACCCTAAAAAAAGTCCTGATGGCTGTCTCCGAGCCCATTTTTCGTTTTCTCCTCTACCGATCATTCTTTCTCCTGACAGTTAATTCTGACAGTAAATCCAAAAATTAATTATTAGTAGTGTAAGATGTAAATGGAAACTTTCTCTTTCATCATAGACTCTCTAATAGTGTGTTCGCGATTTAATTGCCAAAATACTAACAAATATGAGTTTATGGAAAAATAACTTTAATACCTAGACAATAAAGTTTAGTTTACGCTGCAATTTCAAACATTTTTATAACTTTTAAAATAGTGCTAGTCACTCTGAAATCAACTCAATTCTCATTCAATTAAATTTGATATTTGTTTAACTTGAAAGAACATCAATTGGAAACAAAGAATAGATTGATTATAGATAAATTGTTTAAAGGCTCCTACAAACCGGCGCGACACAAAGGCACCGCTCTTTGCGCGACTTCCGGTGCCTTTGTGTCGCGCGCGATTTTATCGCGTGTCGAGCATGTTTGAAGGGGCCTTAAGTCTGTCGGTGCACTATCTTGACCCGATACGAAAACACATTAAAGTAATTAAACCTCAGTATCGAACATAAAAACAATATTGCTGTTAATAACCTACACATACCTACCTTTCCTTACATTGTAATGCCTTTTAAATTGTAGATATTAAGAACTAAAGAATAAACACATTGGAAGATAACATTGTCATCCGATTTTAGTATAAAAGGGGATGCAGTTTTAATAGGAGCACAGTTGAACTCACGCAGAGTCGACTCCACGATGAGGGCTGTCCTATTATTGATTGTGAGCCTGGCCACCGTGGCCATGGCTAGGCCTGAGGTTGACGATACCACTATAGGTAAGTTTTTCTTTACTATCTACTTCTCTATCGGCAGCTTTCTAACTGGATATTACTCTCTCTCCAGTTAGTAATTTTCAGTCCAGTTAGTGTTTGACGTACTACATATTGTATTTAATTTCTAGTGACTATGGACATCAAGCAACGGCAAATGGTCATCTTGAAATTACTGAACCATGTGATGGATCCCTTGATGTACAAGGACCTTGAGGACATTGGCAAGAACTTCAAAATCGAAGACAACTTAGAGCTTTTCACCGTAAGTGCAAATCAACAAAACATGTTATTTTTAACATAATTATGTCATGCTTCCCATATTTGGTGCTTCTATTAAAACATGATTTCCTTTTTTCAGAAAACCGATGTTGTAAAAGATTTTATTAAAATGGTCAAGGTAGGAGTTCTGCCACGCGGTGAGATCTTCACCCTGCACATTGACCGTCAGCTCAAGGAAGTAGTCACCATGTTCCACATGCTGCACTATGCCAAGGACTTCACCACCTTCATCAAGACCGCCTGCTGGATGCGCCTTTACCTCAACGAAGGCATGTTCGTCTACGCACTCACCGTGGCAGTCAGACATCGCGACGACTGCAAGGGAATCATCCTGCCTCCTCCCTATGAGATCTACCCATATTACTTCGTACGCGCTGATGTTATCCAAAAGGCATACCTACTGAAAATGAAGAAGGGGCTTCTGGACCCGAAACTGTGCGATTTCTACGGAATCAAGAAGACAGACAAGGATGTTTATATAATCGACGAGAACATCTATGACAAACGTGTGTTCCTCAGCGACGAAGATAAACTCCGCTACTTCACAGAGGATATCGACCTTAACACTTACTATTACTACTTCCACATTGACTATCCATTCTGGATGAAGGACCGAGTCATGGACAAACTGAAGATGAGGCGTTTTGAGCTGACAGTTTACGTTTACCAACAGATCCTTGCTAGACACTACTTGGAGCGTTTGTCCAATGGATTAGGCCCGATTAAGGACTTATCTTGGTCCAAGCCCATCAAAAAGGGATACTGGCCTTGGCTGAAACTGCACAATGGTATTGAGTTACCTGTCAGACTCAACAACTACGTCATTACTCGCGACACCAACCTTGACGTGATCCGTTTGTGCGAAGAGTATGAGAAGATCATTAGGGAGGCTATTATCAAAGGATTCATCGAAGTAAGTATTCTTTCTAAGCTAATAATGTCTCTTTCTCGAAAATTAAATAACAATCCCTTTATAACTATTACCACTAATAGTGAAATATTGGTCAAACATTTTAAGAAACTCAAAACACTTTTTTCAGATTAACGGCATAAGACTTGAACTGACCAAGACTGAAGACATGGAAGTTCTAGGAAAACTGATCTTCGGTAAAATTGACAAACTTGACATTGACAAGACCGTCGTTGACTCTTACCGCTACCTGTTGATCGTCATGAAGGCCGCTCTTGGTCTCAACACTTTACATTCTGACAAGTAAGTATCGCTAACGACTCTGTTTTCCCCAAAGCGCTTAGAGTATTATAAAAAGTAAAAGTGTACTTCATGTTGGGATGCATGATAAAGCCTCCTCGTGTAGCGCAGTTTGTTCCGCCAGTTACTCAACTAAACCGAGTGCTCGGCACATTCTAGACAGTCACACGCAACACCTTATTTGACTGGCCAATTCTTCCCTTGCGGTGATAGGGCTAACGCCCGCCTGGTTTGCGACCACCCTCCCACCGGAGTCCTTCAAGCAGCCTGCTGGGTTTCGTAGATACGTGGGAGTTCCAGTGATTTAGGCATCTTCTGGGCATGCTCGTTTTATCATAGATCTCATCCATCGCTTTCCATCAGGCGTGATCGAGGTCAAGAGCGGGCGGGCCCATTCAGCAATAAAAAAATAAAAACTAGTAGAGTACCTACAGTTCACAAATAAAGTTTGTCAGAGATTTTTAATTTTATAAACTGTTGCCATAGCCTTGTATGTAATCTTTTCTTTTTGGTATACTGAGTGGTTAATTAAGCTTTGTGCCGTCAGTCAATAAATCACTAATCGGACAGGGCTGTTCTATAAATACTTTACACTTATGAAAATGACATCCTTTTGTTACAGGTACTTCGTCGTTCCTTCTATCCTAGACACATACCAGACGGCTCTCCGTGACCCAGTTTTTTACATGCTGCAGAAACGTATCATTGATTTGGTGTGCTTGTTCAAGCTGCGTCTGCCTATGTACACTAAGGAGGACCTCCAATTCCCCGGAGTGAAGATCGACAATGTATTGGTTGACAAGCTCGTCACTTACTTTGACGACTATCTAATGGACATGACCAACGCCGTGTACTTGACCGAAGAGGAAATGAAGAAGACCAAATCTGATATGAAATTCTTGGTTCGCAAGCGCCGCCTCAACCACCAGCCGTTTAAAGTCACCCTCGATGTATTGTCTGACAAGTCAGTCGACTGTGTTGTAAGGGTGTTCCTCGGACCGAAAAAGGACAACTGGAACCGTCTCATTGATATCAACATCAACCGACTTAACTTCGTTGAATTAGATACCTTCCTATACAAGCTGACCACTGGCAAGAACACAATCGTCAGGAACTCATACGACATGCACAACCTTGTCCACGATCGCATGTTGACCCGCGATTTGATGAAGAAGGTTGAGTCCATCACCGACATGCGCGACCTACTGATCAAGGACTTGAGAAACTACCACACCGGTTTCCCCACCAGGCTTCTTCTTCCTAAGGGTTTAATTGGAGGTATGGATATGTTGGTCTACGTCATTGTGACACCATTGAAACTGGTCGACAACGTTGACATCAACGTCTTAGACGTGAACCGCAAAGATTTCACGCTCGACTCCAGGTCAACCGTCCTTCTAGACAAGACGCCTCTTGGTTTCCCCTTCGATCGTCGCATTGATGTTGGAAACTTCTTCACGCCTAACATGAAGTTTGTGGATGTAAAGATTTTCCACAAAAAGACGACGTGCGACATGAAGACCAGGTGGGACCGCTGGGTGCTGAAGAACTACAACTTGGTGGACAGGACGCCCATCGATTCGGCGTACTTCGTGGACACAGACCTTGACCTTAAAGTTAACCGCAATCGTGACATAATTGATATGTAAATGTATAACTGCAGAATGAAGACTGAACTAAATAATGACAACGACTGTTATGAAGCAATTTTAAAAAAATCATAAAAAAATAAACTGAACTATTTTTAATTACACATGTCCTCTTATTTTTTTTAATCCGCTTATTTTTATGGTTTAGGTAATCAAATAATGGCTCTTCTAGTCACTCATCTAGTATAAGTGACTAGAAGAGCCACCAATTTTCTCTTTCCTAAACGTTTGTAATTATTATTCACGTATGTAATATTTATCAGTAATTGTAAACTAAAACTTAAAAAATATGGCTCAGTCAATGTCTCAGTCTTTGGCTGAAGCTTACCAGAAACTTGTTTAGAGGCTCTGGTCGGGTGAAGATTTTAAAAATAAAATGCGTTTAACGAATGGTTTTTAGTTTTAGCCAAAGAGAATATAACCACTAGAGAGCGTATAGGCCGATTTCTTCGAAGCATACGACTCACTAACGCGAGCCGGGGGACGAGGAAGAATGCGCGGCTGCAATTGGTCTGTTCTTGTAGTTATGCCTACCATTAGGGCTGCTCTACTTCATTAAGGGAAAATAGTCGATATCGATAAAATGTATTTTAACATTATGAAAAATACTCAATTAAAATCATAGAAATAATATTTAATCAAAATCAATCAATTACAAAAAAAACATGTAGGTACCTATCCTGATCTTATTGATTTTTAAAATGAATTAATTTGGTATAATTATATTTTACGAATTAAAGTTTTAGGGTCTTGATTGTTCTTTGTAAAAAAATATAAGCGAGCATCTACATATTTTTGAATTATGCATCTTACTAATTCAATTAAATGATTTGTTGATTCTATTTCAAATTGATGAAAATTAATATCTGGGAATAAATTATACCCAATCAGAGGTTTTAGAACCGACCTTATAAAATAATCGGTATTATATTTCAAAACATAAAAAACATGTATGTCAAACAAACAGATGAAAAAAACTTTTTTACACCAAAGACTACCGCCCTCAAAAACTACAAAGTGAAAAATATATACTATACTTACAAAACAATAAATAGAACATTATCAAATTCACTATGATGTATGATTGTATGACCGTCTTCCACGAAATTGTAGCGAATCCAAATAAAAGTTGTACTATCTGTGGCTTCGTAATAATTGGGTGTAAAGTCGCCCGACCGCACTGGGACCGATCGGTCCCAGCACAGAGCATGTGGGTCCCAGCGCGTAATAATTTGGTGTAAGATCGCCCGACCGCACTGGGATCGATCGGTCCCAGCACATAGCATGTGGGTCCCAGCGCGTAATAATTGGGTGTAAAATCGCCCGACCACACAGGGAACGATCGGTCCCAGCACATAGCATGTGGGTGCCAGCGGTGCCTGACGACATAAAAATTATCCTGGACCGATCAGTTCCGGTCGGGGAGAGAGAAAACAAAAAAATCCCGGAAAATACATAAAAAGAAACCGACGAACTGTGAACCTCCTCCTTTTTTAAGTTGGTTAAAAGTAGATAGGTATTTTTTTACATTAAGTGAATTGAATAAAATTTTTATTAATTTTAATTTTATTATTTTCGGTATCAACTTTCAGCTAATAAAGGTAAAACCACTATTTTTTACGATAAACATACAAAGGGAAATAAAGGGATACAAGCATTAGATTTGTCTAATACAAGAACTAGACTTTTCCAAAAGACATCAACGCGCGACTATAAAATGTGTTCATTTACCCATTTTAGGTAGACCCTTGCGGTGGCTCATAATCTGATTAAATCAAAAATATTTTTTCTTACTGTTTACTTACCGGTGAAAAATTATATCATCCTTTTTATAACTAGATGTCTTGGTATGTTTCCCACACCACTTCATGAAGGCATTTTGATGCGATATAATTGCATAAAAGTTATAAAAAATAGTATTAATTTAGCGTGCACAGAGGTCTAACACTTGGACATAACTAAAATGGTTACTAGTACCGTAGCCTATACATAGGCGACGAAGAGCCAATAGTTTTCGAGGGTAGGGGCACTGTATACGCAGTCAAGTGGTTATATAGTCTTCGGATTTAGAAAACTGCGGCAAAACTCAAAAGTATTTAATCACCGTTTGCGATTTATTTGCCAAACATGTAAACAAGTATGAGTATTTGGAAAAATAACTTTAATAATACTCACACAATAAAGTTTAATTTACGCTACAACTTCAAAAAATTTTATAACTTTTTAAATAGTGTTAGTCATTCTGAAATCAAGTTAATTACTACTAAAATAAAGTTGATGTTTGTTTAATTTGAAATAACAATAATTAGAAATATACATTTGAATAGACATTAATAGACATTAATATATATATTTGAATAGACATTTAATAACATAAACTCACGCCTCCTTCCCATGATGGTAGGCAGAAACTAAAGAACTGATGTTATTTTCTGAACAAAGGATTGCCCACAGCGATCAAATCATGCCATAATGCAACCACGTGCAGCTCCAATTTTACATTTACAAACTAAAAATAAATACCTACTTCTGTCTACCGATACATGATTCATGGGTTTATTTTCATAGAGACTGAAAATTGCAACACATAAGTAATTCATTTTCAAAAACAAATCATTTTTAAGTAACACAGGACTGTGAGTTATATGTTACTATGCATGTAAGGACTACTTGCTGTGTATGTATTTAGTTGTCTTTTTACCTATAAATATATTAATTAAATCACCTGCGGGGTAATTGCGTACAACCCGAATCTCTTCAGAGTAAGAGTGAACAGGCTTCTTCTGGGTGAGCTCACTCCATCGTAGACTTTGTCTCTGTCATCTCTGACCTAGACTAGAGTCAAGAGCAAACCCATTTCAAATAAAAAAAAAAACACAATATCGCTGTACACCTGCAATCTCTGGAGTAACTATACGCAAAGATCGTTCAATGCTTTACGCGTCCAATACAATAACGTGTTTAGGGTGTTGTTGCGGTTGCCGCGGGCATGCAGTGCGTCAGGGATGTTTGCGGATGCACAGGTGGACGACTTCCATGCCATCTTGCGCAAGCGGTGCGCCGCCTTGCGCTGCAGAGTCCGCGCCAGCTCTAACAGCATTCTGGCGATATTTAGTGACAGACTAGACGGTCGGTTACAAAAGTTTTGGAGCAACCTACCTACATTTAACTTTAAATACTAACATAGCTAAGTAAGTTCTGTATTTTTACTAACAATTGTGAATTAATTTTGTGAACGTGAATAATTATGAATGTAACTACTTATATGGATCTTGTGGCATCTGAATTAAATGATTTTATTTATTATTATTAATATCAATAGCAATGGGAGACCCATTGCTATTATTTTAACAGTTCTACAACATTCTTTGCGTTATTTACTTTGTTGAGCATACAGATTTTTGGTACATATAAAACAATATCCTTCGTAATGATTCAGATTGAGATCGATAGTGTGTTACGCTGGCGCACCTCTTATACAAGGAAAGGAAAATGCTTTGAATTCTTGGGAATTCACGGGCTGCTACATACCATAAGATTGTTGGCAATCTTATGGTATGTAGCAGCCCGTGACCTCTACATCCTTACGGTCCTCGGTCCTCTAGGGTAAGGCACCTGTGTGGTTGGGACTCAGATGGAACCCCATTGGTGTAGCCACCAGGGAAGTGACGCAATGGCCCATTCCAGACTAAACACCGAGGCGATTGCCTGCCTTCGTCTCCACACATGGTAGTCCTCATCTGATCCTGGTCTGCAGCTTTCTTCGGAAGCATAACACTTTCATAGAAGGAGGCGATTCAAGAGCCGATCTGAACATAATGAATAAAGTCAGATAATTAATCAATACTCCTTTTTTTGGTAGGTACCCACGAAGAGAAATTAGATAATCTATCCCTAGCCTGAAATTTGGCCGAGAGAAATACTTAATAATAATTAATTAGGTAGCTAAGGTTAGGTAGGTAGGTAACTAACTTAATTTTTCCTAGAAAAACCTAACTAATTTTTTATTTTGATCATCATCTTTTTTCAGATGTCTCAAGCAACTTAGGTAGGTATATTTATCTGAAAGATTGAATAGTATTCTATGGCGTCTGATACGATATCAAGATTGAACCATTTGGAAGATAAATTGGAGTCATCAATCCTTCAGCAAAAGTTTTAGCAGAAGTCTCAAATTACAAAATT
The DNA here is from genome assembly GCA_963855955.1 of Luperina nickerlii. NCBI lineage: Eukaryota > Metazoa > Arthropoda > Insecta > Lepidoptera > Noctuidae > Luperina > Luperina nickerlii. The sequence goes on along the minus strand of OY979681.1, from coordinate 10,582,944 downwards.
GAGAGTTACATGAGCCCAGCAGGGTAATAGCGTAACGCACTGTCAGTAAGCAATGGGTTTTATTTATACACAGTTTACCAACATTCATTGCGTTATTTACGTTGTTGAGCAGACACATTTTTCGAACAAATGTAGCAATGGATTATAAATAAGCTTCAAAATGATTCAAATTGAGATTAATAGTGTGTTACGCCATTAGGGTGCAGATCATGATTGAGTTGATAACTCTTGAACGTTTTTCTGCTATGCCTAATGATATCGGTAAAACATTATCCATACTATTGTTATTCTGTACCTACTAACATAGTTTTTAAGGTCCTGTTGTTACTAACCATAATGGATCATGTTATCTGATTAATAAATAAATAATACTAATAATAGGAGCTTCACGGGCGCTCCATCGGGTTCTTCATAAGCCCCGGTGTAGATTTCTTAAAGTCCGTATCCTGGCTACGTTTTGGTGACCTTTTCGGGGAAACTGAAGGTTTTATCTGTGCAATTTGGGACGAAATTATCTTGACGAATAACTACCGTCATAATATTATGACGGACGGGACCGTCGACGTGTGTCGGGCATACCACCGTCCGGGTGAGTCTTTCAGACATATTACCTCTGGTTGTTCTCGTCTAGCTAACGGCGAGTACTTGCACAGGCACAACCTAGTGGCCAGGATTATAATCACAGCAACTTGCTTTGAAATATAAACTTGTGGATTCTGAGGTACCGCCGCACAATAATTGTCGACGTTACCATTCCACATGACGGGAACCTCGTGAAAGCTGAGAAAGAGAAACAAACTAAATATCTCGACTTAGCACACGAGGTTGTTGACATGTGGAATGTGAGCTCGGCTATTATAATGCCGATTGTCCTATCGACCATATCTTATAGCCGAAAGCCTCGATCAACATCTATCGAGGCTCTCGTTAGGCAGTTAGATCAAGGGCTTGATTCAGAAGGCAGTAATCCTCGATACGGCTCGCATTGTGAGGAGGTTCCTGTCTCTGGAGCCGTAACCACCGGTAGCTTAGACCCTGCTCCCGACATCGGCGGACAACTATTTTTTTTCTATTTTTAAATGTTTTTTATACTTATCTTATATTTTAAGAAATAGGAAAGGGTTTATTTATAGAAATAGAAATAATATATACTGGCATAAAACATGGTATTTAAAGTTATTTTAAAAATAAGTATCTATTACATATAGAGCATAAATGTTTTGCTTATATCATTGCATGCAAATAATATAGGTTACATTACAAAATGTTTCACGTCAACAAATTCTTGCTCTAAAAATTATTAGTATTCAACCATTTTTTTTATGCAATCTACTATCTAAATCATTTAAATCACTTTTCAATTTTATTATTTTTACATATATCCGAACACACATGGATAAACAGATTTTACTATAATTAGCCAGTCTTGGCAAGTCATTTACTAAAAGCATGTGAGGATCTCGCAGGTTTCAAAAACGGTTTTAGGATATACGATGATTAAAGTTAAGTGACGTTCAAAAGTCAAAAATGTATGGTTAAACGGTCGCTTATCACTACTTAACTTCACTTTAAGCAACGTTTATGTATAAAGAGGTAGGTAAATGGTTTAATTTGTTACTACTTCTACCATATCTGTTCCGTGACTTCTACTACTACTAAATTAATATATTACTGAAATGGTTAAGTACTGACATCTACACCGAAATTACTTGCAGTTCCAAACAGTCCAATTGGTTTAGGTACGCGCCACAAGGTGGCTCTGGACCATGGAAACTTATCTCCTGAAAATAATTATCTTAGGTATCGTAGTCCCTTTTAATTATTTTAGCGAATCTGCTTAAGGAAAACCTAACTAGGCCTTCATTAATTTTCGACGAATTTTGAGTATCTTAACTCAGTAGTAGTACTACTCAACTATCATAACTGAGTTTGCCAGGTTTCAGTAAATGCTACTAGATGGCAGTAATTCATATTATTTCTTGTGTACTGAAAGAACAGATTAGGGGAGTCTGCGGCTGTACAGTCTGTTCACAGTTTTTTTTACCTCTGACAGCAGGGCTTAGTAGTTATAGGAACTATTCGTAAAATGACTTACGGCGAAAAAAAAAAGCAGGTCAACGTAGTTCGATGGTCAGGGACGCTGTCTGAACCATACAGGTTGGAGTGCGGGGTGAGGCAAGGGGGTTGACCTCACCAACGCTCTTCAACCTTTATGTAAACGCACTCATCGAGAGACTGAGCAGCACGCGTGTCGGATGTCATGTTGGTGGAGTTTGTGTAAACAACATTAGCTATGCAGACGACATGGTGCTGCTGAGCGCCTTGATCTGTGGCCTGTCTAAACTGCTCAGCATTTGTGAGAAATATGCTCTCAGTCATGGCCTGCTCTATAACACCAAGAAAAGTGAGTGTATGGTTTTTTGGGTCATGGGTAAATGTTCAGATTGCATCCCTAGCATTAAGTTAAATAATGTACCGCTAAATAGGGTTGACACCTTCAAATACCTTCTGCATCTGGTGACCTCTGACCTGAAAGATGATTCGGACATAGAGCGGGAATGTAGGGCGTTGTCTGTTAGAGCGAACATGCTAGCTCGCAGGTTTGCACGAAGCTCGAAGGAATTAAAAAACCCTCTTTTCAGAGCGTATTGCGCCTGTATTTATTCGAGCCCCCTGTGGGCTAACTATACTCAAAAACAGTACAGCGCCCTACGAGTCCAATTCAACAATGCCTACAGGATGTTGTTGGGGCTGCCTCGGTACTGCAGTGCGTCGGAGATGTTCGCAGAGTCGCGCATTGACTGCTTCTTTGCGACTATGCGGAAATGGTGCACATCTTTGGTGCGCAGGGTCCGCACCAGCTCCAACACCATCTTGAGGATGATGGCTGAGAGGTTCGACTGTGACTTCATTAACCATTGTTATTATGCTTAATGTAGTGACAATAAAAATAAAGTGAAATAATCATAACACATTATTGTTCATTATCTGACATTATATGATTATCTCTAATTTTTTATTAAAGTTGTTGACTTTGCCAATTTTATTTGTCAGTAATAATGAAATCGTGTGTTGTGTTTTGTCTTTTGTTTATTTTTCTAATATTTTATTTTTATTGTTATTTAATGTACATACCTAATGCTATTGTATGATCCAACTGTTGATTGAAATCAAGGAATTGAATTTATCCTATCCAATACTCACCCAAATCTGTTTTACAATATGACACTCGTTTACTGACCTTTTGTACATTATTACTATTGTAAAACATACCTTTAGTTATCTTTGATGTTTTTTTTACATACAAATCTGTAATTCATACCATTAATTCATTCCTTTTATTGTATCTTAAGATTCTATTCTATTCTATTTTTCTCTATGGCAATAGTGTCGATTGCGGCAATTCTGCCAATGTCAAATGTCTTCTTCTTCTTCTCTTCGTTTAATGGCTTTTGCGGAAAAACCACCACAATTTAGCCAATGTCAAGTGTAAAAATGTAAAAATAGTATACTCGGCAACGTTGTACGGTTCTACTCTAGCGGAGAATAATTTTGAGTTAAGATATTTTTATTGATTTTCGTATTTTGACACATTCATGGAATTGTCATCTGTCAGTTATCAGTTTTGCTTTTCTGTAGAGTTTACTTGTTTAGGCCAGTTCTTCACTATATTTAAACGTCAGGTTTACATTGTAAACCGCTTTTATTATTTCTGGCATTCAATACTTTATTTTTGAAAATTTTAAAATGTGTCTTCTGGAACTTTACTTTACCCAGGATATAAAAGCGGTCGTCTGCCTTAGTCGAGTCAGTTAAGTTCTGATGTTCAGTCAAGTTCTGAAGTTCTGAAAGTCAGTTTTAGTTCTGAAGCTCAGTCAGACCAAGTCAAGTTCTGAAGTTCTGAAAGTCAGTCAACCTCTGAAGTTTAGTCAAGTCATTCTAGTTCTGAAAGTGAATCAAGATCTGAAGCTCAGTCAGACGAAAGTTAGTTCTAAGTTCGGTCGAATTTCCGAGTTTAGTCGGGAATCTGAATTCTTTATCTTGAAGTGCTGTTACGTTCATAGTCCAGTGCTGTGTGTACGTTATTGTCAATAAAACATTAAATCTACTTCTGCTAACGAGAGACCTCCTCCTTCTCACCCTTCGGATTGACGTCGAGAGACCTCCACCTCCTCAGTTCAAGATCCAGAGGAAGAAGAAGCGGCCTCCTTACCTACTCACTCCAGACCCAGAGGAAGAAGAACAGGACCTACGTCGAGTCTACGTCGAGGGACCTCTTTCTTCAAGCCTCCTGAAACCCTGTTTTAAACCATGTAAATTACAAATAGCCCATCCGGTTATTTGTAACGTTACAAAACTTTTTCGTGAACCTATTCTTGGAAGGACTTATTTTTAACCGACTTTAAAAAAAGAGGTTCTGTATTCGACCCGTATGTATGTATGTTTGTAGGACCGCGGTTTTCTCAAAAACGAATAAACCAATTTTGATGTTTCTTTCATTAACGTGATCTACATACTTCAGCTACCTAACAGCAACCATGATGTGGATAACGAAAATAAAGATCACAATGATTTTGACAGACTCAACAGCAACATTATAACAATGAGTATAAAGTTCACTGTGATTTTGACAAAGACGCAAAATCACAGGTAAAATAACTGTAAACCATCATGACAATCCCTGCAATAATATGGGAACATTTATCCGCCTGTTTGTACTATACCTTATTAGTCGATGATGAGTAGTATCCGAGTAGGTAATCCTTTTGAATATAAACTTTTTCTTGACTGTTAACTACGATCACCAATCCTTTTACCAGTGCACAGTGGTGCTATTCAGTAAAAAACTCGCCGTGAACACTTAGGTGAAGTGATCGTGGAGTGAGTGTCAAAAGTGTAAATTCCTAGCAAATACAAACTCACTTCACCTAAGTTTTCACGGTGAGATTTTTACAGAATCCACCGGCAGGCCAAATGTTACGTTGTCGCGTTGTGACACTATGAACCATGGAAATATTAACGCGATAATTTTGTGTAAGCATCTCTTAACACATGGTTTATGTGCTTTCTGCCTACCTACCCCTATAGATAAAGACGTGAGATCATGAATATAAAAGAGTAGGTATGTAAAGGTATTTTAAAGACCGAGAAAGATTTTCTAGAAAGTTCATACTTACAGCATGAACTTATTTACGTAAACAGATTAATAACTAAACGAGAAACGATATCACTGTTATTTTAACCTCGTCTGACCTCACATTTTTGTCTTAGGTCGTGTTTATTATACTTTCGCGATACGTGTCTGCACAGAAACACACTGGCGGCACAGTAGCTTAGTGGTTGACGGCTGTGCTACGTGTTGCGGGTTCGATGCCCATGAGTATTTTTTGATGTCCGTGACTACCGCCGGACCACCAACGCCAATCACTTCCATATTTAGTAAATAATTTGTACTCAATTGGTAATAATTAGTACTCGAACAACAAAATTGATACATTAGTAGTTTTCGAGAAAATCGACTTTTAAGGTAGTCACGCTCCCTTCAGCAGAACCACCATGAGCGCCGAAAAAGGGGCATGCTAAAGCTATTCTAAGTATACAAATATGTGATTTATTTCGTAAAAAAAACAGAACTATAACATTATTCAAAAAGCAATCAAACCAATATTCAGAAAGTTGTAAAGGTTTAACCATGGCCGCGCGGTAGAAACGTATAGAACCGCACCGTCACGCAGTTCTCATAAACGGAGCTTAGTAGAGGTCCCATTCTTTTTGCTAATCATTGATACGATTTCGAAGAAACATACAGGGAGTCACGGTCCCTAAACAGGGCGACCGAGTGGTTCCGACCTCCCTGCTTCCCTGCCGTGCTGTCAAACGTGTAGTGTAATAAGAGACAAGGCAGGGATGAGGGATACTCAGGGAGCTCAGTAGCGTGGCCAGAGTCTACACGTCTGTTTATTTAAAGTTCTGGTACGTCGATCTACTCTCGTAACTATGTCATGCGCTGAAGAAAAATAAGTCCTCAATGTCACCGACATTTAGGTACAGAGATATGCCCAATATTTGGAGGAATGAGCACAAGGACTGGGTATAACAATAAAGAAATATTTCTGTATGATTTTTTTTATAACTTCTGGTATGATTTTGGAAAGAAGAGGTTCAGATATCAAGGAACTAAATCTGAAATCTTGATAGGAGTTTCCAGTGGCTAAAAATCGTAAGGTTCCTGTTTCCTGGGTTCGATTCATAGCACGAGCAAATATACGGAATGTTGGGTTTTTCCATTAAGAATTTTTCAGTAGCAGCCCAGAGTCTGGATCTGCAGTGCGATTCTGCAGTGCGATTCTGTAACCATCTCACCGTGAAAACTTAGGTGAAGTGAGCGTGGAGTGAGCTGTCAATAGTGTCAATTCTTAGCAAAAACAAACTCACTTCACCTAAGTTTTCACGGGGAGATTTTTACAGAATCGACCGGCTGTAACCATCTCACCGTGAAAACTTAGGTGAAGTGAGCGTGGAGTGAGCTGTCAATAGTGTCAATTCCTAGCAAAAACAAATTCACTTCACCTAAGTTTTCACGGTGAGATTTTTACAGAATCGACCGGCTGTACCCGGTTGTTGGCAATAGGCTTGCCCCTATTACATGCCACTTAAAAAGTACTGATGAAATGAACTCTATGCACAAGTAAAATAAAGATATGGTACAAAAGCGGACTTAATGCCTGAGGCATTTTCTACCAGTCAATCTTTAGGGTGATGCAGAGACAAAACATGACAGGTGCAACATACCTACGGCATAAATTGCTAGGAAGTGACTATAAATACAAGAGTAAATACTAATACATATAGATAGATACATCATGGTATTATGGTTTCCCCAAGACAAAAAAAAAGGTACACCTCTACCTATGGCTGCCAGTGCACCGGAGCGGAGCGAGGCTGCGGAGCGGAGAAACGGAGAAATATTAACCAATAGAATTAATATTTCTCCTTGGATAATATTCTCTATTGGATAATATTTCTCCTTGACTCCACAGCCTCGCTCCGCTTCGGTGGAGAGGCAGCCTAACTCTTAGGTGATTACAGGCGCGATGTTATGTTACTTTGTATTTCCATTTCTTTTAATAATATTGTGTCTCAATGCAGATAAGCTCCGTAACTAAATGGAACAATATTCTGTGGATTAATACGTGACCACTTGACTTTGACTTAGGTCAGTTCAGCCAACCATCGCGGGCACTGATTACGCTGTTTTTTATTTATAATACTTGAGGTAAAAACAATATTACATCACGAGTTATTTTCATTTTGTAACTGGCTCTATCCTGAGATATTCTCGCTTATATTTCTTGAAGGAGTTGGCAGTGTGGCAGGTTTCACACATATAGGATAATAAGTCTACAATGTTTCCACTGCTAGCACACAAGCTTCCTCTCTTTGTGAGGGTGTGCGGTATAGTCTACCACGCGAGCCCACTGCGGGTTGGCGGATGTCACAAATGTCTTAAAATTTTTGGTTCTAGGACATGCCGGTTTCCTAACGATGTTTTCCGTTACCGTTTTGAGAGCAGTGGTGATTAAGTTATTTACACAGAGTAAAGCACCTGCCTGGGTTTGAACCCACGACGACCTACAACTCTTAAGTAAAAAGAAAAAAAAAAGGCCACCACTACTTACACACATATGTAAATATTGACAGCTATTTATGAGTATGAGACTGCGACTAGATTTTGAACGTTTTAAATTATGAGAATTGGCCTTCAGGAGTCTACAAGCTTCTCTATTTCTATTCGCATTGAACAATTTACTACTTTACAGACCCGACAATGTATTTAAACAAAACATTTCCCAAAGATCATTTTCACACATTAGGCCATGACGTCGGTATGTAGAGCGAACGCAAGGTACAGCTGCCAAAACCGAGCAGATCTATTGAAACTGGCCAATTAACTGTCGAAGACTTATCTCTTTGGAATGTAGATAGGTACCTACTGTGTTTAGGCGACTTTGTTGCTGGTAAAACTCACATGACATGAAACGTCCGTAATGATCAGCGTCCGTATTACAGTCGCGACGAGGGCGATTATGTCGTGCTACAGCCCTCATTGTTCCAGTGCAAGAGAGAGACAACTATACTGCGAGCTATTCTGTAAAAATCTCACAGTGAAAATTTAGGTGAAGTGAACTGACATTCCACCTGATGCTAGGTATTGACACTATTGTCATTTTATTGACGTGTGCTGTCACCTATGTTTTCACGGTGACATTTGCACCGTTCCCTTTTTAGCAACGTAACAATGTTGACTTTATGATTAACGATGGACTTTCGGCGCTGGTTTAGTGGCTTCGACTGCTAAATGTGGGTTTGAACCCCAGATCATGCGCTTACAAAGACTAACGCATCTTTGTGTTTTTCTCGAAATCAAGTAAAATTAAGATTTGTTTCAAAGTTATCAAGTTACAATTTTGAATGTCTAGTGACTAAATTATTTGTGTGCAGATGATTTAATAAGAACATAAATCGTTATCATATACCATCAAATATAGCATCATTATCAAAGCTTACATAATACTCGCCTCGCGCAGCGTGACGTCCTGGATTCGGTTCCCCGGTCGTTTTTGGGCTCTACCATTAAGACTTTTCTCAGTAGCAGCCCCGAGTCCGGAGATTCACCTATGCCGAACCCCTATGTAGATTACCGGCGTGATGCTATGTTATGCTTACATAATATTATTTCTTTTTTTGCTAAGCAAAGACCTTGAAAGCTTTATTTGGTCAAATATCATACAGGAGTACTTACAATTGAATCAGCCTTTAGGTACCCTTTAATACTTCACACCTCTCCTATATGGATAGGTGTGGATCACAATAAACACGCTTAAGGTGAATGCGCAGTGGTAGACCGAATCGTATTTTAATCAAGATACAACCTGACGCTGACCTGAAAATTGAAAAAAACGTAAGAAAATTTGAATTTCGCGGGCAAAAACTGCGCAAAAAGCTATAAAAACGTCGCTAGTCAAAGATGTATGAAAGAAGAAAACTGGTGAAACGGTATTTCAACAACATAACATCACACCTGTTATCACCGCAGGGTTAGGTAGAGGTGTATCTGTAGAACACCCACATTTCACCAGGGAAGACGGTGGCACAGACACCCACATTTCACCAGGGAAGATGGTGGCACAGACACGTACATTTCACCAGGGAAGACGGCGGCACAGTGATCACGTGCTGCCGTGCATAGCGAGGCTCAGGGGAGGCCCCTTTACAGTCTCCCCAGAGATGTGCCTTACAGGCGTTGCAAGGGGGTTTCCGAAATTGGTCTTTTAAGAGGAACCGGGACCACCCCTATGTGCTGATGGTGATCACCGGGGTGGTTTTAGTGAGGTAAAAATCCCACACTCCCGGACATCTCTCCCCGGAGGTCAGGTGCCTTATGAAGGTTTCACCCGAAAAAAAAAAACCGTCCAAGTGCGAGTCGGACTCTCGCACGGAGGCGAGGGCTCCGTGCGCGAGTAGGTACGTATGTAAATACTTTTAAAATTATTGTTTTGTAATGTAACTACAAATTTACGGTTTTCGGTATTTTTCCTTTACTTGTGCTACATGACATTGCTTCTTGGCAAATTTCATGATTCTAGGTCAACGGGAAGTACCCTATAGGTTTTGATTTCGGAGCATAAACGCCCGTATCCTTTGATTGCATTGACTTAGAAGTTTGATTTTTGCACTGCTACAAGGGATTGATATTAATTTGAACTTAAGTGTTTGAACCTGAGTGTTTGATATTAATTTGAACTTGATAACTCCACGCGTTCGTGAGTAAATGGGTCTTGAGTGACGGGCAGACAGACGGGCAGACAGACGGTCAACGAAGTGATCTTATAAGAGTTCCGTTTTTTCCTTTTGAGATACGGAACGCTAGAAAGAAAGAAAGGTAGAAAGGTATTCGCGTTTTATGCTGCCGCTACATTTTCGCACACACACACACACACCCTACACACCCCCTACACCCCCCCTACACTTCGCGGGCTCTCTCTCTCACTGCTCGACGCCTCGCTGTACAAAAGAGAGCGAGCGAATGTAGCTCGCATTATCGCGACAATGTAGCCGTAGCATTACAAAAGTGTATCATGTCAATGACGCCCCCCCGGCTTTGTGCCGTCAACAATTACATATTGCACAAGTAGACAATGAATTATTCACTTAGGGCATTACACCAATGAACTGTGAACTTGTTATTAGCATAACGGTCATAACTGTTAGTGCATTAAACTACCCTTATCATTGTAAGTACTCAGAACAAAATGTCTATGAACTTTGAAAATTCTTTCACTATAAATTGGTGAGATTTACACACAAAACCACAGTCAGTTAGACAAAATGAAGACGTTAACAGCAGTGTTAGTGATTACTGTGCTCGTGTTACATATTTCAGGGTACTTAATACAAGTACCAACTGAACCTTCAGAACAACCTAAGGAATTTGGTAAGACAAAAGACTGATTCACACGGTGCAATTTAATTTCCTGTTGAATACAACAAGTAGAAGCTATAATAAAATTGTGCCGTCTAAACAGTGTTTAGACAGCGATGATATGTACGTTCATTGTTGCTTCAATTTTATTGTATGCCTCAGCCGGCTGACAGACCGCTTAACTGAGACGTTGCCTGAGGTAGCTGCGCGTTGCGGGAGGGGTGATAGTCGTCACAAGTTGACTATTCACTAAGCTCTCGCATCAATACACCCCTCCCGCACCGCTTTGCTACCTCAGGCAACGTCTCAGTTAAGTGGTCGGCCAATAGAAACTTCCATCGAATAAATGAAGATTTTTTTCTTTTTAACCGAGGTTACCCACTAAAGGGGTGCATTCAAACGTTTCTAGGAGTGACTAGACTTGAAAAGATGTGGTGCATCAAGAGCTGTCATTTACTGTTTTTGGTTGGGCTTCTAAGAGAGTAGTTAAATATGGACCTATCAGTTATTACATAATCATCATAAGTAGAACCAATGGGAGCTTGTTGATAGAGTCGTGCTTGTAAAGTCAGGGTATTAATTTGTTAAGCAAGGTGACTACTAACTTGTCCGTATAGTCTGTAGCGTGACCAATCGGGACTTTTTTTCTCCTTCTTCTTATTGCAATCTGTCCTGAGACATTCAGCAATAGGTAGATGATGGTTCCTGATCTTGCACGTTATGAACCCTCTGCCCCATCCGATCGATACTACAGATCATGCTGGCTGTAAATAGGATACAGACCCCAGCACACAAGCTACTACAATCTGTCAAATTTCTTTAATAAATTTTCAACTTTATACCCAAAGCATAAGGTTTAAAATTGATTGGGAAAATTTGTCAGTTTCGGGTAGCTTGATGTGCTGGCGTCCGTCCGTACATCATTGTGTTTTTTCTATAACTTTACTAAATTATATTTTAGCGGTAAAAAAATAGCCCATAGCAATCCACTGGCTATCATAAAATTCTCTAAACATGCGAATGTTTTCAGCGCATTACTACGTAGTTTTCATATGAATAAAAACAAAGATTATAATCATGTAAAAGATTTAGTTTAATTTACGGTAGTCATTTAACATAATAAAGTATTACGACTAATCTCGTGTTCATCCGGAGCAATCAGAGATAGTTAAAAGAGTCATAATGATAAATGTTTGGCACTCGATACATCCTCAACGTTAATGGCTCACAACAAATGTAATAGGTGGCTAACTGTTATCTCAGCATATTAAATATTTTATAGCTCATTATGATTGTAGTTTAAACATTTAATAATTTTACGCTTGTTTTCCACGAAGGGTTAGGCAGAGATGTCATGTGATGGTGGGTGTGATGATGTGTGTACCATTAACATAGAGGATGTAAAACGTTAATGGCTCATGTCAATTATAACTGGATAACTGTTAAGCCACAGACACGTTACTGTGTCGTGTTGTGTCGTGACTCAAGATACACTAATCAAACGAATCCGTTCAGGACTACGTCAAACTGTGTGTTAAATCACAACGAGTTTTGATTGGCTAACTCTGCGTCAGAAGACGTCACGACACGACACAACACGGTCATATAAATCCGGCACTATCTAAGGATTTTAAATGTCTTACAGCTCATGATTGTTTTAACATAACATCACGCCGGTTTTCCCCGAAGGCTTAGGCAGAGGTGTACCAATAGTACACCGAAATTTTGCGAATAATGTATGAGTCCCATGTAAGAGAGAGCGAACATATTGCCATCAACAGAGCATAAATTTCGACCCCGGGCTGCTACTGAAAATTATTTATTAATAAACCCATTATCAATTCGCCCGACATGGGAATCGAATCCAGGATCTCGTGCTTCATGTAGTTTTAACATGAATAACAATAAATTATCCTGTCTTGATAGTCTAATGGCGGCAAGCGCGGCTGCTGAGCCTGAGTTCTGGGTTCGGTTATGGCAAAGTTTTATTGGGCTTTTCCATTTGGAAACTGTTAGTATCAACCCGTAGGCTCACCTCCTAGTACATGAGACTTAAACCTATTGCGTTTCAGCCACCATTCGCATTCGTTTAACCCTAAAACGAACCACTGTACCACTCACGACAGGTATAAATATTTGGTTTAATCACCATAATGTTTTGTGTAAATGCATATGTATGTGAAAGTCGTCACAGTCTGGGTTGGCAAAGTATTCTAGTAGCTTCCGTGGACATAGTGACCTTGTAGGTGATGTTCTCCAGAAGGGCAGGTGCTTAGTACTCACGGCGTGCGTGTATGACCAGAGCTTAAACGAGGTAAAAGGAGTATTTGAGGATCGTACCAGGTAGCGTTCTGTAGTTTCTGCCTACGGGAAAAAGGTGTGAGTTATGTATGTTCTGTCACGTGTAAATGCAATTATGTATATGAAAGCCGTAACAATGTCTTGTTACGGCTTTCACATACATAATTGCATAGCTAGACTATCGTCTAGGTTGGCAAAGTATTTTATTGAATCATATCAATCGCTAGCTCATACGGACATCACATTTAGTTACAATGCCATTTTACACATTAGTCTTCTCCTTCATTTGTATGATGCAGTATCGAATGCCAAACTATTTATAGGCATAATAGTATTTACTATAGGTACCCAATAATACATTATTATTTAATTTTAGTTTCAGTACAATGGCTGCAGGTTCAAAAACGATTGATTCCGTTATTCGAAAACGTTTGCGAAGAAAACAAAGATCTAATAATATCTCAAGGAATTACCATAAAAACAGGAGATTTCTTGGTAAGTAAATATTTATTCCCACTTTTAATTTAATCATTGGACAAAATGTTTCAATCCGTTTTTCAAACATTATGCTTTAATTACAGAAACCAGACGCAGTTACTAATTTGGAGAAGCTCATCGCAGCTGGCTTGCTGCCCAAGGAAGAAATTTTCAGTGAATATAATCCTGAACACATGAAGGAGTTGAAAATAATCTATGAACTATTGTCCTCCGCTAAAAACTTTGAAGCGTTTTATCAAGCAGCTGTATGGGCGCGTCTAAACTTAAACTGCGGACTATACGTGAATGCTATCTATATGGCCATTCAAAATAGGAGAGACACAGAGAGATTATCCATTCCAGCGCCGTATGAGGTATTACCAAATTACTTTGTACGCAAAGAGGTTTTAGTCAAAGCTACGTCTATTCTTGCTGGGCAAGAAATCACTCCCACAGATAGCATTCGCGTTGAAGGAAATGCTTACTATCTAGATGCCAATTACACTGCAATGTTTTACGACAACGACGATGACTCAAAATTAGCATATTTCCGTGAAGATATCGGCTTAAATTCCTATTATTTCTTAAGAAAGCTGAGATTGTCGCCATGGCTTAACGACGATATTAATAGCAGATACGGAGAAAATATGTATCAGATGATGAAACAATTTATGGCAAGATATAATTTAGAAAGATACGCTAATGGCTTGCCGGAGTTAGATAGCTTCAACTGGAATTCTTTACCTGATATTCCTTACGATCCTGAGTTAGTTTACTCTGATGGAAATGAATTCAGTCACAGAACTGTGTCTTTAGAAATTCCAGTAAATGAAGAGATAGCATTACTACAAACTATAGAAAATAACGTTGCAACAGTCGTTAGTCACATGGTATGTATTTTACTAAAATATATAACAATTTTTGTAAATTAATCAAATCGTAATAATTGTCATGGACAATAAGCTTTTAAAATAAATCATTGAAGAAACAATTCTTTCAGCGCCAGAGTGGATATAATAAAACCGAAATATTAAATCATTTAATGGAAATCCTTGTCACGGGAGAGAGGAGTTATGAGACATTGGCTCGCCAGCTCCTTGGCAGAGATCGTACCAACAACAGGTCATTTACACATTGATTAATTTGTATTTGATGATGGCTTTATAAATAATTGCACACTATTTATGACATATAACTATTTCAGGCACGTCTCGGTACTAGAGCACTACATGACTTCTCTTCGTGATCCCATGTTTTGGAAGATAAACAAAAAGATAGTTGACCTCGTGGACAGTGCTCTAAAATTGTTGCCTACATACTCAAGAAACGAACTATACTTCCCTGGAGTGGAGGTCGTAAATATTGACGTGAAAAAGATGATGACAGCGTACGATTACTTTGAGTTTGATGTTACAGACGCACTAAAATTAGAGAACAGCAAGTCGACGTTCAACGTTAAAATAGGCCAACCTAGATTAAACCATAAGCCGTTTACAGTCAAAGTTAACATCTCGTCTTTAGTCGCGAAAAAAGGTTTGGTTAAGATTTATTTGGGACCAAAGCTTATGCCTGGCGAACTCGCTAATAAAAAGAATCTTTTCACGTTACTTGATGTTTTCGAGATTAATCTCAAACTAGGAACCAATATAATATCTAGAACATCAGACGATATGAAACACTTTGCTTCAGACTTTATGTCGCTCAAAACTATTCACAAGAAAATGGAAGACGCTGAATTTGGGTTGGATTCTTTGCCGCTAAAAATGATCGAGTCTCAAGTTGGATACCCCACAAGACTTATATTGCCAAAAGGTTTACCCCAAGGTCTGCCTATTCAAATGTTTGTCTTTGTTGCACCATTTACTAAAGCTAGTGCTAGTTCAGTATTTTCTACAAATAACATGGAATTTAATTCTGCAATTTTATCGCCTGGTTATCCACTTGATTTGATGATAGAAGATAGACAATTGTTTGCGTTACCAAATGCGTTGATCAAATATGTCACGGTTACGCAAAAAGGGGACAGTAAAGTGGAAAATTATGGTGGTCCTGGAGTAACCAAACAATGGTACGGTACTAATAGTTACGATCCATCTTCTCGGCCAAATTATTCCCAAAATAATAAGAAATCATTTGATTACAACTCGAACAGAGGTCCTTCCAATAATAAGATGGATACTTTAAATGAATCTCCGACTGTAACGGAAGAATACTTCGATTATAACTCAGTGATGCCTCCAAAAGAAAACTTTGCAGTATTTGACGAGAACACAGATGTTCAAACGGTTCTTTCATTAAATTCTATGAAATTTGATAAAGAAGCTTATGACTACAAGGCGAATAAAGCTAAATTTCAGAAAAAAGATGATTTTGCCAAAAAGGATGACTACTCAAAATATCGTAAAACGTCAAAAGAAGAAGATGACACTATCCCTAACGTGACTATATACGAAGAAATTGCTTCTGATATTGAAAAACAAGACAACTTAATAGCGAATACGCCTCGTCTGCTAAAAGCAGCGAATTATGATTATTCTTCTAAATCGAAAGGCAGAGAACCATTTGACTACCAAGCAAAAAAAGCACAGTTTGATAAAAAAGACTATTCTGCAAAAAGGGGAGATTATAGTAAGTATCGCACCGTTACGCCAGCCGAAAAAGAAGCCACCACGACATCTACAATATCAACTCCGATGAACGAATACCCAGTAGAAAATGACGATGTAGATAATTTAATTCTAAATACGCCACGTCTACTAAAATCTTCAAAGTTTGATTATTCCTCTAAAAAAACAGAACCATTTGACTATAAAGCTAAAAAAGCGCAATTTGATAAAAAAGATTATTCTGCAAAAAGGGGAGACTACACCAAATATCGTACTGTTACACCTAAAGAAGATGAAGTCACCACGGCGTCCATAATATCAATGCCTAAATCTACAGATGAATTAGCAAGGTTTCAATTAGATAAGGATATTAATAATTTAGATTTACTCAGTGAAATTAGAGATAATGACGTAAACGTAGATGAAAACGAAAAATTTGAATTCAATGATAATATTGTAGCAAGTAATTTGATAGATTTAGAACCAGTTTCTATTGATGGGAGGAAGCGCACGCCTACAGTGTATGACTTTTTGTTTCACACATTTGAGTATGAAGATAGCCCTGAGATTAAGGTGTATGAATAAAGCAAATATTACATGTATTCAATCTAAATATTTTTTAAATATTATCTAATAATTCACTGTGATTATCAAAGAAGTGTACCATTATTATTTTGTTTTTATTAAATAATTCTAATTATTTTACTTGAAACATTTTATTTACTATTCCTTGCGAAACTCTTGTTTGCTTGAAATATTACTAATGTAGGTATGTATTGTAAAACCTAAATTATAAAAGCATTAACAAAATAGCAAATAAATTGTTAATTATGCAGGTAATAAACACAATCACTTGTAAGAGGAAACGTTACTTTAAAATATATAACATTAAAATACATAAAATTAGGAGTTTTATTGGTTTAATAAAACTCGTTGATCGCGGCACATCGTGTGGCTGATTTTCATTGATCATTAAAGCAGACTAAACGTATATATAACAAGGGGATCGAATGCACATTATTGCTATTTCGCGAGGTTTTCTATCATTATTTTTGGACAAGTTCCAAACATTTTACAACGCCGTTACGCTTTCCCTATTTTCATCGCGGAAAATTTAAAAACCATCGGTCACTACTGTGACAACAGCTAGAATACAAATAGAAAATACTTTTACAGTCGATTACAAAGTCTCTGCAGACCACGATACAATAACCAATAAACCAATAATAATTCCTGGAATATTAATTCCAGGTGAGTATTGAGACTGAAATTTGGGCAGACCTTGACATAAAAATAGAAGCACAGAACCTTGTATCGTATTATAACATTTTGATAGCATCAGGTAAACAATATTGATTACATTTGGTGTAAACACAAACAAAACTTTATGATAAATCGTAAAAGTCAAACGGTGTACATACATTTACTCGACGCACAAATACATAAATTCTTACAAATCATATTTCCTCGTTACATGGCATGGGAAGAATTGCTGTCATAAATTAAAATTATACGAATACATTCCTAATTTAAATTCTGTTTTCTATTTTGCGTTAAAAGAAGCTGCAATATTATCTATAGTAAAATGTGTAGATCAGTTTATATATAGAAACCATAAGTATGGTTCTAAAACTGTACAGATTTACTTGTCATGATTTGATTATATGCCAGTCACCGTAGATACAAAAATCGCGTTAGGTCGAAAAAAATTGCACGGTACTGACTTTTTGGGATGTTATTAGAATAGATCAGATGCCAATAGTCTAAGACCAAGTTTGCAACTTCGAAAAATCTGTGCTAACTGCGCGGTGCTCGAAAAGCCTCGAAATTTTCGAACTTCTTTCAGTTTTTGACGTATAACTACTAAAAAGTGCATCCTACGGAAATAAAAACCATCATTACAACTTTAAAGTATACAAAATTGCTGCTTCAAGTTGCTCTGTAGGTCCAATAGAACCAGGGAAAAGCTTAAAATTGTAGTTTTCCCGAGCAGGATATCGGTTAAAGTACCCATTCTTCGAGGAAAGTAATGTCAGCTGAAATTGTAAAGTGGTAATTTATCTTTAATTTAAGCACGAGTGGACCCTTGTAGAACTAATACTGCCTATTTGTGAGAACAGCATTGGCGAAGAGCAAGGAGTACGAGCAGGTCATAGTGTTATGACCGATCTTTCTCCGACTAATCTTTTTAATCTGCGTTCCACCGAGTCAAGTGTAGCAAACTGGTATTTTGCTGAGCCCTCCAAAAAGTGGCTGCAATACTCCATACAGAAACGGACCTGTGCTTTGTACAGACTTAAAAGCTGTCCAGATGTGAAGTATCATCTCAACTTACTTAAGATGCCCAGCTTCTTGGCTGCAGTCTGTACTTTTGACTCGACGGTTGAGCCAAAGTTGAGATCAGACTTCAACTCCATACCCAAAAGCTCTAGACGGTCGGTACAGATGCACTTCGAAAAGTAGGAGATAACTGAAACTGGCTTTTTAGAGCATTGAATTTGACCAGATTGTCGTCGCCCCACTGGGTAACGAGATGTAAGGTCAAATTCATTCACTCCACCATGGCCTCTCTAAAAGTAGCTGTTTCCTCTTAAAGTAGTGATTTTGTCCCTTGGGTGCATCTTTTACAAGTTATAAGGAAAAGTTGTTTTTGAGCACCGCACAGTTAACACAGTTCTTGGTTTTACACTATTGGAGTCTATCTTAAGAACATCCCAATTGAAACCTACTATATTTAGACCGGACTATTAAAGCCAGCTAGGCTTTTACAAAATTATCATCAATGGTCTACGATGAAGTGTTTACCTTGGCAGGCAAGTGGCTAAACGTCTCAAAAACCACCGTCACAAAACATAAGACAAATAAAACGCAAAAAATGCAAATCAAAGACACATTACCTGTGAACTATTTCAAGAATTATTTACATTTGGCTCTGACATATCAGCCGGTGGATTCTGCAAGGAAAATCCTGTGTTCTGTGCCAAAATGAAGTTATATTTCCACTCCATTGACGCTGATGATTCAGGGTGCGGTGCCGGCAACTCTGTCCAAACTTTTGGCTATGATTACCAATTATTTTGATTATGGAACGTTAAGTCAGTGTAAATTAGTCAGATGTCGGTTACGCATCGGCAAATAAATTTAATAAGTCCCTGCGCTGCATTTGACTGCGGCCGACATTAAAATTATTGGCGCATTTATTTACGATACCTCATTTCCTGCTGTTCTGTATTTTGTCGTATTTTATGTAGGTACTGTCGTTTTACTATACGTCAATCTGGTCTTAATTGTTACATTATGTGAGTTTAAATGTGATTTAATAAGCTTTAGCTCTTGAAAGAAAACACTTCAAATAATTACCTATTTAAATCATTGTCTGTGCACAATACCTAATATTATTTCTTACAAGAACTCTAACTAACAAGAAATTATTTGATAGCGAAGAAAATCGCTTCTATTAAAAAAATATAAAACGGACATAATAAAATATTATGAAATACTTTAGAAAATGATGCTATAGTCCAACAAGATGATCATTACATTGATGGATGAGCTCTCGATATAAATACATCCTCACAATTCAGAAATAGTTTTAGGATGCCTGAATTCAAGGTTGGCCTGATTGCTTCTATCCCCATTCCTATACATACAAACAATAGGAAGACAACACATCCATACTAATATTATAAATTCGACAGTAACTCTGTCTGTCTGTCTGTATGTTACCTTTTCACGCCTAAACCACTGAACGGATTTCGATAAAGTTTGGTAGATTGCATCCCGGGGAAGGATATAGGATAGTTTTTATCGACATACCTCGCGGGCGAGGCCGCGGGCGGAAGCTAGTACTTTATATTTAGGCTGGTGCTAATATTTTAGGAAAAATGTCGCAAACTGTATACGAAATAATTAAATTACCGTAAAATTAACGTACGGACAGAGTGAATTATTTAACGATGTATTAAATGAATCGCGTCACATAACATAATGACTATCTTGTCCCATTTGTTTTCATTATTCCGAATACTTTGTAGTGTAACAAAGACCTCACGTCTTGATTGAAACGTACGAAAATAACCTGAGTGTAGTGTTTCATAAATTATTGAAAACCAGTGACTGTTATCTCCATTATGAGGGTAATTGTTTTACAAAATAAAATAATTAAGGGTTCATTTCATTGAAGTAAACATATTAACGTGATACCTACTTGTAAACAATTAAAGTACAATAAAATAATACGGATATTTGCAAAACATTAAAACGGACGTGACATTAATATGATAATGGTGTTCATAAAACCTTATACATTAATATGATGATGGTGTTCATATAACCTTATACATTCTGAGCCATATTTCAACAAAAATGTCAACGATTGATTTTACAGCTTTCTAAGGAATGCGTTGGCCAGAAATAACGTCACAATAATACCAAGTGGATTAAAAATAAACTTGTAACCTGACCTAATTTCGGCATGTATTGTTGTTTTAAGACTACACGTGGTAGACTCGTAAAACGCGACTCAGATTAGATGTTTCTCTCATTGTGGCATTCGCATGAGAACACAAAAATTATAGCCGATCACCGGCAGTCTATATCTGCCCCGGCGCCGCAGTATAACCCGTTTCACGCGCCAGTGGTCGCCAATCATCGGCCCGTCGTAGGTACATTAGCTGTTGGAATTTATTCACAATATTATTAAAATATTTACATCCGCGCTATACATCATTATTGTACTTATAACGTAATTTTCTATTTAACTGTAACATCATAAATCAATCATGCATTTTAATTCTGATCATAATTGAATTTAAATATATTATTGTGTGTTTATTTTATTTCTATGACGTGTATGCTATGTGGCATTCGAATAAATATTCTACATATCTCATTTTCTATTAAAATTCGTAATACAATTTTGCTGCACTTTAATACAATATGACATATCTACCTAGTACCTATAAAATTGAAAATTTCATAGCAATTATTGCGTTGTCATATGTTATTAGTTTAAAGCTTCGCTTTTAAATAAACTTAAATACGAAAAATCTAGCAATAAGCAGACAAAAACTCAATTACTAATAAAAAATAAAACCTAATCTATTAAAACACAGTTGATGACACCTGACAGTGACGTCGCTACGCGTAATATTCTCGTCGGGATTGTTGTGAATCGGCGGCCGCATCAAAGGAATTTCCTGCTCTTAATCAAGGAACAGCTTTATATGCGCAAGAGTTTCTGCTACATTTTAAAGTGGACGTGTTGAAGATGTTCAGTTTCACATGTTGCAACCGAAAACTCGAACGACTAATCCATGTACAAAACATCCCGCCTTATACAGGATATTCATTTTTACCTTCTTTAGAACTGACATTATTTAATAAACTTTATACTGCTGATAAAATACTACATACGTTATAAGTAGTTTCTGAAACGCAAAACGGTGCTGGTATAATGCTATTCGGAAGCTTCGTCAACCACTATCATATTTCTATAAATGGAACGCATCATCCATGTTCCTACGTGTGAGTCGATGTCAATTAGTTTATATAAATCTGACAGCTCGCTTCCTGCAGAATTCAGGTTTTGCTGAACATTCCCATCATCTGACGTAGATATAATTCACGCTGACGAAGAACTCAATAGCCACGTCACTATTCTGAACGGGTACGGTGGAGAGAGAGACAGAAGCTTTTTCACTTATTTTTGTATTCCAGTCTGAGGAGGAAGGAATGCTATAAATAAGGGTGCCATACCGACGTAAAATCTAGTGTAACAACACTCGCACTCGGATTCGGTTCTTGTTACAACTGCCAACCCTACACAAACACCATGGTGAGGATCCCAAGGATTTCAAATCTCCTGTTCGTTGGACGTGAATGTGACAGTTAATTGTGACAAATCTGAAAGTGTTTAAAAATTCAAAATATGGAACGTTCTATTGAAAAATTCTTACATAATCTTGAAGCAGTGATATTTGCATATTTATGAAAAGGATACTATTTTCACGGTTTTCAACAATTTTACTGCCATGTTCAATATCCCGTACTTTTGTTAGACGTGCGTTTTTTACTATTACTACAAAATTAAGCACATGGTTGAATAAAACGCTTTAAAAAAGCTTTTCCTTTCTAATTGACACACACCTAAACGACATATTTCTTACATCGGTCTTCTCTTCTTAGGACACTGACGATGATCAGAAGATGGCCATGCTCCGCAAGGCTTTCCAGATGTTTGACACCACCAAGTCGGGATACATCGATGTCCTGAAGGTCTCAACCATCCTCAACACCATGGGCCAGCTTTTCGATGACTCTGAGCTAAACGCTCTGATTGCTGAGAACGACCCAGAAAGTAAGTATTTCTCCAGATACATTTATTCATCTAATTATGCAACCACAGTAGTTGCTTGATCTTATTTAAATTTAAAGTCATCCGTTCCGAATATTCCATCTCCATCTCCAGTAACGACCCAAACGGTATAAATTTTCAAAAGAATATCATCAATCTAGACAATATTCTTCAAATCTATAAAACAAAATTATATTGTTGAACGTATCTCAATCTAATGTCAAGGCTCAATCTTATATTACCCATAAATCTTCACGCATGTCATATTCATCAATAAGAGTTTGCTCACTTACTCGAATATCGTGTACATTTTCATTGATTCTGGATTCTTACGTAGAAAAGTAAATATTTATATCAGCATTGAATTTGTTTACCCTATTTACAATTTTATGGATATTTTATGTAAAAACTTTAAGCTGAACTTCAATTTTATTGATGCACTATATTATATATTATTATGTTAGCTTTACGACTCAGAGAAAAGATGTCTCATCCGTTTTTTTTTAATCCTAGTTGCCAAGTACAAATGTGCGAGTGATAAAAAAATGGGAACAACAACAGCAGTCATATAAACAGCTGCAAACATCTCTTGTTAAAAAGTAATCCATCATCAGAATACGCTAACAAGAATTCACACGTACCGAGGCTACGACACCTTTTCGAATATATTCTCGAATATTTTTACTCGTCGCGGGAACTAATGAGGCTATTTCCGTACGGTAGTTCTCTCCGAGCTTCCAGTCCCTTTGAAAGATGCATGTCTCTGTTTCCAAAGTTTATTTATCTAGTCTGTTTTCAATGAAAGAAATAGAGCGCTCAAGGCTTAGATCAGTTCTGGTTTTAGTCTCGAATTAATTGTTATTTTTACTTCATTTTAGAAGCCGGCAAAATTAACTTCGATGGCTTCTGCAACATCGCTTCCCACTTCTTGGAAGAGGAAGACGCCGAGGCTATGCAACAGGAACTGAAAGAAGCTTTCAGGTGAGCATTTGTTTGATTATGGAACGCCAGTTGGCTCTCATTGGGATTATTTCAAATACACATTGTCATGCTACCTGACATTTTTTAAATGTCATTATTTCATTAATCTCCAGGTTGTACGATCGTGAAGGCAACGGGTACATCACCACTTCCACCCTGAAGGAGATCCTGGGTGCCCTTGACGACAAGCTCAGCTCGAGCGACTTGGACGGTATCATCGCTGAGATTGACACTGACGGATCCGGAACCGTCGACTTCGACGGTAAATATTTCTACACTAGCATTCATGATTTGTATTGAATTCTATTCTTTCTGAACATGATTAAATCACTCTAAAATTCCAAATTATTATTACAATGTTATTGGAATATCGGCTGGAGGTCTGCCCACATTTTGTCTCGACGCCAAGACAGGCCTCCGCAGTTAACACGCAGTTACCTGGATGTCATTTCGTCGACAGAAGTGTCAAAAGCGTGAACATAACAATTTGGCTACGTATCAACCCACGCTAGTCACTTCAGCAATATATTATAAAACGACTAAACTTGTCTGTTCGACTAAAACAGAATCCCGTTTTGAGTCGATTACTAACTGGTTGGCGCAACAGCTGCTTTTGAAGATAAACTATAACATAAATTTTCGAGAAAGCAACATACATACA
Organism: Luperina nickerlii; assembly: GCA_963855955.1. Classification (NCBI taxonomy): domain Eukaryota; kingdom Metazoa; phylum Arthropoda; class Insecta; order Lepidoptera; family Noctuidae; genus Luperina; species Luperina nickerlii. The sequence goes on along the minus strand of OY979681.1, from coordinate 10,559,080 downwards.
TAAACATATAACATTCGTACTAATGCCGAAACATTACAAGCACTCCGACAAGGCGGGTGGTATGCGATGGTCATTTATGTTGTCTAGTACACGCACTTATTGCAATATTAATACATTGGTACATACTAATCTCCTCCGTTTGTTTTGGATTGAGATCAAAGAATCTAACGGAATGGCTTTTGTACAAAAATCTTTTAAGTGGTTTTACATTAAAGTCCTTTTACTTATTCATTGAATCACAAAGATGCTTTAATCCATTATAATAATCATAAATTCAGAATTTTTTTACATTTATCTACTTCTTAATTATTCTTTAACATTTACTAGTCCACTGTTTTTAATTAAAACGTTTCCCTTAATCGTAACCTCATCAGTTTAAGATTTTTCCAGTTGCTAACCACTATCTGTTTTGTTTCAGAATTCATGGAGATGATGACTGGAGACTAAGAAATTCGCCTGACATTATTATATTATAGTATTATTAAATTTAGATACTATTTTTATTGTATTTAAAAAGTTAAGACTTTGACACTAGTACAAAACCAAATGCAGTATTAGCATGGTTGTTTAATTAATTTGCACATTTTACTCTATCTTATAGATAGGCACTTAATATTATAATTAATAGTCTACAAGGGTAGGCCAGGAATCATTGAGTTCGTTCCAAAGAATTATTTCCGGAATAATTCACACCTAACGAGTTCTCAAACAATTATATGCTAATATTTATAACGCATTGCACTTTATTTTGAAAGTACTCTTTTTAAATTTCTTCATTATTATAACATCAATACACAAAATGACAGTCTTTTACTCTTGTTTCAATTGGTGTATTGTATCGTCCTTGACCTAATTATTCCTTCTAAACTCGTGTTAGTTCGCGACCACTCGTTGTTGTGGGCACACCAGCTTTGTTGGTCAAAAGGAACAGAAATACCACACTGGTACTGTCTAGTGATTTATTATGATTTATACATCCCGACCAGCTGTTATGTAAGCATATAGTTATAAATATTTCCACTGGCACATTCTATATTTCTGTTTTATACGGTAATTGTATTCTAGAGTGAAGAATTGCCTCTTGAACAAAATTAGCCGTGTTCCAAGACCCGCAATTGAAAAATTGTCCAATTGCATTTTGTTTCCTGTGGGTACTGTACAACTGAGGACAGAATAACAATCCACCGCAGATTTTCTTATACCTACTAATAAATATGAAACTGTTTACAAAATACCATTGGTGGCATGTGGTGGGTATCAACATTGTTTATCCGAAAGCCCATTATCGATTACGACTACTGTAAATTGGTTTTCTGGCACATGAATTTGCGATCGCAGAATGATATTATAACCAGTCCAGTAGACTGGATACAGCTGCTGGTCATCTTTATAATAAAGGCCTTTAAATCATGTAATTAAAAAAATACAAGACTTCACAACCAATGGGTCGGCCAGTATTAGCTTTGTGTAAGTGTCAATAGTTAATGAATTTCAGGGTCGAAAACTAAACTGCCAGATTAGGTAAAATTAGCAAACGAATCAAACAAGTAACTTATTTTTAGCTTTATTGTGATGATCTGGTATTCCATGGGTAAACTATGAGTGCCAGTTAGTGTAAGGTAATGTACATTAGCATTACATTATCAGTGCTGGTCCTAAGCTCGTGAGGGTCACATGTGTACCTAGAGATCAAATCAGAACACTCTCTTTCTGTATGTATTGTAATTACAAATACAAGGCGTGAAGTCCTCAACATTGTGACCACAAGTGTACAATGAAAATTGTACCCATTAAAGCGACCCTCAGGATCTCAATTGGATCAGTAGAAATACCGTTTTGAATCCTCGCGTGCATATAAGCCATGTTTAACTATTTACGGCACTAGTTGGTTGCAGTGTTAGCTATTGTGATGTTTCGATCTGCCATCCTTCTATGGCTACTTTCCGTGGGGATATCCATGTCAGTACCCACGGACGAATTCCGTGGCTTGGTCAACGAAGGAGGTATGTCACTGTGTTTTATAGCAAATAAACTGATACTATAAATATAGTTAACGTTTCTAGTGCCAAGGTTGGCGTAATGGTTTTATAGCCTTTGTACACAGCTGGCAATGAATTTTGAAGTATATTGGCCGATCTTACTCTATTTTGTAGTACATAGCATTGAACGACGTGAGTTGATTCCAAGATAATTATCATAAATGGAGTGGGAAAAATGAATTAATGGGAGCCATAGCATTGACATAATACTTGGTAATTTTCTTCCATTGAATGCAATGGAAGAAAATTTTAATAGATATACAAGGTGGCAAGGCCATCAACGCGCAAACTGAAACCATGAATTCAGCACATGATTCTAGACCCCCGTAGCAAGTAACGTAGAAATTTTTCGTCTTTTATCAAAAAGAAAATCTATTGTTTCATACATAGAAAAGTGCAATACCCACGCGATCAAAATGTATGGAACAGCAAATTATTTTTTAAATAACTGACGAAAAATTTCAACGCACGAGGGTTCATAACCATATACTGAATCCATATTATGGTGACAGGTTGCACGTCGATGTCCCTGTCGCCCTGCAAAGAATATTTTATCTATGCAAAGAATACTCTCTCTTCATACTTATGTGCAGTAGAAAATGAAACCTTTCCGATTTGCTTGATTTAGTTCTCAACTGAAACATTACTTATCACATGAAAACCCCCTTCTCTCCTATTAAGTGACCTAAACTGTTATTTTAGTCAATACTTCGTCTGATTTTATAGTAGGTACTTACTTAGAGTCTAAACCATATAACGTTTTTACTCAACTACTACATAATGATTCTTTGTCCAGAGTTATCTATGAATGATGATGGTCCACTCATGGGCATCGTCCCTGGAGGGTACCAAGCTCAAGGGTCACGGAGAACTGGGAATGAATTTTATCAGCTGCTAGAGGTAAATAAAATTAAACATCTGATTTCTACTTCTGAACTATATCCTCTCAGTATTCTTATTGATATCATTATCATTTAAATCTTATTAATGTATAAAATTTATAAAAAATAGAATTGTATCTTTATAAATTAATTGAATTATTAACATTTTCAGTACAATGACGATTTTAAAATCTTTAAGAATTCTGTGAAGAAAGGTGCCACTGAGAAAGGTCTTACATTTAACATATATGACGAAAACATGCAAGAAGCAGCCAGCAGTTTATTTGAGCTTCTCCACGGCGCAGAAGATGCAGGCTATAATGCAGAGAAGTTATTCAATTTTGACGAATTAAATGATGATTTAGTAACTTATGCCACCCAACTAAATAGGCTATACAGGGACAAAAACGTTGACGTTACTGAATTCCCACCACCTTTTATTACAAAACCTAACTTTTTCGTCAACGGTGAAACAATAGTAAAAGCTTTGAAGCTTAGTAATTACATTAACAATAACATAGACATTACTGAAGAAGCTCACGCAGATCAGTATTTCAAGACCTATGAAACCCTCACAATTAATACGAACTATTCGGGTTGGAATCTACCTGAAAATGGAGGTGAAGAGCTTTTGAATTACTTTAGAGAAGACATAGCCTTAAACAGTTATTACTACGGTGTACACCTGAGACACCCATATTGGATGTTCCGCCACAGATTGTACGCATTGAATTCTAGACATGATGAGCATTACTATTACATTCATCAGCAGCTAGCGGCACGTCTTCGCCTTGAAAAAGAGCATTTACGTGAAGAAAATGCTACAAAGAAAAATAACTTTGGTGATTTTCATCCGTATCTTATTCATGAAAATGGATTGCCTTTTCCTAGCAGATCAGGTACACTAGGACATTGGAGTGAGGATAGAGCTAAGATTAAAGCAATAGACATCGCTATTAAAGAGTGTATGTCTAGAGGACTGATTGTCATGGTAAGTGCTCCTACCCAAGTACTTGGGATGTTAATAACACCGGTGCAAAGTGAGGAAATAGTAAATTATGATACATGTGTGCTATGTTGGTCATTGCACCTGAGGCAGTATTATTAGTATGATAAGGGAGAGTGTGTAATGATCAATGCACACGCGTTTCATACGACGTTTTTCAATACACTTGCGAAGAAAAAAACAGACTTTTATTAATTATTCAACAAATATTAATGGAAAATGGCGCGCTGGTTTTGTTTTTCCGCGCGCCGCGCTTGCGATGCGTGCGCAAGTGTAAATAAAGGCACTGGCAAAACCGCTAAACAGCCTTTATAAAAAATATAATAAACACAAAATAATGTTTATACTAATCGCAGTGTTGTCGCATGTCAAATTGTAGTTTAGTTAGTATGGAATTAGAAAGTACTATTGGCATAGAGAAATATACATTAGTTCAGTGAGAATCCGCAATAATAGAACACCAGTCAGGGTCTTTTCCGTTTGGTTCTGGGAGGGACCACGGACAAATTAAGGTAATTAATTTTAGTTCATTTGCGACCTAAAACAATTCAGACTATTTAAACAAAAAGTGAAATATGGCCCGCGGATGCCTTTTGGCATGAAGTCTCTTTAATGAAATTAAAAAAAGCGCACTTCTCCGACTAGTAAATAGTTATCTGTGGCGTTATCGCACATTTTCATTATTTTTTATTATGATTTTGAATCAATTGATTATCATTTTTTCATTATGTTCATTAATAACCACTTTAAGAGCAAGTGTGTTGAAAAAGCTCTTTACGTTTATTCCGTTATTGAACTTACCAAACCAAAAAATTATTTTAGAACTCCTCAACATAATTCTGTATATACATACTTTTTCCAATGCGGTACTAATAAACAGCCAACTTTATTCACAAAATAATACTATGCCTTCTTTGCAGGAAAATAAATCTCCAATAAGACTGACAGAAGAGAACTACGTCAAATTATTAACGAGATTATTCCGTGGCAATTTTGAAGTTGGGATGATATCTAAAATCGTTAGGTCGTTGTTTGGATACGGTGGAAATGGATATCCCTTTCACCAGTAAGGACAAATTTTTACTAGTACAATATAGGTACCTACTAGAAAGAGTGCATGAAAAATTAAAATATTAATCAGAAATGTTTCAAAAATATCTATTTCTTGCCATTAATACCGTACTGATTTAAATGTAGCTTATTACGAGTATGTGGGGCATTCGCTCTACATAAAATACTAATATTCAGTAGCATCTAGTTGATTGGAAGCCGACCCGAACTTAGTCGGGAAAAGGCTGGGCAGTTAATGATCATAGCTATAATTATGTATTACTTGAAAAGTATAGGTTGATTGAAGAAAATTGTTAATCATCTCGTTTGTACTACTGTCGTTTTGTTACAGATACAATCCAGCGCCGTCTCTAATGCACCACCCACAAACATCGTTAAGAGATCCCTTATACTGGTACATGATTCAGTATGTTCTTAACTACTTTACTGAATACAAGGAGTCCATTGAACCAGTTAATCTCCAAAAGTATGCACAAAAGCGTTGCGAAATCATGGAAGCCGATATTCCAAAAATTACGACTTATTTTAGCTATTATCAGTTCAACATCAACAGAGCTATCATTAAAAAGGGTAACCCACAAGTAAAACCACCACTGACTGTAACTGCACGCCAAAAGAGGTTGAAACATTCTAAGTTTGAGTTTAATTTTACAGTAGATTGTGACAGTATTAAAAATAGCATCGTAAGGTTGTTCCTCGGACCACCGTGTTCTGACAATTGCTGGGAAGAATACAACAATTTCTTTGAACTTGATAAGTTTACTTACACCTTTGATGAAGGATTAAATGTCATAACGTGGTCACCAGAGACTTCAAATAGATTTTCAAGTGACGAGTATTATAATATGGAAGGATTGGCTGCACAGAAAGATAGAACAAATAATTTCAATTTGTTTAAGTTTCCAGAAAACTTAATAATACCTAGAGGCACTGAGAAAGGGTTGAACCTTACTTTATTTATTATGATTACTCCTGGAGATGAGTTTTTGGATGATTTCTATGCAGCCAACAAGTTCTTTTCGGAAATAATGAACGATATAGATAATAAACCGATAGGTTTTCCTTTCGATAGACCAGCTGTTGATTACTATGATGATGCTCCAAATTATAAATTTTACAATGTTACAGTATATCACAAGAAAAATAATGTTCCAAAGAATGGATACTTTTCACCCCACTTGCAGTGAATAATATCAAACCAAATCTCGTTTTCTGTCTAGATTAATCTAATATACCTATTAATATTGAGATATTAAGAATAGGCATTGTAAACTATCTGTTAGGTTTTTGTTTTAATAAAACATCGTTTTATTTGTGTTAGTTTCATTTGCATGGTGCTGAAGTAAAGAGGATGCATTAAGTCAATTAATTTTAGATTTGTCAATTAAGGCACCCAAGAACCTGCTGTGTTAGAAATCATACTAAAGTTTTCAGTTTTCGAAAGTCTTCTGACTAAAACACACATGGCTAAGCAATCATTTTTGGTTCAGTGATATTCATTTCCCCCACCCCACCCACCTCATGGTCTTCAATAGCAGCGATAGATTCTGTTATTCTCTATGGTGTTAAACTTTTTGGATTAATATTTGGGTTGGTGTTTGTATATAATAATATTATACAGTATGTGAATGACTGTGAGGTTTGTGGCAGTGTTATACGAACACAACCATTGATTTAAATAATTTTTATGGTATTTTGTTTCGATTGCAATATTAACTTATACAACTAAGCTAAACTAATTAAATCATCTTACTATTTCTTATGAGTTAAGAAGTAAGAAGGAACGTTGAGCTCATAAGGGAAGTATGCGTCCTTGTGGTAGATATGAACATCCTCGAAGAACATGTTAGGTTGTCTGTAGTATGCTTCACGCACGGGACGGTCGAATGGATATCCGAAGGGCTTGTTGTCTACGATGAAGTTCTGGTACGCGTCATCTCCCTTCTTAACGCCGTTGAATGGGTACACGAATACGAACAACTGGAATGGATATCCACCGGGGGTACCTTTAGGCAGCATCAGTCTCCTAGGCAATCTTTCGGGCTTAACAGACATGTCATAAGGTACCTTTCCTTGGTCTAACCATTGATAGATCTCGTTAATGGGGATGGAGTCATCTTTGAAAAAGATAAACTCGCTGGATTTGCGCTCGATCTTGTACTCACCAGGAACAAGTTTCTGCACGAACCAGTCCAGTTCGTAGAATTTCATCCAATCATCCTCAATGTCAATAGGGTATCCATTAGTATCGTACTTAGGTCCTATGAAGACCTTGAAGATGGCATCAGCCGCAACATCTGACTTAACATCAACAGAGACAGTGAATGGTTTGTGGTTCAAGCGAGGTTGGCGGATCATGAAACCAGTAGGGTAAGACTTGAGCTCTTCCTGGCTGAAGAACACGCTGCTCGTAGCATTGAAGTCGAAGTAATCGAAGTAAGTGACCAGTTCGCTAACTTTCACTTCGTTGATCTTAATACCAACGAAGTGAAGATCATTGTAAGAGTAAGGCTTCACATACTCCTTGTAGTCGATAACGTAGTCGACGATTCTCTGGTAGAGCTGGTAGAATGCAGGGTCACGCATAGAAGTCTGGTAGAAGTCAAGAGCCGACGGCATAAAGGCGTATCTGAAAGTTAAAAACAAAACATTTAATTTCGCTTTTTGTTCTGTCTGGATTAATGTACTTATTCATTTTGTATAGACAACACGTCTTACTTGTCATAAGGCTTGGGACTCGCGCCAAGCACTTGACGAGCGATGATTTCGTAAGAGTACTGGTGTAAGTCCTTCTTGCTGTGCTCGGAGTACAGGTCTTGATTCATGTGCCAGTAATTGCCAACGTAGTTCATTTCCTTCTCAGGCTGAAAGTATAAAACTCAATCGTTAGTTTTGTTAGTGAAGTACCTACTAAAACATGTTAAAAAATAGGTTTTATCTGTTGATACTTACAGTCTTAAATTCGGCCTTCTGCAAGAACTGGAAGAATGTCTTCTCATAGGTGTCCAGGTAGCGAATGTTTTCGTAGTTCCACTCAGTGTGGATTTCGTAGTCGTTGCTTCTTTGAGCGAAAGGCAAGTAGTTTCCTGTCAATTGGGGATAGTATCCAGTCCTGAATTTAGAGTACCAAGAGAACTCGGGAATTTCACCCAAACCGTTAGTTAGACGCTCCAAATAGTAACGAGCCAGAATTTGCTGGTAGTAATAGAAGAAGTATTCACCCAGACGCTCTTGGAATGAACCTAATTTGGTGAACTTCCACCAGAAAGGCATTTGTGAATGGAAGTAGTAGTAATAGGAGTTCAAACCAATATCTTCGGTGAAGTATGACAGCCTCTGTTCCTGGTTGGGGTAAGTCAGGGAGTTGGAGTAGTTGGCGTAGTATACGTAGTAGTCATTCTCTTTCACGATGCCGTATTGGGCACTAAGTTCAGCATCGAACAAACCACTTTGCATCTTGATGCGGTACATTCTGATCAAAGTTTCTTTGTTAAAGAAGAACTGAGGGTACGCTTCATAAGGTGCCGGCAGAACAATGCCATCAGTATCAGTCCTTTGGACAACGGCAATGTAGTACGCGTATAAGAACTGTTCTTCATTCAGGTAAACCTTGGCCCAAGCCGCGGTTTTGTAGAAGGTGTCGAAGTCTTTAGCGTAGTACATAACGCGGAAAAGAGCGATGGCTTCATCCCGCATCCTTTCGTAGAAGACGGAAAACTTATGATATTTCGGCAAGAATCCGGTTTTGTACAGTATAAAGAATTCCTCAACTGCATTTTTATTCTGTAAAAATGCATTGTGATAACACATAAAATAGTGTAAAGAATTTTCAGGAGCAACGTTGAAGTTATTATTAAAAATACTTACTGTGTAATTGTCGATATTAGCTTTGATGTTATATTCCTTGCCAAGTTTGTAGTACTCGGAGTGTGCGTCCAGTTGTTCAGAGTGCTCGAAAAGCGCCAAAATTCTCTTCTGGTATTTAACGAAGTCAGGTTCAACTGTAAATCAATTGTAATAATTACCATTAGTAACTGAGTTTTCAATTAACCAAGCCAAAGTTGCGAAAAATTAATAAAAGTTATTCAGAAACTTCTTGCCAGAATATTATTGTTCTGGTACTCGATTAACGAACCATAATATTAAGTCTCGCTGAGTCGACCTTCTTGGATTTTTCCACCACAAAATAAATTTGGATTGTAACTGCTACGCAGTATATTACGTTCCACCTCATACAGTATACTTTTTAAGGTTTGAACACTTTGAAGCCGCAATATCGTAATCAATTCGGGTCCTTAAAATTCGGGACCATTATGACCCCACCAGAAATGGGAGCACAAATTAAATATGCAAATTAGTTCTTACCTGTCTTCAGCCTTATGTTTTGGTGGGAAGGGAGGGCACTGCCCATCACCAGGGTAACGAACCCAGCTAGGATTAAGACAGTCCTCATCGTTATCACAACCGCTGTCAACTATAACAATACAGAAATAAGCAGTACCTTTGTACTCAAATTACACTGACCTCTATCATACAAGTACCCTGGACTTCATAAACACATTTGATTTTCGCCATTTTGGCGCTGTTAGCAACGTGAAGGTACCATGGAACTAATATTAGAGATGGGATATATCCTTCGATAAAAAAATACTTTTATGAACTTTATCGATCGTTATATCCACTGAAGGTAATTTATATTACTTAAGAGAAAAATATCGAATTACTCCCAGGTATTTTTATGCTTCATTTTTAAGTAATAGAATAATTTCTCTGCAAAGGTTAACTAAAAATTAATTAGGGTGCGGTCTGATCGCAAGCTATAAACTAGTAGATAGTAGTAAAGTGCATGACCGTCAGATCAGTGAGCTTTAAATATGACGATAGGCTTAAAACTTAGGCTAAAAACTACAATGGTTGAGCTAATATCAAAACTCACATTAAACGTACACTTTGCAAACAAGCATACTATAAATTAGAAGATTATATCCAAGATAAGAACGCTTGGAAACATGCTGGTCCTGCTGCATAGGACAATCTAGAGTCTAGACAAAATTAAACGGGTTGCTAATTTAATTGTAAATTTATATTTTTTATTTTATTTAATTTGATTTACATTCTGTAAATACTTAACTCACACCCTGACTTATTACTTGTAATTTTTATTTTATGTTATTTAAATGAAAATCGTTTACTTTTACCATGTTTGTAAATATGTGAGCACCATGCATCTATCAGATAATTAATTTATATGTCATGGTTTCATTTTTAATTCTTTTACCTATTGTGGTATAGTAATTTTATTTTAGGTGCATCGTCTTCACATATTATTATTATATAATTAATGTATACAAAATATTGTAAAACATTTTAAAAGAGTAACGGTGGAGTTTCTTGCTCATTCTTCTCCATACGAAAACTACCTTTTGGAATGGGCGACTAGAATCAATTCTATTTGTTGTAATTTCTGACGTTTAAAAGTGCCTTTAATGTGCCTATTTGAAATAAATGCTTTGACTTTGACTTTCTCAGTAGTGAATGGCACAGAAAAGCAAGCCGTCAATGTTAAGACTTGGACGTCAAAGGATGCAAAGGCACAAACTATCATTGTGTCCAGGCTAAGTTAGGCATCCATCGTCCATGTGCTGACATGCGCGACGGCGGAGGCAATGTGGAAAAAGCTCAATAGCGTTTATGAAGCAAGTTCTGCAACGAGCACCTTGATGCTACAACAACGGTTCTTTCAATACAAATGTGCAGACGGGGATTTGTCAACGCACTTATCAAAACTACAAGAAATGGCTTGTCAACTGAAACAAGCTGGTGAGAAGGTATCAGAGAAGTTCCTAATCACTAAAGTGCTGATGTTGTTACCATACAGTTACAGTCATTTTAAATCTGCATGGGAATCGGTGGAGAGCAATAAACAAAATTATGATGCATTGGTATGGATTGGTATGGATGGATTCTTGTAGAGGAAGAGAGAATGAAGGCAAGAGATAAATGATAACATACAAAAGGGAGAAAATTCAGCCTTCTATACACATCAAAATAAGGGACAATTTACAGAGAGATGTTATAAGTGTGGGAAGCGTGGACATTATGCACAACAATGTAAAAGAGAGTCTGAGAAACGTAAATGTTTCGAGTGCAACAAGATAGGGTACCTAAAACATGAATGTCCTAAGAATCAAAACAACAATAAAAATGGCACGAGAGAATAACAAAAAATTGTCATACATTTACCATAACAGCCATGAGCATGAGTAAAGTTTACAGCGAAAATAAACAATTAGTCTGTCAAAAATGGTTGCTTGACAGTGGTGCGAGTGAACATGTGAGTAGTGAACGATCTTTGTTTACGATTGACGTGGAGTTGCGGACACCAGCCCGTATTACCTATTACCTATCATTCGATGTTAAACAGATTGTCATTGTGGGCGACGGTCGGCGTCTACGCATCCTTGGGGTTGGTGAAATCAAACTTCAAGTATACGATGGGGATTGTTATGCTAAAACGACACTATATAATGAGCTACATGTGCCAGATATGCATATTAATTTATTTTCGGTACCTTGTATTACGAGAAGAGGTAATGAAGTCAAGATGTTGTCTGAACAATGTATTATCTACAAAGATAATGAGTTGTGTACTATTGGGAATCTACAAGGGAAATCATATGTACTAGGAGTTTTTTATGAAGCGCATGCTGCTGCTGTTTCAACATTATTAACTTGGCACGAAAGACTATGTTACCAAAATGTTGATTATGTTAAAAGGGTGCTAAACAGTAATAAAATTCAGTATAAAAGCGTCGACTTCCAGTGTTAATCCTGTTTGCAAGGTAAATCACATAGGTTACCTTTTTCAGGAAAAGTGCAGCACACTACAAAGATATTAGAAATTGTGCACGCTGATGTATGCGGCCCGATGGAGGTTGAGAGTGTTGGTGGTGCAAGATATTTTTTATTATTGAGGGATGACTACTCCAATTATCGATTAGTATATTTTCTAAAAAAGAAAAGGGATACTGTTTATCATATAAAGCAGTTTGTAACTTGGGCAGAAACACAAACTGAAAATAAAGTGATAGTGATTCGTAGCGACAATGGAGGGGAGTTTGTCAATAAAGATATGCAAGACTTTGTCAAAGAGAAGGGCATACAACACCAATCCACTGTACCCTATACGCCCCAGCAGAATGGCAAGGCAGAGAGGGATATGCGCACCATTGTAGAGGCAGCAGGGTTCACGATAGGTACCAACTTGTCAATGGAGTTATGGGCTGAGGCAGTGAATACGGCAGTTTATGTTTTGAATAGGAGTACCAAAAGTAGTAAAGAAGGTCAGTCACACTATGAAACTTTTAATAATAGTAAATTTGATGTTCTAGCTCTGCGTGGAATATTCGTACAGGAGTTGTATGCCCACATCCCAAAAGAAAAAAGGTTGAAGTGGGATGTCAAGGGAGAGAAGGCAATATTTGTTGGTTATGATGACTCTAATGAATACAGACTCTATTATGAAAACAAAAAGGAAGTACATACCAAGAGAGATATTATATTCTTAGGTCAGAAGAGTAATAAAGAACAGGAAACTAATGTACAGGATATTGAGAATGTGATTTTACTGGACGTGCCAAAGAACAATGACGGACAGTGAGAGTGAAGGAGTTTTATGAACTAAATACGAAAATAAAGAGACAGGAGAAGATCAGGGCGAAGAAAGAGAACAGGAAATCGGAAATGTTAATGAAAATTTAGAGACAGAACAAGTAAGAAGTAGATGTGGAAGAAGGAAGAATAATAAAAAACCAAAATACTTGAGAGAAATGTCAGAGAGTACATCAATAGATGTAGAAGTTAGTTGGGAGCTTGATGTATGCTGCTATGGGGACAAGGCCAGATATTTGTGCAGTGGTTAACATATTAAGTAGGTATGTATCAGTGCTGTGCTTCTGAACTTATACAAACTATTGTTGATTTTTTTAAGATATAGAAAAGGTACACTTGATTTATGTTTATTGTACTATAGAGACTCCAATAATGATGTAATCGGGACGGCTGAGGGACAGAGCCTCCCGTCCCAGCCGCCGCGGGTGACGCTTCGGGCGTCGGGAGCCGCGCGACGACTCCCGGCCACCGTAGGCGCGGGCCTGCGGGCGGAGAGTAATGGGTAGCTCGCCGTCCGATCAAGACCAGGCCCGGGCCGGACGGCGGGTACGTGTTCCACGCGCGCCTCAAAGAGATATCAGCATCAACCGAAGGGGCCCCTCAGGGCCTAAGCCTGCCGGGTCAGCGGGATTGTCCGAAAGGGTTACCGCTGGCCCGGAACATAAAGGGCTAAGGAAGGAACACGGGTGGGTTTTAGTCAGTAAGAGTCTGACACTCCCTTCCGCTCCATCCAGAGCGGGAGGGGTCATTTGATGATTTCCCATTCTGAAAAAAAAAACAAAAAAATGATGTAATAGGCTATGTTGATAGTGACTGGGGTGGTTGTAATGGTAGAAAGTCAACGACAGGGTGTATTGCTAAAGTGTTCGGGAGTTCTGTAATCTGGTTTTCGACGAAACAGCAGACTGTGGCTTTGTCTTCGTCAGAGGCAGAGTACATTGCCTTATGCTCAGCCACAAGTGAAGCTGAAAGGTTGAAAGACATTTTGAATATATTTGGCTTTGAAAATAATATAATTTTATATGAGGACAACCAGTCAACTATCAAGATCCCTAATATGGCCACTGGTAATTCAAGAGTGAAAATAAAAAGAGAAAGAAAAAAGAGGAAATTAAACAAGCTTTTGTAAAAGAAAAATTTGAAAATAAGATAATTGAATTAAAATATGTAAATACCAGTGAGCAAGTTGCAGACATCCTAACAAAGGCATTAGGGGGAATTTTATTTAAAAAAAGAGCGAAATTGTTTAAAGCTTAATATTTGTTTTTATATAACTGTTAAGGGTAAGTTTATGTTAAGGGGAGGCAGTATGAGAAATATTTTGTTTGAATATTTTATTGAGGGGAGGTGTGAATGTAGCAATAAAATATTCTGACAACACTCTATGGTTATGTGTCTATGATGATATATGTTGTATACTATGGGCGTTTAAAAATGGCGGACGCTCATTGTAGAACAATGTAATCCGCAAGTTATTCTATAATAAAGTTTAAGATCTGTGTTCTCCTTCCAAGACCAATTAACAAAATAATAGTCACTTTTGGTGTTCAATTTGGATGAATGTAAACAAAAAAGTTAACCATTCAACAAACAGCGTCCATACAAATTTAATCGAATTCACTCAAATTGCATGCCAAAAGTGAACCAGTAGTGAAGTGAAGTACATTACCTTACCATGTTGTCATTACTAGCGGAAAGGAGAGTGATTCCATTTTCATTATTGGGTATTTGGATAGCGTGCATACCTACTAAAGGAGAAAAAAAAAAACACAAAAAATAACAAAGTCAAAGTCAAATCATTTATTTCAGGCACTTTTGAACGTCAAAAATTATAATAAAATAGAATTGATTCTAGTCGGCCCTTCGAAAAGGTAGTGTTTGTATGGAGAAAAGCGTACGTGTAGCGTGTTTAACGAAACAGTCCTCAGTGAAATGTTTACTACAAAGATAATAATTAGATTTAGGCCTCCAATTTTCTTTTTCATGTTTTTCAGCCATATCTGCTTATCTGAGTTGGTGGGAAATTTGAAATTAAGTATTTAATTAAAGTAAAAATGACTAAAGTATAGAATAGAATACTCTTTATTATGTACACCACACACACATACACAGTACATTGTATATGGCAAGTTTTATTTCGATGTAAGGTCTTTACTTCGGAAACAAGTACACATTACATTTATAACATTTATCTTTTGAAATTAGAAACTAGTATTTGCTAATTTGTTTTATCTAATCAAATTGCAGAAATATCTGGCGACAGTTTTCTATTTGAAAGACGTAAATTTAAAATTATTCACGATCTGAATAAAATTACCGACACATTATCGACATGGAACATTCACGACCCTATTCAAATGATTGTATTCATTATATGTGAAAACTGAACCCTAATTACACTTAAATATGATGAGATATTAATGAAAACATTTATTCTAAATATAAAATAGAATTAAAAATGCTCACACAAGCAATCGAAACATGAAAGAGTCATGAAATTCACTTACTTATTATTCCGGTTATTCTGCTGCCTTTTTGATAGCGAGTTTTACAAAATGCGCATACTTTCATAATAAAAATGTTCAAAATATCACGTAGGAAACACAAAATACACAAAAAAAGTAGTTTTCCACAATTTAGACCTAAATCATCAGAGACGGACCAAACAATTCAACGTCCATTTGCAAGAAGCTGCCAATTTTAGTTCCCGAGGACTTCGCTTTGAATCGGCACAATAAACAACTGTCATTTCGTAGAGTATCGTTAGTCCAGCGCAGCGTACTTGTATGATAGAGGTCAGTGTCAAATTATAATGATGCCATATCTATGTATTTTATTGTGTGTTCATAAACAATAAAATAAATAAATAAATACAGCTTGATGATCCACTTTCTATACCACCTATCAATCTCCGGGAGACATTAATAGGTGGTATAAAAAGAGGATACCAAGTTGGATATTATTGGATCGTAATGTTATAATTTCTTTATCGTTATCACTGTATTAACCTTTGGCATGATTCGATCTTTTTCGTATATCAAAACAGTTTTAGCGAAATCTCTTGCGTAATCTTTTGGTATTAACTTTATCAGGGTACTGTATTCGTAGATGTTTTCAAGAGAAATAAAAGTAGGTAACTGTAGAGCATTTGAAAATACTTTGTCTAAAGTCAATATACCATTGTTTGTCAATATACCGTTGTTCTCTGAAACATAACAAACTATTGTGACATTGTTTTATGTCGCAAATCATAATCAATATATTAAAGAACATGTTCGTAAGACTCATGCACAGCCTAAACCGCTTAAGATAGAAACTTGAATATTGGACAGTTGTACTTTCTGTTATCATGATGGACTGCGATTCTACCGCCTACCGCTCCTTACAAAGATACGGTCTCAGTGAAGCAGCCACTAGCAATAATATTTTTTTAATTTTTAATAATCTTTAAATGTTACTTTAGACTTTAATATAACTTGTAACATTTATTATTTTATTGGGCATGCGATGCTAACCTATAAGAAATTGTTATACTAACCTAAGATATAAGAATCTTTTTTAAACATGTAACAGTATAAACAATTGTTGGTTGCCCAGAAATAATAAATAAATAACAATATTAAATCGACTTCAAAAATAAATTAACTCAAAATTATGAAAATAACTTTAATTTCGGAAGTCGGTGTCTTGGGATCTGTATTTTATTTTTAGTTTTTTGCCACCGACTTCCGAAATTAAAGTTATTTCATAATTTTGATTTAATTTATTTTTGAAGTCGATTTAATTTTTTTAAATTACTTTTTACGTGTCGAATTGATAACCTTCTTTTTTTTTAAGTCGGTAAAAATAACATAATTGGAACGTAACACTAATGAACACAAAATGCTAACAGCTAAAGCGCATTCCGCGTCATATCCTTAGTTATATGCGTATTGTATGTCATATTATATCAATTTACAGATTAAAATAGAATATAATATATGTATTTGCAATGAATCTAGGAATTACAAATCAGATGTTACAACTAATATTAGAGTCCTTGGTGTGAGACTATAGCATGAAGGCTCGTACACACAGGCGCGACGCGACACGCGACACAAAGGCACCGCTCGTTGCGCGACTTGCGGTGCCTTTGTGTCGCGTGTCGCGTCGCGCCTGTGTGCACGAGCCTTGAATCAGTAAGATCAATCCGGCGACAGCGACCCTGAGTACTTTTCTTTTCTTTCGTGAGCTCTCTGATGACCAGCAAAACCAGATTTGGTCTTGAAAACCCGGTTACACCGTGCACAGACGAGCTTATCAGCAACATTGTATGTTTAGGTGTGTGAAGGCGTTGGGCGACTTTTGCATATTTGGCGCTTCTTGTCCAGGTCTTCAAGAGGATCAAAATTTGTTTCAAAGCATTCAGTTGCTTTGTGGATTGAAGTGCACCACCTTTCTCAGTTGATGACCTTGCACCAGGTTAATGTAAAAACGAATGCACATTTTCAGTCATTACAAAAATGTACTGTCTTAGTTTACCATCGTGAGAGAACTTATGATGGTCCGTGATTTATGCTCGTCCCTTCTTCTTACTGTGTCTGTGTCATGAAATGGGATAGCAGGCTAGTACAAAACCTAATTGTTAGTTCAAGAGTTCACATCGCTAGTGATAATTTTCATATGTAATCGCGAATAATTACTTTGTTGCGATAATACGTAAGTATGAAAACATCGTTATCATTTTCACAACGTAACATTGATGATTATTAAGAATAATAATATCAAGTTATTTTTACCCATAGTAACAACAACTAACAGCGCTTTTCAAACTCAAACTCAAACTCAAACTCAAAACATTTATTTCAATTAAACCATTTACAGGCACTTTTGAATTGTCAAAAAGTCGGTCAGTCAGAAAATATGAAGCTAGTTGCCCATTCCAAAGCGTAGGTACCTATGGAGAAGAACGGGCAAGAAACTCCATGGACACTCTTTTAAATTATAGTTTTACAAAAATATTAGTTACATCAATAATGTGAATTTATAATTATATGTGATAACGATGTAAAAAAGACGTACGCGTTAAAAGTGTCCAGAGTACAGCTAATGGTAAGAAAACAACAATTCAATATTAAAATAATTAAAAATAAGCCGAGGCAGCTAAGTGATGACCAGCCCCAACTGACGGCGCCCGTTCACGAACATGACGCATAGATCGGCACCATTCAGCTCAACCATTTTGAAGGGAGCTAAATGATCCAACACACACGCCACCGTCAGCGAGACATTTGTGTGAGCATGACATACTATCAGCCGCCAGGGCACATTCAAGTCAATGAAAGACACATTACCCGATAAATGGTACATAGTGTATAGTATATACATAGAACTCACATCTGTGCTATGCAATTATACAATACAAGGAAATTGAGTTTATACAATGCAAAGATAGTCTTACAATCTTCAGCAGCTCCAACAGAATCTTCAAGTGTTAATCAATTAGTTGTGGTTGTGGAGCAGGACCAGCCTTGAGCCAGGCATTTTTATCAGCGATGTAATCCCCTAACTTATAATATGCCTGACTGCATAGTGTGCGTTTTATACAAGACTTGAATTTTGTCTCATTCATTTCAAGAATGTGGGGAGGTATTTTATTATAACATTTTAAACAGTACCCCATAAAAGATGAGTCTACTTTAGCCAGTCTGAAACCTGGTTGAACTAATAGGTCCCTATTTCTAGTACTATAATTTATGTCTTTCACCTCTTTTACTAAAAAGATGTAAGTTTTTTCTTACATACATGATATTTTCGTAGATATATTGACAAGGTACCGTCATGATGTTAATTTCCTTAAACAGTTCCCTTAGAGAATCGCGCCTGCGGAGAATATAAATGGCTCTGATAGCTCTTTAAACATGGTACGGGTTTTTATTTTCATTCATCATCTGCCAGCCTTTCCCCAACTATGTTGGGATCGGCTTCTAGTCTAAGCCCCTTTCTTTTTTTTTATCGTGGAGAAATGCTCATGCATACTGCACTACCACGGGATGATAGTGCAGTTATGTGGTACTCTAACCCACTAAAACTCCACGGTGTCCTCCTCTGCCGCTTACGGCGGGAACACGGGCACGCGTTAGCACTCATCCGTGAACCCGCCGCGGCTGTCCGTAGTCGGACCCTCATCTGGGGAGTACTCCCCATTACCGGCGCACCAGAACACATAGCACGCCGTGACCACCCCAGGGACCAAACCAGCACATGGGCGCCAGACGACCCCGTGTCTGGGCACCTTTGGTCCCCCTACGACGGGTCAGGTCATTGGCCCCGCCGCCTGCCAATTTTCGGCCACGGAAGGTAGGGAGAGCGGCGCAACGCAATACCGGCACTCCTCTCCCGCCCTGCCGAGCGGCCCCTCCTCGGGTTCCTCTTAGCTTCACCGTGGGTGTCCAAGCCACGGCTACTGAGCCCCCCCGCCTCGACAATGCGGGAACCCACCGGGGGGGTAGTCTAAGCCCCTAGTCTAACCTCACCACCATCATCGTCGTCAGCGGTGGGGCAGGTGCTTTCGACTAGCTAGCGACATTTTTTCGCTTAAGATGTGTACAAAAGATGTAGTTCTCATGTTAGTAAAACAGATCAAAAAAGAGATCAAGAGCTATCAAAGAAAATGCTCGCTCAGTAACGCTCGTTTGGCGAACAGGACACTCTTTGAGATACTCTCGCTTGGTACATACACATACCAGCCAATGACTGGGCAGTAATTCTACTCGTCGCACTCGCGCACTCGCTCATAGCCCAGCGACAAAACTATCTGAACTACACACACGCTACTCGTTGCTCGCCAAATCGTTTCTAGTTGCTAGCTCTACTCGCTTCTCGTTAATCATCGGCTGTGGGACAGGTGCCCCTAGCAGCATTCTTGCCTATGGCATACAAGCAAATTGAAGCATTAAATGGCTTGCATCGTCCAAACACTGTTTATTTAGGTGGTGCAAAATTTATTGTTACTTCAACTTATGGTACCCATGCCACGGGCAATTACCCAAATCGCACCAAATATACTCATTATCTAATAATCTGTGTCTACATTACTCATTATACTATCGAAATACCTAATTTAAGCAAAACATTGTAATTTGTAATCTCCATCTGAAAGACGCCTGGAAGATATTGCAGTTCACTATGAGGTTGTTGCATTTGTCCTGTCTAGTCATTGCAAGTGTGACTGCTGACCATAGGTATTAGGTTTTAATATGGGTTTCTTTTTCCAACAGTAATTTTTCAATAGCAGACCGCTGACTGGATTTCTGTGCAACAGTCAAAGACTTTATAATTCCTACCTGCTATTTCAATTGAATAGAGCAGGTGTGATGTTATGTTTTTAATAATATTTGTTATTTTTTTAAGAAACAAATATACGTATTCTTGAATAGGAGAAAAACCATCGATGTTTGTGTTTATCCCCGTTATCTTATCAAAACACTATTTAAAGTAACTGTCAGTTTTTGATTCGATAAGATACATATGGATACCGGATGGTGCTTATTGTTAGTTAATGGATTACTGCAAGATAACATTGAATATTACCTACACATTTACTGACTTCTTAATTTGTATAAAGCGAATCTTTAACCGTTATTCATCATATCAGACGAAAGACGTCCACTGCTGGACATAGGCCTCCCCCAAGCACCGCCACTTCAACCGGTTCTGTGCTTCCCTCATCCAGCGGATTCCTGCGGCCTTCACAAGGTCATCGGCCACCTTATAGGACCGTTAATATGTTACAGAAAAATATGTGCTAGGTATTTGCAATTTTCGCAGGTTCATACACATAGCAGTGGACGATAATAGGTTGGTCCAACTCAGTTTTTTCTATCTTTCAATACTGAATGAGACCCTGCTTACCTTTTTTTCTGAGATTTCATATTTATTATTTTCTCAGATTTTATAACGGAACTTATTTACCTATTTTCCAGAGAAAAACAAGTCTAAAAAATAGTATTTATTATTGATTAATAGAATAAAATATAATTTTCTTTATTAAAGTGACCAAGACTCAAACTTAATGTTATTATTTATTTATGTAAAAATTTCACTTACAAAATACATTTCTCTGGTACAGCTTCCGGGTGTTAATGTGACCTATCCAGCTTATCCATGACCATGTCTACAAGGTTCTAAATATAATTAAGGTTTTCTTAACTCGACAGTACAATTCCTAACTTTTTATAAAGCTCGATGTTTTAAATTAACAACCGGGTAAAACTGTTCACAGTAACTGTCACTTAAACACATTCTTCACTAGGCAGGTGCGAACACAATACGTTGTTGCAGTAAAATTCGTAGGGGCAATCTAGAACCAATCCTCCGAGTAATGTGCAGATCAATCTTGCATGGCAGTCGTGGCACCGCATTCTAGGATCTGCGTCGATATCACAGGGGGTCCAATGTTCGCCGGAGTCAATGTGGATCCAGTCGGGGATACCATGGTCGTGAGGCTTGTCTTGGGGGACCGGTGGTGCCTCATTGGGGATTGGTGATGCTTCAAGGGGGACTACTGGTGCCACTTGGGGGATCGGTGGTGCCTCAAAGGGGATCTATGGTGCCTCATGCGGGATCGATGGTGCATGATAGGGAATCGGTGGTGCTTCAAGGGGGATCAATGCTGCCTCATGGGGATTCGGTGGTGCCCCATGGGGAATCGGTGGTGCTTTATGAGGAATTGGTGATGCTTTATGTGGGATTGATGGTGCCTCATGGAGGGTTGGTGGCGCTTTATGTGGGATTGATGGTGCCTCATGGGGCGTTGGTGGTGCTTTATGTAGAATTGGTGGTGCTTTATGTGGGATTGGTGGTGCCTCATGGGGAATCGGTGGTGCTTTATGGGGGATTGGTGGTGCCTCATGGGGAGTCGGTGGTTCTTTATGTGGGATTGATGGTGCCTTATGGGGGGTTGGTGGTGCTTTATGTGGGATTGGTGGTCCCTCATGGGGAGTCGGTGGTGCTTTATGGGGGATTGGTGGTGCTTTATGTGGGATTGATGGTGCCTCATGGGGAATCGGTGGTGCCTTATGGGGGATTGATGGTGCCTCATGAGGAGTCGGTGGTGCTTTATGGGGGATCGGTGGTGCTTTATGTGGGATTGGTGGTGCCTTATGGGGAGTCGGTGGTGCTTTATGGGGGATTGGTGGTGCTTTATTTGGGATTGGTGGTGCCTCATGGGGGATCGATGGTGCATCATGAGGGATCGCTGGTCCCTCATGGGATATCTGTGGTGCTTTACGGGGTATCGGTGGTGCCTCAAGGGGTATCGATGTTGGCCCATGCGGGATCAATGGTGCATGACAAAGAATTGGTGGTGCTTCAAGGTGGATCAATGGTGCCTCATGGGCAATCGGTGGTTCTTTATGGGGAATTGAAGGTGCCTCAAGGGATATCAATGGTGCCTCATGCGGGATCGATGATGCCTCATGGGGAATTGGTGGTGCTTTATGGGAGATTGCTTTATGTGGAATTGGTGGTGCCTCAATGAGGATCCGTGGTGCCTCATGGGGGATTGGTGGTGCTTTATGTGGGATTGGTGGTGCTTTATGTGGGATTGGTGGTGCCTCATAGGGGATCGATGGGGCCTCATGAGGGATCGATGGTGCCTCATGGGGTATCTGTGGTGCTTTATGGGGTATTGGTGGTGCCTCAAGGAGAATCGGTGGTTCTTTATGGGGAATTGAAGGTGCCTCAAGGAGTATCAATGGTGCCTCATGCGGGATCGATGGTGCCTCATGGGGAATCGGTGGTGCCTCATAGGGTATCGGTGGTGCTTTATGGGGGATCTATGATGCCTCAAGGAGGATCGGTGGTGTCTCATGCGGAATTTGTATGTGCGGCGGAATGTACGGTGGTTTATCTTCGGCATCGAATGCTTGGGTGAGAGCTCCAGCAAAGATGCTCTGTGGAGATAAAACGAGAATTACAATTGTTATTGGTATAAACTGTATAAAGGGTTTGTCCGAAACTCCACGCCTGAACACGGATTTTGCGTGAGAATTACATTAATTATAACGGCTAATGTAAATGGACGTTTTGATAAAGAAAATAGCTACTACCTACTTATTCGATGGTATAAAACATTAATTATAATTATGCTTGAAAGCTTACACAAAGAGAGGGTTCGTGTTCACTAATTAGATTTATTAAAATACTGTCTGTTAGCATGCACTGGGCCTCCGGGGTAGATTACAGCCCTCTCCCTCTCGAAGAGAGATGGCCTGTGACTGAAAATTATAGACTGATTTTGTAAGGCACTGATTTAAAGAGGCAGTTGTAAATAGCGGTATTGGTAAGTTAAAAATTATAAAAATTAAACGTGCCAACGTTTAATAACTAGTTCAGCAGTTAAAACTAAGCAGTAAAGTGAACAAAAATGAGTAATAAAAAATAATGAAATCGATCAGTGAATATATAATTGAACAGGAAAATAATTAAATGGGCGGTAAAAATTATTGAACGAGCGGTTACGTGTGGGCAGTAATAAATCGGAATTTGTCGGTAAGAAATCTCATTCTAAGCAATTCTATAAACAATGAGGTGGTAAAGTAATTTTCGAAAACTATGAGTCTCTAATCAACCACTCTAATTATCATACGCTCGCTCTTGCATTCTATGTCGACGTAGCCCCGCTTCGCGGGGCTCCTATTTCTATGTAAAGGGTTTAAAGCAACCTAACCAAACCTAAGCACGGGGTGGGCACCCCGAGCTCGTTCTTAAATATTATTTCGGAAACTTAGTATTTTTGTCGGAAGTTTAGTATTTTTATCACCGCTCGCTATGATCTGCCGTACTATTTATCGAACCGCTCATTCCATCATTTTTACCGCTCATTCAGTTGTTGGACTGCTCAGTTATTTTTAGAATTGACATTGTATGATAAAATAACCGACTAATTGATTTTTTATTACTGTCCATGTTTTACTGTCGCATTAAATTAAATAACTGCTCAATATGTTTTTCAACTGATCATAATAACATCTCGAATATTTAAATAACAGCTCAAAAATTTAGTTCCCATTTTGTAATATGTGCTCTCTGTCTGTCTTCCTTGTATTTTTATTCCAAATCATTTTAACACTTTTTCTAATTCACTACATTGATTTGTTTAAAACTAACCGATTACGATAATATTAATAATTATACATACCAGTACTGCAATGATCAAGACGTATTGGATGCAAGCCATCGTGTATTCTTGTGTATTTTCTATTTGATGAAAATATCTATTGGAAATAGCTTTTATACATCTCTCTTATCTGGGGTTTATCGTAATCCTTATCACTTCATCTCAATGAAGACGTTAAGACTCCTTCAAATACGTGCGACAAGACACGCGACTCAAAGGCACCGCAAGTCGCGCAACGAGCGGTGCCTTTGTGTCGCTCACGATTTTATCGCGTGTCGCGCCTGTTTGTAGGAGCCTTAACTCATATTTTTCTCAAGTAGATAGCCGATAAAGATTTGAGGAGAACAACGCCTGCTATATAGAGAATAGAAGGATTTATGAAAAGAAGAATTTTGATAAAATAAATGAATTCCTATTTTTCCTGTTTAAGTTATGAATCTTCTTAGAAAACTTCCCTTCTCACCCATTTGTTACATATACTGGGTTTGCGACTTAATTCCAAACATATAAACAAATAATTATGTGTTTTTAGAAATACAAACATATAAATACATGTATGTTGTTTGTTGATCCAAATCAACAAACAACATACATGTATTTTAAGCAGTTTTCAGAAAGCAAACCCTTCCATTTTTACAAACTGTGACCCTGGTTCTTACCAGGGTCACAGTTTGTACCTGAAAATTTGTATCATTACTTTGCAACGTAACCAAGGTGCTTCAGTAAAATTTGCATGTAACATTTTTTTATCATTATAATTTTCAGCATTTGAAGATAGGTCTACAAATGAACAAAAGTTGGTCTAATATTTATATTCTCTACTCAGAAAGACTTCATTAGAGGTAACTTAAGGCGAATCAGTTAACAAAAAGCATTTAACTAAGTTAAAAAAATGGTTGTGCAGTATCTATATGTCAGGTGCCTTTTAGTAGCCTTCTTTAATTGAACACTTTAACAAACTCAATATTACTTTGCATGTAGTTAAGCTACATAATATTTAAGAAACATCCAAACTTCTATAATACCATATTACAGTAGGAAATAGGATAGGATTGGATATAAGAGGTTCATTTTGTTCATTTAAAAACATTGATATGTAAAATATATTTATTTATTTCACTCGTATTCTTTGTACTTTTCGATATATGATAAATAATTCTAAAATACAGATAACAACTACATACTTATCGTCTTACTGGTTCTTTTGGGTGAAATAAGAAGGAACGTTAAGCTCGTATGGGAAGTATGCGTCCTTGTGGTAAATTTCGACATCCTCGAAGTACATGTTGGGTTGCCTGAAGAAAGCCTCACGCACGGGGCGGTCGAATGGATAACCGAAGGGCTTGTTGTCCAAAATGTAGCTCTCGAACACATCTTCTCCCTTCTTTACGCTGTTGTATGGGTATACGAATACGAACATTTGGAATGGATATCCACCGGGGGTACCCCTGGGCAGCATCAGTCTCCTAGGCATGTTGTCGGGCACAGTTGACATATCATAAGGTACCTTTCCTTGGTCTAACCACTGGTAGATCTGGTTGATGGGGATGGAGTCATCCTTGAAGAGCACAAACTCGCTGGATTTACGCTCAATCTTGTTCTCACCGGGGACAAGTTTCTGCACAAACCAGTCCAGTTCGTAGAATTTCATCCAATCCTCCTCAATAGTAATTGGGATTCCGTTGGAATCGTACTTTGGTCCGATGAAGACCTTGAAAACAGCATCCGACGCAACATCTGACTTAACGTTAACAGAGACAGTGAATGGTTTGTGGTTCAAGCGAGGTTGGCGGATCATGAAACCAGTAGGGTAAGACTTGAGCTCTTCCTGGCTGAAGAACACGCTGCTTGTAGCATTGAAGTCGAAGTAGTCGAAGTAAGTGGCCAGTTCGCTAACTTTCACGTCGTTGATCTTAACACCGACAAAATGAAGATCATTGTGAGTGTAAGGTTTTACGTAGTCTTTGTAAGCAATAATATAGTCGATGACTCTCTGGTAGAGCTGGTAGAATGCAGGGTCACGCATAGAAGTCTGGTAGAAATCAAGTGCGGTCGGCATGAAAGTGTGTCTGAAAATAAATAACAATTATTTTATTGTTTGACAATCAATTTTTTAACTAATAATATTTCCATAACCTTATTTGTAACCCAGTCAGGACCAATTGAGGAAAAGCAACTTCTTGGATCCGTGATTTGTAGCCAACTTGAGAAAAAAACTTTGCTAATGGGCCTTTTATTCATATGGGACATATTACACATATTATATTATATATTCATATGGGACATAATGGGACATATTATAGGTAGTTTTACGTCGCAGAGTTCTGGCACTACTAATTTTAATAAGAAAAGACTTGAGAAGCTAAGGACAGGTTCATGGTAACTCACTTGTCAATAGCCTTGGGACTCCCGCCGAGCACTTGGCGAGCGATGATTTCGTAAGAGTACTGGTGTAAGTCCTTGTTGCTATGCTCGGAGTACAGGTCTTGATTCATGTGCCAGTAATTGCCAACGTAGTTCATTTCCTTCTCAGGCTGAAAATAATTCATTCCCGTATTAGTTTACGTGAAACTGGTGATCATGAAATTGAAGCAATAGGGTTTATCTATTGATACTTACAGTCTTGAATTCGCCCTTCTGCAAGAATTGGAAGAATGTCTTCTCATAGGTGTCCAGGAAGCGAATGGATTCGTAGTTCTGCTCAGTGTGAATATTGTAGTCGTTGCTCCTTTGAGCGAAAGGCAAATAGTTTCCAGTCAGTTGGGGATAGTATCCAGTCTTGAAGTTAGAGTACCAAGAGAATTCAGGAATTTCGCCCAAGCCGTTGGAATAACGCTCCAAGGAGTAACGAGCCAGAAGTTGCTGGTAGTAGTAGAAGAAAAGTTCACCCAGACGTTCTTTGATTACATTAAGTTTTTCGGACTTCCACCAGAAAGGCATCTGTGAGTGGAAGTAGTAATAGTAGGAGTTCAAACCAATATCTTCGGTGAAGTATGACAGCTTCTGTTCCTGGTTGGGGTAAGTCAGGGAGTTGGAGTAGTTGGCGTAGTATACGTAGTAGTCGTTCTCTTTCACGATACCGTATTGGGCAGCAAGTTTAGCGTCCAACACACCATTTTGCATCTTGGTGCGGTACATCCTGAGCAGAGCCTCCTTGTTAAAGAAGAACTGAGGGTACACTTCATAAGGTGCTGGCAGAACGATGCCGGTAGTATCAGCCCGTTGGACTACGGCAATGTAGTAGGCATATAAGAACTGTTCTTCGTTCAGGTAAACCTTGGCCCAAGCCGCGGTTTTGTAGAAGGTGTCGAAGTCCTTAGCGTAGTACATGACGTGGAAAAGAGCAATGGCTTCATCCCTCATCCTTTCGTAGAAGATGGAAAACTTGTGATATTTCGGCAAGAATCCGGTTCTGTACAGTATCAAGAATTCCTCGACAGCATGTTTGTTCTGCAAAAATGGGTTGCGTTAATACTTAAAATGTTCTGAAGAATTTTCAGGAGCTACGTTGAAGTCATTATCAAAAATACTTACTGTGTAGTTGTCGATGTTAGCTTCGATGTTGTATTCCTTGCCAAGTGTGTAGTACTCGGAGTGCACGTCCAGTTGTTCGGAGTGTTCGAAAAGTGCTAAAATTTTCTTCTGGTACTTAACGAAATCAGCTTCAACTGTAACAAAACATCTCATGAGTAATTTCCTTTACCATGAACTTAAGTACCTAGCTGAAAATGCAAGAAACGGTCAACACATTTTGGCTGTTATTATAAAACAGAGATTTATGGTTAAGCTACATAATAGTTTCTATAAGATAATCAAAGTGTGGGTTACCAAATTGGAGATCATTACAAAACACATAACGCGGTAATGGTTGGTACCCATAGAAGTGGGAGAAGAAGAATGAAGAATTCTACCCATAGAAGTTATCTGTCAACTGGTCTACTGTCTATCAGGATATCGGTTAGGGGACAGAAGTATCATTTCGCCAGTACCATGTCATTGAAGGTGAGTCCAACGGCAGCTATTGAGAATTTACTAATAGAAACCCAATAACACTTTGCCTTCCGGGGATCGTACGAAAAACCCTACGCTCACTTGTCACAATTGCAAACACGAAAACGATAAAGCGTTCAAAAAATTTTTTAATAATAATCTCAAGTAGTTCTTACCAGTCTTCAGTTTGATCTCGTGTTTCGGAGGGACGGCACTGCTCAACGCCAGGGCGACGAGCCCCGCAAGGAATAAGACAGTCTTCATGGTTTCCACAACTGGTGTCAACTGTGCCATTCTGGTGGCCGGCCCGGCTTATATACTCGCATCATGTTATGAACACATCGGTATCTGTATAAAAATGTTTACTTTTTTTCTTTTTAATTGTATTTTATCTTACCTACCTAAATATCTATATCTGTAATTTTTTGGTTTGTAAACTGCTCTGTTGTACAGAACAATTTACGGCTTGGAATTCAATTCTGTAATGTTGTGCATGTAAATAAATAATTATTACCTACTGACTTCTGAATTTGTATGAAAGCGTATCATTAACCGTTAATCATCATGATCGTCATTTCAGTCGAAAGACGTCCACTGCTGGATATTAGGCCTCCCCAAGCACCGCCACTTCGATCGGTTCTGTGCTTCCCTCGTCCAGCGGATTCCTTTGGCCTTCGCAAGGTCAGCCACCTTATGGGACCATTAATATGTGCTAGGTATTTGCAACTTTTGCAGGTTCATACACACAGCAGTGGACGATAATAGGTTATTCCTACTTTGTTTTTTGTCGTTATTTACCTACCTATTTAATGAGGTTTCATTTATTTTCTTAGATTTTATAATGGAACTTATTTATCTATTTTCCAAAGGAAAACAAGTCTACAAATAATTAGTATTTATTATTCATTAATGTTGTTATTTATTTAGGTAAAAAGTCACTTACAAACACATTTCTCTGGTACAGTTCCCGGGCGTTGGAGGATCGCTCATGGAGGATCAGTGGTGCTTTATGTAGGAAAGATGGAGCCTCATGGAGGATTGATGGTGCTTCATGTGAGATCGATGGAGCCTCATAGGGGATCGGTGAGTGCGGAGGAATGTGAGGTGCTCTAACTTCGGTATCGGATGCTTGGGTGAGAGCTCCAGCAAAGATACACTGTAGAGATAAATCAAGAATTATAATTGATTTTGGTATAAACTGCATAAAGGGTTTATTTTCGAAACTCAATTCCTATTTTTTGCTGTTTAAGTTAGACTCTTCTTAGAAAACTTTCCTTCTCATCCATTTCTTACTTATACTGGGTTTGCGATTTAGTTTTCAAATCTGTATAAATAAATGAATGAATGAATTGCACCGATCCCAGCATGGTTAAACCAAACTCGATTAATCGAATGAACCCCAAGATTTGCACTAGCTCCTGTAGCCTCATGTTCATGGTGCTAAAGCGACCATCGCATATCAAGGAATAGACCGGAGGCGCGGTAATAAAAGGGTAGACATTTGTAGGATAGGTAAGGATTTAAGAGCCTACCAGATATGCATCCTAGAGTAAGCATTGGACTACTGGAGAGATGGGTAATTATATCTAGGCATCTTTTGTCGACCTTGCCGCCAGGTTGGATCGGGTCGAGCTTCATCGGTGAGTCTTTTGGCGGGGTTCTACTGCTTTCTCGGTTCTTTTGTATGTCATTGCTCTGCTGTGTTGTGTTATATGTTGCTGTTTTCAATGTCATCGTCGGAAGTTTAGCTGCTATCTGATTCTGGCTTTTTGTAAATCTCACTAGCAGCTATCTTGATCTTACTTCTTTGCGATTTAGTTTCCAAACATGTAAACAAATAATTATGTGTTTTTAGTAAAACAACATTAATACTGTGGGTATTAATGTTGTTGCATAAAGTTCAGTTTTTGCTACAATAAAATAGTTTATGACGTTTTCAAAAGTACTAATCATTCTGAAACCAATTATATTTACACTAAAGTTGGTATTCTTTTAAGTGGAGACTTTGCTGCCGGTTGCCTGAAGCCGGCTATGATCCGGAGCATGTAAAAAGGTTATAGGCAACTAGCTTCAACTTTCTGACTAACTGACAGACTATTTAATTTTGACAATGCCATAGCGCCTTTAATTGATATAAATGTTTTGAAATTGAGGTATAAAAAATGTGCCATATTGAAATAACAATAATTACTATGCAGATTTATGGCAATTATGGATTTGGTATCTTGATTGATATTATTGTCTGCCCATTACAGTTCTATACATTGGTTCTATACTTTTTCGTTTTTAAAAACATCAATGTGGAGCAAATATTGTTTTATTTTTGGCAATTTTATATTCTGTAGTTTACAGATAAAAAAGTTTCACGAATCTAAAAGATAAGGAAACTGAGAAAAATAAAAATAAGTTCTCACTAAATAACTCTGCTTTTCGATAAGAGATGGCGCTAGGGCTCCGAAGCTTGATACCATAATCGCTAAATATCATATTCGCAAATTACCAGACTCGCAAAATAATAATAAGTCAATAGTTTTTAGTTATGTATTAATGTGAAGATTTATTTTGTATTAGAGTCGACATTTTGTAATTTTTGTCGTAAAAGTGATTTACGCACTTGAACTGTATACTGTCGTTGTATACTGAACTAACATAATTACCTAAGTGTAAAATATGGTTCTACGGAAGAGTTTGACGGCTTCAGTTATCTAATAAAAAAACTGATTTCAATCTTAGTGTGCGGGAAAAAATTGATTATCAATTTATCGATCTCAGATAGCCATTCACTATAATCACATCCCTACTTGCACACCGATCTTGGCGGTGGCATGCTTTTAATTCAAGTCAGGTTTCATCGTCAAAAATAAATGTCATCTATCAACGCAAAAGTGGCCAGTGCAGTTTAGTTAGGTCACGACCTTTTTTTGTATAACCATCTCATCTTATCTATCGAAGAAATAGTTACTAATACAGAGGCCTCAATTGTTTAGGACGTACAGTCCTAAACAATTGAGTTTGGTATTTTGCGTTTAGTTAAAAAAGTTTTAAAAAAATGGAAATATAAAGCGATAGCGATATAAATTCAACTCCAGAAAGTATAAAAACAGCTGCAAATGAAATTGTTAATAACCTTTTGCCGCAAAAGTCGCGGGATAAATATTTAAAAGCTTATGAAAACTTTGTTTTCATCTTGAGTTTTTATTTTGAGTAGGTATATGTATTTTATCATGGTAGGTGGATTGGTAGTTGAAAGAAAAGTAGATTACGCACCTTGCTAAAGTGAGTAATTAATGCAATCGTGGAAATTTAGCCACCAACATAAAACTCGTGCATTAATAACTCACTTTGCGCTCGATGCAACAATGTACTATAGTAGCCTTCTTATAGTGTTGGCCTCTTTTAGAAACTCAACATTACTTTGCTTGTAGTTAAGCACATAATATTTAAGAAATATCCAAACTTCTATAATACCACATTACAGTAGGAGGTACAATAGGATAGGATTGAAGAGGTTTATTTGTTCATTTAAAATCATTGATATGTTAAAATATATATATTTATCTCACTCGTATTATTTGTACATTTCGATCTATGTTAAATAATTCTAAAATACAGGTAAGAAATACTTATCGTCTTACTGGTTCTTTTGGGTGAAATAAGAAGGAACGTTAAGCTCGTATGGGAAGTATGCGTCCTTGTGGTAAATTTCGACATCCTCGAAGTACATGTTGGGTTGCCTGAAGAAAGCCTCGCGCACGGGGCGGTCTAGTGGATAACCGAAGGGCTTGTTGTCCAAAATGTAGCTCTCGAACACATCTTCTCCCTTCTTTACGCTGTTGTATGGGTATACGAACACGAACATTTGGAATGGATATCCACCGGGGGTACCCTTGGGCAGCATCAGTCTCCTAGGCATGTTGTCGGGCACAGTTGACATATCATAAGGTACCTTTCCTTGGTCTAACCACTGGTAGATCTGGTTGATGGGGATGGAGTCATCCTTGAAGAGCACAAACTCGCTGGATTTACGCTCAATCTTGTTCTCACCGGGTACAAGTTTCTGCACGAACCAGTCCAGTTCGTAGAATTTCATCCAATCCTCCTCAATAGAAATAGGGATTCCATTGGAATCGTACTTAGGTCCGATGAAAACCTTGAAGACAGCATCCGACGCAACATCTGACTTAACGTCAACTGAAACAGTGAATGGTTTGTGGTTCAAGCGAGGTTGGCGGATCATGAAACCAGTAGGGTAAGACTTGAGCTCTTCCTGGCTGAAGAATACACTGCTTGTAGCATTGAAGTCGAAGTAGTCGAAGTAAGTGGCCAGTTCGCTAACTTTCACGTCGTTGATCTTAACACCGACAAAATGAAGATCATTGTGAGTGTAAGGTTTTACGTAGTCTTTGTAAGCAATAATATAGTCGATGACTCTCTGGTAGAGCTGGTAGAATGCAGGGTCACGCATAGAAGTCTGGTAGAAATCAAGTGCGGTCGGCATGAAAGTGTGTCTGAAAATAAATAACAATTATTTTATTGTTTGACAATCAATTTTTTAACTAATAATATTTCCATAACCTTATTTGTAACCCAGTCAGGACCAATTGAGGAAAAGCAACTTCTTGGATCCGTGATTTGTAGCCAACTTGAGAAAAAAACTTTGCTAATGGGCCTTTTATTCATATGGGACATATTACACATATTATATTATATATTCATATGGGACATAATGGGACATATTATAGATAGTTTTACGTCGCAGAGTTCTGGCACTACTAATTTTAATAAGAAAAGACTTGAGAAGCTAAGGACAGGTTCATGGTAACTCACTTGTCAATAGCCTTGGGACTCCCGCCGAGCACTTGGCGAGCGATGATTTCGTAAGAGTACTGGTGTAAGTCCTTGTTGCTATGCTCGGAGTACAGGTCTTGATTCATGTGCCAGTAATTGCCAACGTAGTTCATTTCCTTCTCAGGCTGAAAATAATTCATTCCCGCATTAATTTACGTGAAACTGGTGATCATGAAACTGAAGCAATAGGGTTTATCTATTGATACTTACAGTCTTGAATTCGCCCTTCTGCAAGAATTGGAAGAATGTCTTCTCATAGGTGTCCAGGAAGCGAATGGATTCGTAGTTCTGCTCAGTGTGAATATTGTAGTCG
This sequence comes from Luperina nickerlii, assembly GCA_963855955.1. Lineage (NCBI taxonomy): Eukaryota > Metazoa > Arthropoda > Insecta > Lepidoptera > Noctuidae > Luperina > Luperina nickerlii. The sequence goes on along the minus strand of OY979681.1, from coordinate 10,526,100 downwards.
TTGCTCCTTTGAGCGAAAGGCAAATAGTTTCCAGTCAGTTGGGGATAGTATCCAGTCTTGAAGTTAGAGTACCAAGAGAATTCAGGAATTTCGCCCAAGCCGTTGGAATAACGCTCCAAGGAGTAACGAGCCAGAAGTTGCTGGTAGTAGTAGAAGAAAAGTTCACCCAGACGTTCTTTGATTACATTAAGTTTTTCGGACTTCCACCAGAAAGGCATCTGTGAGTGGAAGTAGTAATAGTAGGAGTTCAAACCAATATCTTCGGTGAAGTATGACAGCTTCTGTTCCTGGTTGGGGTAAGTCAGGGAGTTGGAGTAGTTGGCGTAGTATACGTAGTAGTCGTTCTCTTTCACGATACCGTATTGGGCAGCAAGTTTAGCGTCCAACACACCATTTTGCATCTTGGTGCGGTACATCCTGAGCAGAGCCTCCTTGTTAAAGAAGAACTGAGGGTACACTTCATAAGGTGCTGGCAGAACGATGCCGGTAGTATCAGCCCGTTGGACTACGGCAATGTAGTAGGCATATAAGAACTGTTCTTCGTTCAGGTAAACCTTGGCCCAAGCCGCGGTTTTGTAGAAGGTGTCGAAGTCCTTAGCGTAGTACATGACGTGGAAAAGAGCAATGGCTTCATCCCTCATCCTTTCGTAGAAGATGGAAAACTTGTGATATTTCGGCAAGAATCCGGTTCTGTACAGTATCAAGAATTCCTCGACAGCATGTTTGTTCTGCAAAAATGGGTTGCGTTAATACTTAAAATGTTCTGAAGAATTTTCAGGAGCTACGTTGAAGTCATTATCAAAAATACTTACTGTGTAGTTGTCGATGTTAGCTTCGATGTTGTATTCCTTGCCAAGTGTGTAGTACTCGGAGTGCACGTCCAGTTGTTCGGAGTGTTCGAAAAGTGCTAAAATTTTCTTCTGGTACTTAACGAAATCAGCTTCAACTGTAACAAAACATATCATGAGTAATTTCCTTTACCATGAACTTAAGTACCTGGCTGAAAATGCAAGAAACGGTCAACACATTTTGGCTATTATTATAAAACAGAGATTTATGGTTAAGCTACATAATAGTTTCTATAAGATAATCAAAGTGTGGGTTACCAAATTGGAGATCATTACAAAACACATAACGCGGTAATGGTTGGTACCCATAGAAGTGGGAGAAGAAGAATGAAGAATTCTACCCATAGAAGTTATCTGTCAACTGGTCTACTGTCTATCAGGATATCGGTTAGGGGACAGAAGTATCATTTCGCCAGTACCATGTCATTGAAGGTGAGTCCAACGGCAGCTATTAAGAATTTACTAATAGAAACCCAATAACACTTTGCCTTCCGGGGATCGTACGAAAAACCCTACGCTCACTTGTCACAATTGCAAACACGAAAACGATAAAGCGTTCAAAAATTTTTTAATAATAATCTCAAGTAGTTCTTACCAGTCTTCAGTTTGATCTCGTGTTTCGGAGGGACGGCACTGCTCAACGCCAGGGCGACGAGCCCCGCAAGGAATAAGACAGTCTTCATGGTTTCCACAACTGGTGTCAACTGTGCCATTCTGGTGGCCGGCCCGGCTTATATACTCGCATCATGTTATGAACACATCGGTATCTGTATAAAAATGTTTACTTTTTTTCTTTTTAATTGTATTTTATCTTACCTACCTAAATATCTATATCTGTAATTTTTTGGTTTGTAAACTGCTCTGTTGTACAGAACAATTTACGGCTTGGAATTCAATTCTGTAATGTTGTGCATGTAAATAAATAATTATTACCTACTGACTTCTGAATTTGTATGAAAGCGTATCATTAACCGTTAATCATCATGATCGTCATTTCAGTCGAAAGACGTCCACTGCTGGATATTAGGCCTCCCCAAGCACCGCCACTTCGATCGGTTCTGTGCTTCCCTCGTCCAGAGGATTCCTTTGGCCTTCACAAGGTCAGCCACCTTATGGGACCATTAATATGTGCTAGGTATTTGCAACTTTTGCAGGTTCATACACACAGCAGTGGACGATAATAGGTTATTCCTACTTTGTTTTTTGTCGTTATTTACCTACCTATTTAATGAGGTTTCATTTATTTTCTTAGATTTTATAATGGAACTTATTTATCTATTTTCCAAAGGAAAACAAGTCTACAAATAATTAGTATTTATTATTCATTAATGTTGTTATTTATTTTGGTAAAAAGTCACTTACAAACACATTTCTCTGGTACAGTTCCCGGGCGTTGGAGGATCGTTCATGGAGGATCAGTGGTGCTTTATGTGGGAAAGATGGAGCCTCATGGAGGATTGATGGTGCTTCATGTGGGATCGATGGAGCCTCATAGGGGATCGGTGAGTGCGGAGGAATGTGAGGTGGTCTAACTTCGGCATCGGATGCTTGGGTGAGAGCTCCAGCAAAGATGCACTGTAGAGATAAATCGAGAATTATAGGTAATTGATTTTGGTATAAACTGCATAAAGGGTTTATTTTCGAAACTCAATTCCTATTTTTTCCTGTTTAAGTTAGACTCTTTTTAGAAAACTTTCCTTCTCATCCATTTCTTACTTATACTGGTTTGCGATTTAGTTTTCAAACCTGTATAAATAAATGAATGAATGAATTGCACCGATCCCAGCATGGTTAAACCAGACTCGATTAATCGAATGATCCCCAAGATTTGCACTAGCTCCTGTAGCCTCATGTTCATGGTGCTAAAGCGACCATCGCATATCAAGGAATAGACCGGAGGCGCGGTAATAAAAGGGAAGACATTTGTAGGATAGGTAAGGATTTGAGAGCCTACCAGATATGCATCCTAGAGTAAGCATTGGACTACTGGAGAGATGGGTAATTATATCTATGGATAGGCATCTTTTGTCGACCTTGCCGCCAGGTTGGATCGGGTCGAGCTTCATCGGTGAGTCTTTTGGCGGGGTTCTACTACTTTCTCGGTTCTTTTGTATGTCATTGCTCTGCTGTGTTGTGTTATATGTTGCTGTTTTCAATGTCATCGTCGGAAGTTTAGCTGCTATCTGATTCTGGTTTTTTGTAAATCTCACTAGCAGCTATCTTGATCTTACTTCTTTGCGATTTAGTTTCCAAACATGTAAACAAATAATTATGTGTTTTTAGTAAAAACAACATTAATACTGTGGGTATTAATTTTGTTGCATAAAGTTCAGTTTTTGCTACAATAAAATAGTTTATGACGTTTTCAAAAGTACTAATCATTCTGAAACCAATTATATTTACACTAAAGTTGGTATTCTTTTAAGTGGAGACTTTGCTGCCGGTTGCCTGAAGCCGGCTATGATCCGGAGCATGTAAAAAGGGTATAGGCAACTAGCTTCAACTTTCTGACTAACTGACAGACTATTTAATTTTGACAATGCCAAAGCGCCTGTACAAGTTTTAATTGATACAAATGTTTTGAAATTGAGGTATAAAAAATGTGCCATATTGAAATAACAATAATTACTATGCAGATTTATGGCAATTACGGATTTGGTATCTTGATTGATATTATTGTCTGCCCATTACAGTTCTATACATTGGTTCTATACTTTTTCGTTTTTAAAAACATCAATGTGCAGCAAATATTGTTTTATTTTTGGCAATGTTATATTCTGTAGTTTACAGATAAAAAAGTTTCACGAATCTAAAAGATAAGGAAACTGAGAAAAATAAAGAAAAGTTCTCACTAAATAACTCTGCTTATCGATAAGAGATGGCGCTAGGGCTCCGAAGCTTGATACCATAATCGCTAAATATCATATTCGCAAATTACCAGACTCGCAAAATAATAATAAGTCAATAGTTTTTAGTTATGTATTAATGTGAAGATTTATTTTGTATTAGAGTCGACATTTTGTAATTTTTGTCGTAAAAGTGATTTACGCACTTGAACTGTATATTAATGTCGTTGTATACTGAACTAACATAATTACCTAAGTGTAAAATATGGCTCTACGGAAGAGTTTGACGGCTTCAGTTATCTAATAAAAAAACTGATTTCAATCTTAGTGTGCGGGAAAAAATTGATTATCAATTTATCGATCTCAGATAGTCATTCACTATAATCACATCCCTGCTTGCACACCGATCTTGGCGGCGGCATGCTTTTAATTCAAGTCAGGTTTCATCGTCAAAAATAAATGTCATCTATCAACGCAAAAGTGGCCAGTGCAGTTTAGTTAGGTCACGGCCTTTTTTTGTATAACCATCTCATCTTATCTATCGAAGAAATAGTTACTAATACAGAGGCCTCAATTGTTTAGGACGTACAGTCCTAAACAATTGAGTTTGGTATTTTGTTAAAAAAATGGAAATATAAAGCGATAGCGATATAAATTCAACTCCAGAAAGTATAAAAACAGCTGCAAATGAAATTGTTAATAACCTTTTGCCGCAAAAGTCGCGGGATAAATATTTAAAAGCTTATGAAAACTTTGTTTTCATCTTGAGTTTTTATTTTGAGTAGGTATATGTATTTTATCATGGTAGGTGGATTGGTAGTTGAAAGAAAAGTAGATTACGCACCTTGCTAAAGTGAGTAATTAATGCAATCGTGGAAATTTAGCCACCAACATAACACTCGTGCATTAATAACTCACTTTGCGCTCGATGCAACAATGTACTATAGTAGCCTTCTTATAGTGTTGGCCTCTTTTAGAAACTCAACATTACTTTGCTTGTAGTTAAGCACATAATATTTAAGAAATATCCAAACTTCTATAATACCACATTACAGTAGGAGGTTCAATAGGATAGGATTGAAGAGGTTTATTTGTTCATTTAAAATCATTGATATGTTAAAATATATATATTTATCTCACTCGTATTATTTGTACATTTCGATCTATGTTACATAATTCTAAAATACAGGTAAGAAATACTTATCGTCTTACTGGTTCTTTTGGGTGAAATAAGAAGGAACGTTAAGCTCGTATGGGAAGTATGCGTCCTTGTGGTAAATTTCGACATCCTCGAAGTACATGTTGGGTTGCCTGAAGAAAGCCTCGCGCACGGGGCGGTCTAGTGGATAACCGAAGGGCTTGTTGTCCAAAATGTAGCTCTCGAACACATCTTCTCCCTTCTTTACGCTGTTGTATGGGTATACGAACACGAACATTTGGAATGGATATCCACCGGGGGTACCCTTGGGCAGCATCAGTCTCCTAGGCATGTTGTCGGGCACAGTTGACATATCATAAGGTACCTTTCCTTGGTCTAACCACTGGTAGATCTGGTTGATGGGGATGGAGTCATCCTTGAAGAGCACAAACTCGCTGGATTTACGCTCAATCTTGTTCTCACCGGGTACAAGTTTCTGCACGAACCAGTCCAGTTCGTAGAATTTCATCCAATCCTCCTCAATAGAAATAGGGATTCCATTGGAATCGTACTTAGGTCCGATGAAAACCTTGAAGACAGCATCCGACGCAACATCTGACTTAACGTCAACTGAGACAGTGAATGGTTTGTGGTTCAAGCGAGGTTGGCGGATCATGAAACCAGTAGGGTAAGACTTGAGCTCTTCCTGGCTGAAGAATACACTGCTTGTAGCATTGAAGTCGAAGTAATCGAAGTAAGTGGCCAGTTCGCTGACTTTCACGTCGTTGATCTTAACACCGACGAAATGAAGATCATCGTGAGTGTAAGGTTTTACGTAGTCTTTGTAGGCAATAATGTAGTCGATGACTCTCTGGTAGAGCTGGTAGAATGCAGGGTCGCGCACAGAAGTCTGGTAGAAATCAAGAGCGGTCGGCATGAAAGTGTATCTGAAAATAATAAACAATGGTTTTATTGTTTGACAATCAATTTTTTTACTAATTATATTTCAGTTAGGATCAATTGAATACAGCCAACTACTTGGATTCGCGATTTGTAGCCAACTTTCGAAAAAAACATTGCTAATGGGCCTTTCATTTCATTAATACTCAGCCCAAATGGAACAAATATTACAGATACTCTTTCGTCACAGAGTTCTGGTATTATTAATTTTAATAAGAAGGAACGTTAAGCTCGTATATGAAGTTTGTGTCCTTGTGGTAAATTTCGACATCCTCGAAGTACTTGTTGGGTTGCCTGAAGAAAGCCTAATTTTAGAGTAGGTAAGGACAGATTCATGGTAACTCACTTGTCAATAGCCTTGGGGCTTCCGCCGAGAACTTGGCGAGCAATGATTTCGTAAGAGTACTGGTGTAAGTCCTTCTTGCTGTGCTCGGAGTACAGGTCTTGATTCATGTGCCAGTAATTGCCAACGTAGTTCATTTCCTTCTCAGGCTGGAAGTATAAAACTCAATCGTTAGTTTTGTTAGTGAAATACCTACTAAATCATCTTGAAAAAATAGGGTTTATCTGTTAATACTTACAGTCTTAAATTCGGCCTTCTGCAAGAATTGGAAGAATGTCTTCTCATAGGTGTCCAGGAAGCGAATGGATTCGTAGTTCTGCTCAGTGTGAATATTGTAGTCGTTGCTCCTTTGAGCGAAAGGCAAATAGTTTCCAGTCAGTTGGGGATAGTATCCAGTCTTGAAGTTAGAGTACCAAGAGAATTCAGGAATTTCGCCCAAGCCGTTGGAATAACGCTCTAAGGAGTAACGAGCCAGAAGTTGCTGGTAGTAGTAGAAGAAAAGTTCACCCAGACGTTCTTTGATTACATTAAGTTTTTCGGACTTCCACCAGAAAGGCATTTGTGAGTGGAAGTAGTAGTAGTAGGAGTTCAAACCAATATCTTCGGTGAAGTATGACAGCTTCTGTTCCTGGTTGGGGTAAGTCAGGGAGTTGGAGTAGTTGGCGTAGTATACGTAGTAGTCGTTCTCTTTCACGATACCGTATTGGGCAGCAAGTTTAGCGTCGAACAAACCACCTTGCATCTTGGTGCGGTACATCCTGAGCAGAGCTTCCTTATTGAAGAAGAACTGAGGGTACACTTCATAAGGTGCTGGCAGAACGATTCCGGTAGTATCAGCCCGTTGGACTACGGCAATGTAGTAGGCATATAAGAACTGTTCTTCGTTCAGGTAAACCTTGGCCCAAGCCGCGGTTTTGTAGAAGGTGTCGAAGTCCTTAGCGTAGTACATGACGTGGAAAAGAGCAATGGCTTCATCCCTCATCCTTTCGTAGAAGATGGAAAACTTGTGATATTTCGGCAAGAATCCGGTTCTGTACAGTATCAAGAATTCCTCGACAGCATGTTTGTTCTGCAAAAATGGGTTGCGTTAATACTTAAAATATTCTGAAGAATTTTCAGGAGCTACGTTGAAGTCATTATCAAAAATACTTACTGTGTAGTTGTCGATGTTAGCTTCGATGTTGTATTCCTTGCCAAGTGTGTAGTACTCGGAGTGCGCGTCCAGTTGTTCGGAGTGTTCGAAAAGTGCCAAAATTTTCTTCTGGTACTTAACGAAATCAGCTTCAACTGTAACAAAACATATCATGAGTAATTTCCTTTACCATGAACTTAAGTACCTGGCTGAAAATGCAAGAAAACAGAGATTTATGGTTAAGCTACATGGATAAGTAGTTTCTATAAGATAATCAAAGTGTGGGTTGCCAGATTGGAGGTCATTGCAAAGCACATAACGTGGTAACGGTTAGAAGCCCATAGAAGTGTATTATCTGTCAACTGGTCTCATGCCTATCAAAATATTGATTGGGGGACAGAAGTATGACTTACATTTCGCCAGTACCATGCCATTGAAGGTGAGTCCAACGGCAGCTATTGAGAATTTACTAATAGAAACCCAATAACACTTTGCCAGCCGGGGATCGAACGAAAAACCCTACACTCACTTGTCACAATTGCAAACACTAAACCGACAAAGCATTCAAAAAAAAAAAATAGTAATTAATCTCAAGTAATTCTTACCAGTCTTCAGTTTGATCTCATGTTTCGGAGGGACGGCACTGCCTAACGCCAGGGCGACGAACCCCGCAAGGAATAAGACAGTCTTCATGGTTTCCACAACTGCTGTCAACTGTGCCATTCTGTTGGACGGCCCGGCTTATATACTACCGTCGCAACCAGTTCCTAAACACATCGATATCTGTATAAAAATATTTTGCTTTCTTTATCGCAATAGGTACCTAATTCGTTTCTGTATCATTGTCAGTCGTGACCTTTAACTTCATGTGGTTCTTTTTCTTAGTGTCATTATCGTTATTATTTACATCGTTTCTGAGCATTCTGCTGTTCCATTTTTCAGAATGATATACAGGTAAAACTGCCTTCAAAACGATTTCAAATGCACAAATTATTGCTTGATGTAACGTTCGATTGATAAAAATAGGAACCGGTTAGAACGGATGTTGCTTACTTCATTACTAATATTCAGATAACAATAATAATAAGTACTAAAGTTTATTGATTCATAAACAAGTGTTACAATATTTAGGTATGACACTGGATCCCGTACTAGGATACCCTCGCAGGATCCAGTCTCTTTCGACAGATAATATGAATTAGAAAAGATAACTTAACAAATACAACGGTTTCAGTATAATTAATTAAACTTGGGACTAAAAGGTAAGCACATATATGTATGTGTGTAAATGTAAATGTGTGTGTGATGAGTGTATGTATGCACATATGTGATGAGTGATGAATAATTTAATAGTTGAATGATAAAAGATTTTCCGTCTCAACATAACTAAACCCAAGCAGCTAATCCTGAGCCTGTTTATACCTAGTCTTGTCATAAATATTGTCACGAAGAAAATAAATTTTTTTTTGTTGCAAATAATATTTATTACTTTTAGTGTGTTAGTGTAATACATAAATATAAAAGAATTTTAAATATAAAAAGCTTATTCGAAGTGGTCTCCATTGGCTGCAATACAGTCTTTTAAACGTTGAGGCCAGTTATCAATAAAAGCACGCACTCTTTCCTTGGGAAAATTCTTCACTGCCAATCGTACGGATCGTTTTAGGGACTCCAAATTATCATAGCGTTTAGAGCAAGCCGTACTCTCTAAACTGACCGTAAATCATAATCCAGCGGATTAAGATCGGGACTAGACGACGGCCAGTCTTCAGCTCTGATGAAGTCCGAAACGTTCACTTCCAAACAAGACTCCGTGGACCGACCTTTATGACCCGGCGCCGAGTCTTGTTGGAAGGACCATACTTGGTATTGAACATGGTGTTGTTAAGTGGCTTAACTAACTCCTCAAGAATGGTATCTTGATACACTTGTGCCGATGTTTTGATACCTTTTTCACAAAAATATGGCTCAGTCACTCCTTCATAGCTAACACCCCACCAAACCATCACTGAAGTCGGATAATACCCACGTTGCACTCTGTCGACTAATTGGGAAGCTTCCTTAGAGCTTTTAGCATAAATCTGTCATTTTGTTTGTTAAATTGTTCTCATCCGTAAACAAATTTTTTTCTGTGACCTCCCTTTGCGTACCGCTTCAGTAGTTGTTTCGATTTTACCACCTTATTCTTTTTTAATTTACGAGTTAAAAAATGACCAGTGATCCGTCTCTTATAGGCTGTAAGTCCTAAGTCATGTTTTAAAATACGCGACATGGTTCTGGGTTCATCTTTATCTCCCGAGATAAAATCTTTTGCTTTCGGACAGGATTTCTGCGAATTCTTTCCCTTACTACTTTGACCGCCTTTTTCGTACGAACACTACGTGGACGGCCAGATCTTTTTCTATCACAAACAGAGGAGGTCTCATTGTACTTATTAAAAGCCCGATACACAAACATTTGACTAATACCAAGCGTATGGAGAGTCTTAAAATTGCATTTGGCTCCATACCAACTTTGTGTAATGCAATCACAGCGATTCGGTTCTCATTATCACCCCACTCCATTTTAATATCGCAAAATATTGTACAATGTATTTTGGCGCCAAAATTAGAAAACTCAATGAACAATCGTATAAAAATAACAGATTCCAAATTCAAATGTAATATCTTTCTTATTTTTAATTGTACCAGTATTTATGGCCAGACTGTGTAGATATTCAGAACTTCACTTTCAGAAATCTCATGACAATCATGTCAATCATTGATTTACGTCTCTTTCATTTGACATTACGTAGAGGGCTTGTTTAAAAATGGAAAATACATTTGATGAGGGCATCAGCTTAATTGAGATTTCAGTGTCATGAATGATTCGTCTTCACATTAAAGGCCACGAGAGCCATCAACCAATTATGGGACTGTACTAAGCCGACCAACATCGAAATCATACATACATTCCAGAATAAGGTACTCAGGAGCATTGTTAATGCGCCCTGGTATATAAGATGTGACGACCTCCATCGGGACCGAAAAATGGAACCCGTCACCAACATAATCCAAAATTTTGCTGAGGCCCATGAACACCGACTCCACCGACATGTGAACATCGAGACAATTCAGCTGTTAGACCAAACAAATATAGTGCGAAGACTAAAACAGACAAAATCTTTTGAGTTAGTGTATGTAGTGTAAATGTGTAAAAATAATAGTGCTAATGACACACATAATAACACATGAACAAAGTAGAAGTCCGATTTTTTACGGTCCCATATGGCACGACATAACAAAAAAATAAAATCGGACTGCATGCCGGACAGTAAAATTCCTTGTAGTGCACAAACGCCCTAACACAGGCCTGTTTTGTCCGAGGGGTGTAACGATCTCTACCCTATTTAAAATAGAGGGTAAGCAGACCGTCCAATAATTTTTATTAGGGAAGATAAAATACAGAAAGTTATAAAAACAGCTAGTTATAAAAATACTAAATAGCACGCACTCTCGGAAGTTTATAGTTCACACACGCGCGCACTCACTGGAGTTTTATAGTTCACGTTATGGAATCAGCTCAGCACTGTAGGAACGGGTATCAGGCGTCAGGGTAGCAAGTTATACGAGGTTAGCTCGCGAAGATTAGAAGTAGAAGGTCCCAGGTGGAATCTTTAGCTGGATCCCCTGGGTTAGTCAAAGATGTCGCAGCAGAACCAAGCAGTTCAAGTTGACACAGCAAAACCAAGCAGTTTTTCTGATGCTTAATGTCTCAGTCCCAAGACTCGAATGCTAGCAGCCTCCAGCTGTTCGTGAGCTCGTTTCTAAGTCGTCTTCCTTTTTCAAATATCAGTTTTCTTCTATGTGGCCATCATCTCATCTGACATGTGTATCCGGCCAAGACATATCCACGAGTGCGTAAAGAATATTATAAATCTAATTTAAAATTAAGTTATTTAGACTAAACAATCGTAATATTCTTAATAATACAAAAGCTAAACATATTGATAAAAATAATTTAAGTTATTTAGACCAAAGAGTAATTACCATAGACTAAGCCAGAAAGACATTTAAAAAGTAATTGACAGTTTGACAATTGACGTGTCACAACATGAAAATTGAGTAAAAGTATAATGTAAACATATAAACAAATAAAAAGGATGATAAATAGTATTAAAGTGTAAATAATGATAAATAGTATTATGCGTGATGAAAGTAAAGTGTAAGTAAGCATAAATACTATAGGGGTTAGGGCCTAACCCTTCGGGCAATATACATATGTAGTCCCATGTAACATGGGGCGAGTCTATTGCCATCAATCAACCGGGCACTTATCCAGACTGTGGACTGCTACTGAGAAATTCTAGATGGAAAAACCTAATAACACTTTGCCTGGCCTAAGAATCGAACCCAGGGTCTCATGGTCAGCAGTAATGCTTGCTACCACTAGACCAACGAGGCAGTCAGTAATAAATAGTGTCATCAATAAATAGTGTCATCAATAAATAGTGTCATCAATAAATAGTGTCATCAGTCATCAATAAATAGTGTTTGCGATTATAATCGCCTCAGTGCATTCCGCTATCAGGAGTTCCTGTGTTATCAAGCGAATGCCTCCTTTAGATATTTGCAGAGATAAGGAACGAAAAACAAGAGTATCGAGTAGTAGTCACCAGTAGATAAAAAGTATCCTATGTGTTAATCCTGGTTATAAACTGTGTCAACTGTATAATCTGTGTGCCAAAGGACAATGGGCGTTATTATATGAGTTGCGTCCCAACCCTTTTAACAAGTTGCGACTAGTATAAACATGTTCATTTAGGCTTTTTTATGATTAATAATCCAAGTTTTTATTACAATTGCGTGCAGGTCAAAAGTTATTGGCCTTCAAGTGAAAAAAAAGGTTTTTGTATTAAATAATGTTTCAATCATACTTTTTTATATTTTGTGTTACATATCCACATAATTAAATATTACATTCATAATAATTGTACAGTAATCAGAGGCAGTAATAGTTATTTTTAGACAGTTATTAATAAACGCAAAGTTGAAAATACGTAAACAAAATAAAAATGATACAATTATCAATGAATAATTCCCAGTAAGAGAGTGTATGCCTCAAACAAATGCATATTGCTTACTGGTACTTGTGATATAACAATAGATTAATTAAGTAGTCCTTACTATTTGACAGTGATTTACTTTTAATAATGATTATTATACCTACCACTGTTTGTCTCTGCATCACCCAAAGGTTGACTGGTAGAAAATGCCTATGACATTAAGTCCGCCTCTGTATATTTATGAGCTTGAAGTATTAAATAAATAAATAAATCTATAATAATGTCGTCCAAAAAGGTAGCGGGTATATGCTTGGCTGGTGGCTTGCCCAGTCAAGGTACTAAATATGTAATACTCATTACCGTACGCAAAATACGCGCATTGACGTGGAGTTGCGGACACCAGCCCGTATTACCTAATACTCATTATGAGAGCGCAAGTGGCCATTGAACTTTTCTAGTCAGACATGAGCAACAATAATATGCAATTGCATGTCTCGCCATTTCTGCTCTATTTGTTTTAATCAAAATATACGAATAATAAATCCTACCAGATACATGTCACGATTTTATCCGCCCCCTCAAAAGAATAGCTTCTGAAATATTTATATTATATCGCACAAGGGTTAGGAATAGCTCCTATGCATATTTTGATTGTGTACATGCCATTCTAATGTGTTCGCTCAAATAAAGGCTTCTTTAAACAGCCGCGACACGCGATAAAATCGCGTGTGACACGAGGGCACCCCAAGTCACGCAACGAGCGGTGCCTTTGTGTCGCGCGCGATTATATCGCGTGTCGCGCCTGTTTCAAGGAGCTTTTAATAGTATTGAGTACGAAATCTAACACTACGTCTACATGCTAGGCTTTTGTACTTACTTACTTTATATTTATTTTCATGTATGCAGGTCGATTTATATTATTTTCAATGACATAGTCACGGCTGTTGGCCATATGAATCCTCCTATTTAAAACTTCTGTTATTTCTTGAACTCGAGAGTGGTCACCTGAAGGGCTGTCTTCATAGAGCGTATGAGACTTTCCCAATAGCCACAAAAAAATGTAGATAAAAATGTAGATAAAAAAAAGAGTATTCTATTCTATTTTACAAAAAATTATATATGTTAATCCAGGGTGTCAGCTACCTCCACACAACATTTTATCAAAATTGGTCCAGCCGTTTGAGCGTGAAGAAGTAACAAACATATAACACTCACACACACACTCACAAACTTTCGACACGTTTTCTGCAGCAAAGTGTATTGTGGGTTGCTCCAACAATATTTAATAAAATTCCAAAACATATTAGAAGCATCTCTGAAATTAAATTATTTAAAAAAAAAACTTCATGACCTGTTAGTCGATAAATGCTATTACTGTTTAAAAGACTTTATGTCAGACAAGTCCCTTTGAATTATGTTTAGACCAAGACCATGGTGCAGTCAGTGCTGCTTACTAATAATTTTAAGGATATGTAACTGATCTCTATTTTGTGTTTATTTTTTGTTGTAATATTAGATTGTAACTACCCACCTTACTAGTTAATTTAATTTTTCCTTAAATTGAAATAGTAATGTTATTTTATTTTTCTTTCTTTGTTAAATTAAAAAAGTAATGTTAATTTCTTACATAATAATAGGACACAATGTTAATAATTTGAATAATTTGTATTGTATGCCTAAAAGGCGGGACATAGCTGATCAACATAACTGTAATAAAATTCTTAACACCTGTATGTATTTCTGTACCTATGATCCACAATAAACATGATTGATTGATTGATTGATCTATTGCCACTAAAAATGAATCGAGGAAAAGTGTTAAATTTCAGCATCTCAGATTCTAAGGATACATAATATGGCTTCCAGGAATAGAAACATGAGCGTTTCATTTTAAGTGGTAGTGTCTCTGGTATACTCAGTCATTACGCCAATATCTTATTTATTTTATTATGTTCGGGAAACTTACCGCTAATATAAACAGTGTTCTTAAACAATATATAGTTGAAGGCTATTTACAAGTTTCCACTGATAAACACTTGAAACAAAAAAGATAACAAAACAGGTTCGTACAAAATACCTATAATAGTAATTAGGAAACAAAATAGCAGGATCGATTAATACAAACTAAAAATCATTCAGACGCAAACAATTACTTTTCACTAACAAGAAACACTGGTTATTAAAATGTCCATAATATGTTCACTAGTCAGTTTATTAAAACTTCTGCTCGCACGGATTAGATATGAATTCTGCCTGTACGTAGACTTGGAATGAGGGACATGCAACAAGCTAGCGTTGCGAAACATTTTGCAGTGTGTAACTAATCCTAAAAAAAAGCTGGTTATTGTTGGCAATTCCGAAGGAAAGAGAGCACGAAGCCGGTCGCCAACACGATGGTCCGACCAAGTAAAAGAAGCTACGTCCTCAAGCAATTTTCAGCAGGTGGTGATGGCAACTTTGGACCGGAGTAGGTGGAGGCGGATTGTCCGCTTAAAAGGGTCCAATGACCACGATCCTCAGTAATGAGGGACCGATTGAAGAAGAAGAGATTCCTAAACTGGCTAACAGCTCAAGGCAATCGTACTATTTCCGATTTTAAATAAATATGCCATATCAGCAATGCGTCTGCGCTCATGCAGTGATAAGATAAGAAACCTCTTGCATCGCGCTACATAATTGGGAGTATATTTCCTAGTTTTGTACTACAAGAAACGTAGGAAATGCTTTTGAATTCCCTCAATTCTGTCTGTATAAATATTATAACTAGAGTTCTACACTTGTGAGGCGTACTCATGGCTGCAGACAAAAGCACAATAAAGAATATTGTTTATTATGTTTTAACATTTTTAAAATCAGCTGATAACCTTAGTACAAATCCAAGTGCTTTGGTAGCTTTATTAACAAGGTTTTCGATGTTTGCATCAAAAAGCATCTTAGAGTCAAATGTGGGCTTTAATTATATTTCAGATCGCCTTGAAGTAAAATGGTTTATCAAACGAGTTTACCTACCTGTTAAGCGAAGTCTTGATTAGCTAGCTAACAGCCCGAAAGCTGCAATCATTATTCTACCTAATTCATTTATTCTTTCAGGAAAACAGAGTTTTTTCGTTATCATAAGTATCTCTAAAATAAGTGACATTTCTGTTGCCAACGATGAGTTAATTTTTTTTTATTTAGTCATTTTTAAAAGAACGCAATTTGACAAGTGTGTAAGAAATAACCACATATCATCAAGTGGTCCGCTTGCAGCCTGCCAGATTGCGACACGATAAAAAATAAATAAATAATCGAGCTAGAGAAACAAAACTTTTAATTCGATTATTTTAGAAGGTACAGTCGTCAGCACATCAAGCTACTACAATCTGTCAAATTTCTTTAATAGATTTTCAATTTTATTGCTAAAGTACAAGGTTCAAAGTTGATTGCGAAAATTTGACAATTTCGGGTAGCTTGATGAGCTGGCGTCTGTACATAATATAACCGAGCGCAGATCATTTCTTTAGGTAGATTCAAATAAATCAAAATATTTCACATAAACCAACATGGGCACTTATGAAACGTCAGAAGCTAGGTGCACGGTTCCAATTCGTTGTTTCCTATGGAGAAGAGCCGGCAAGAAACTTCACGGTTACTATAACGCCCTTTGACCTGGAAGAGGGGAAGGGCGTGATAGTTACCGTGGAAAAAATTACCCGTTTACCTGGTCTTTCCCAGTAATTGGGTTATGGAAGTCGGATAGGCCGTCGCTCCATGTAAAATACTAATATTCAGTTGCATCCGGAAAGACTGAAAGCCCGAAAGCTGCAGTAGTCAGTGAAAGCCGACCCCATCATAGTTGTAAAAAGCCTGTATACATACCATGGGGTTCAGCTGAAAATATTGCGTAAGAAGCAGAAAGTATACAAAATTACTTTAATTTTTTAGCCGTAGAGTAAAAACACGAATTCCCATTTAATCAGAATGATTGTCTTATTTGTCTTAACTACCTAGCCGGATTACTTATCAAACGCGCCGTGATAACTTGTACTGTCATGACAAACAAGTAATTAACTGAGAATAATTATTTATCTATTGAAATAGCTGTCGAAACTTATCCGTAAGGTTCAAGGTTGTATCTATCTGGTTTAAGATTATATTGGTGTAAAATTCCAGACCTTATCTCGACTTAAACCGCAAACAAACACGAGGAGAGGTGGCCTGGTGTATTAATAATACACCAGGCCACCTCTCCTCGTGTTTATTTGCGGTTTAAGTAGGGGCGGATCTACCTAAAGGCTTTTTGGGCTGCAGCCCAGGGCCCCGTGGTTACAGAGGGCCCCCAACCGAACTGAAAACAATAGACGATATTGTCAATAATAAAAATTATCTAGAATTTAAAAAAATCCGATCATAATAAAATGGCAATTGGTTGAATAATTGGGTAGGGCCCCTAAGCAGTATTAGCCCAGGGCCCCACAAATTCAAGATCCGCCCCTGGTATTATCTATGTATACACATTTTTTTTTCCTTTTTACTTTCTGATTTATCACCATCTAGGTATGGTTCTCACGGCGACATATCAAGCGATACGTTTTCAGTATAAACTGACTTCGCATTGTACGAAAAGCCCATACAATGCGAGGTCTTGGGAATGTGTGTACTTTAAGACTTGGAATATCATCTGCGTAGCCTTTTTCCAACTATGATGGGGTCGGTCGTACTTCAGTTTTGGAATAATCAGAATGCAAGAACATCATTAGATGGTTATGACAAAGCTTATTTTCTTGCCTTTGTTTTATTTACTTTCCGTTTTACTAACTAACACCTGCCACTAATTAATTACCAACTCACTTCAAGATTGTCAGCTCCAAGATCAGTTTTTGGATTGATAAAGGAATCATCATACCTATGCCCAATCCTTGATCAAGCCCAAAGACCCCAGTCGAAACAGTCGTGCCTGCAAACAACTAAACCAGCGACGACGCAGACCTTATACACTTTGACAGTCCTTATTAAATATGACTTTCGGACAACACAGGCCGCCTAAAGTCTGCTATAATAAATGGATATAGGAACTTAGCCATTGTCTAGGAAGTTTGCCTGATAGGTAGACCACCTACTGAAACGCTGTGTAATTTATGGCTTTATTCATTGAACATGCAAGGTACAAAGTTGGTTAATATTATAGTTGTCTATAAGTTCAGGACACATCCGCCGCTAAAAGCGGCATACGAATATTTACAATATTAGGTACACGTGGGTGTTAAACCTGGCTTATATACTACTTATACGCTAATAAACAATACAAAACACTTAGACTATGAACATAAAGATACATTTATAATCTATTAGGTATATAATATAAAATAAACATACAACAATAACAACATTTGTACAATACAACTAAACGAATCTAATATTATTTATTCATTTATTTGAATAACATGGGAGACTTACAGCTAAAACAAACAGATCAAGGACAGTACAGTCTGAAAGCCAATTACAGGTCTCCACTTATAAAATACAGAGAAGAAAAAATAAATTCTAAGGACATTCACACCAAGTTATTACCTATAAACTACAGCATAATTACTATGTTGCTCGCACTGCATAACAACCATCATAACAAAATGAACTACCTGAAAAAGTTACCGCTTAAGCACTTCCTTGCTGACGATACACTAGTTAGTGTATCGTCAGCAAGGAAGTGCTTAAGTGCTTAAGCAGCAAGTACATTACCTTTTGCATCATCCCCATTACTTATTTAGCTACGTATCTGGATTCGAAAAGGAGAGCGTTTCTGTACCGGAACCTGCTTTTGGAGGATCTTTACACTTAGATCGGGCTGAATGTTCCTTGTTTCGTTTTCCGCACTTTTATATGCTGTTGCTATCTTCACAGCTTCTTCAAATGAAAGACTGTCATCCACTGTCAAGAGCTTCTTGATGAGTTGTTCTGGAGATAACCCACACACCAAACGATCTCTTAAAGCTTCGTTGAGAAAAGCACCGGAATGACATGGGGCTGCTTTTCTTTTCACTTCCACCACAAAATCGGTTACGCTTTGCTCTTCCTTTTGTTTACATTTGTAAAACTCATACCGGCTGGCTACAGCGGATTTCTTTGCCACATATTGTCGAATCAGAGTCTCGATCAGTTCCGCATATGTTTTGTTGCTGGTGAGTCTGGACATACTAGATTTTACCGTACTTTGTACGTTTCTGGCCCAAATGTAAATGTAATGATCATGGATTTCTTCACTTGGTTTATTATGAAAAACTGTTCCATCCGCTCACCATCCCATCCGTTCCATCTTTGAAATCTTGTTTCTCTGCATTAAAATGTTCGATGCTACCAATTAACGCCATGATAATCTTCGTCGCCAATAATATTATATTTCGATAAATAAGACTCGATTACTCACGTATAAATTGAGAAGTGAAGTAGGTACTGTGGTGAGGAAGACGTTGCTGCGCATTCTCTCATTGCCGATCAGAATAAAAGTTAAATTTATAAAATAGATAATTGTAGATTGGAACAATAATAATAAATGGCCAACTTTTACACACCCGCATTACGACTGCGATAACCTGGAGGCCTACCACAAACTCTTAACGCGATCCATTTTAGGACCTAAACTGAACTGTTCTTGTAATTCGTACCATGACGTCAATTTCGGCCATGTCATCTGACAGCGATTGTCCCAAACTGAGTCGCAAGTTTTGGTTTCATTCATTCAATTTTGTACTTATTTGATACCATGAGGTTCATAGAGCAGCTCCACTGAAACGCTCAACTGTCTATTGACAGTTGAGCGTATAGTTAAGCGATTCAATAAGTTACTATTTCTCAACATAAACTGAAACGTTTGGTGAATTATTGACGAAAATAAAGTGTTTTAGCGCTATTTTAGTGGAATTTTACAAAAACCAATTTAAGTGTACTTTAATCTTTTTTTTTAAGTCTAAAATATCTATTTTACATGCCTTTTTTAACCGCATTTATTTTGGTTGGTACGTTCGAAACATAAACGTAATTTGTTTTATTACGTCGAAATAAAAAAAATCGTATAATAGATAGCAAAAGGTATCTAAATAAATATCTACTTTGACAAAGAATTATTTTATCAATAGTTACCGTATTAACGTTTCCACGTTAATACGGTAACTATTGATAAAATAATTCTTTCTCTTAAAAACAATTGTTGGGTGTCTTTTTTACTTTAAAGTAAAGATACTGAAAGTTAAGAACAAATAAAATGTTACTTGCTTCTGAACGTGCCTTTATTTTTCCAGGATGGGAAATCATCAAATGACTCCTCCCGCTCTGAGTGGAGCGGAAGGGAGTGTCAGACTCTTACTGACTAAAACCTACCCGTGTTCCTTCCTTCGCCCTTTACGTTCCGGGCCAGCGGTAACCCTTTCGGACAATCCCGCTGATCCGGCAGGCTTCGGCCCTTGCGGGCCCCTTCGTTTGATGCTGACATCTCTTTGAGGCGCGCGTGGAACACGTACGCGCCGTCCGGCACAGGCCTGGTCCTGATCGGACGGTGAGCTACCCATTACTCTCCGCCGGCAGGCCCGCGCCTACGGTGGCCGGGAGTCGTTGCGCGGCTCCCGACGCCCGGAGCGTCTCCCGCGGCGGCTGGGACGGGAGGCTCACTCCCACAGCCGTCCCGCTGCCTCCTTCGCTAGCATGACTGCTTCGCAGAAGGAGGCGACTGCCCCCCACTCCCTCTCGCCCCGGACCATGGCTTGAACCAGGCCCGAACGCGAGAGGTCGCCGCCGCTGCCGATCACCTCTACGAGGACACGGCGGTGCTCCGCCCAAGCGGGGCAGACCTCCACCGTATGCTCCACCGTGTCCTCTGGGCGATCCTGGCTTCTGAACGTGCCTGACACTAAAATCTGCGCAAAACAAACTTATTTGATAATAATAGCGTTGTTCTTTTTCACCAAAAACGCGGTTCAGCCACAAATTGCGATCGTTCATTCACTTTTAACGATCCAAATGCCGCTGAGCGTATTGGACGTCATGGTACGACTTTGATGCGATGCAGTTTAGGAGACTAAACTGATATGTCTTGCTTTTGAATCGTTTTTAATAAGATCATGGTAGGCCACCTGATGCACATTGACGATAGCAGTTGCCAGTTAACTTCATGTACCTACGTATTTTTGGTTGATTAATTTATTTTTGTTACAAAATGTTTCCCTCTTTTTACCCGACTGCGGCGAAGCGCAGAAAATGATTGATGTTTTTACCTGACTGTGGCGAAATCCAAAAGGAGATACCTACCTAATGTGTTTAACCTTGTTTCAACCTTATCAGTGCTAGCCCCAACCGTTTTATTTTATTTTTTTGGTGGTCGTCACGTAGAATGAGTGATAGTACTATCAATGATGATTGCGCGGACGCGCGCGCGGTAATTATTGCATTACTCGCATCATTCTTACGTAGACAACCGCACGTCAGTGAAACTTTTTTCAGTTACCTTTTGACAATGACACGCCTTCTTCTTGTTTTCGTTTTTTCTTCAAATTCAGCTTTAAAATAAATACCTTAGTGTTAAGGGGCTGTCTCCACGAGCGAGAAAATCGCGGCGATATTATCGTCGTGCCACGTATTACTATACACTCTCTTAGAACGTGTCTCCACACGGTGATATCATCGGGGCGAAAATTTGATCCCACGGCGAGACTATCGCTGTAATTCTCTCGCTCGAGGAGACGTGACGACTAAGAGGAAACGTGATCACGTGGTCGTTACGTCACACATCATCTGCATAACCTTTTTCCCAACTATATCGAGTCGGCTTTCAGTCTAACCGGATGCAGCTAAACGCCAGTACCTGTTTTACAATAGGCAATCTCTCCATGGCTGGATCTGGATCATTGGAGAATACTCAAAGTCAAAGCATTTATTTCAAATAGGCACATAAAAGGCACTTTTGAACGTCAAAAATTACAACAAAATAGAATTGATTCTAGTCGCCCATTCCAAAAGGTAGTTTTCGTATGGAGAAGAATGGGCAAGAAACTCTACCGTTACTCTTTTAAAATGTTTTACAATATTTTGCAAACATTAATTATATAGGTAATAATAATATGTGAAGACGATGCACCTAAAATAAAATTACTATGACCACAATATCTAAAAGAATTAAAAATGAAACCATGACATATAAATTCATCATTCATTTCATTTTTTTTTTTCATATTAATTCATATTCATTCATCTGATTGATAAGTATAAGTAGATACATGATGCTCACATATTTACAAACATGGTAAAAGTAAACGAATTTCATTTAAATAAAATTAAATAAATTAAACTCAGTACTCAGTTACTGAACTGAGTAATATGATCCATCCATACTAACGTATTCCTCTGTTTTCCCCCTGGCAGTGGCATCCTCATCGTTTGTTTGGTTATTTCGATTTTAGTTTTTCTATAGATAAAACGGAAACGGTAGTTTTACATAACAATGTAAAACTATCGTTTGTGATAATAATATAGCAATCAATCTGTAATAAAATCTTGTGGAGCACAACGTAACATGCTTATTTTCTGCATTTTCATTCTAAAACTAGCTTCTGCCCGCGACCACCATTCACCCTCTTAGGGGTAGAATTTGGAAAAACCCTTTCTTAGTGGATTCCTACTCTTCACAAAGAACACACCCTCATGTCTCTAGTACCACCGGTTTATACTGTGCGTTGATATATCAGTCAATCAGGACTTTGAATTTTATATAACTAAACTAGCAGCCGACGACCTTGTGAAGGCCGCAGGAACCCGTTGCATGCGAGAAGCACAGAACCGGTCGAAGTGGAAGTGCTTGGGTTAGGCCTATGTCCAGCAGTGAACGTCTTTCGACTGAAATGATAAACCTAGCAGCGCCCAGCGGTTTCACCCGCTTAAGTGTCGACATAGTATAAAGAGGGGAAGTAAGTTGTCTTCATACAAACGCACCGCGCGCGGCTTGTATGTGTGCGTCATAGTATCTATGCATCGCCGCACGCACACTTAACAAAATCTCGACCCGTTTCTCAGTGCGCCAGTCGGGGCTAACACCGCATGAGTTTCGCGCGTCACGGCTTTTCGGCACCGGTAAATGAATGAAAAATGTGTGATAATCGCAGGAGAACGTATTGCTGTGTGGGTGTCTTAATAAGTCATTCCAGAATTGTCGCTGTTCAGATTACATATTGAACAGTAAAGGTAAGCAAGTTGCAGCTTGCAAGTTCTAGCATATAATTTTTACTTGATGATGAGATACCTACCCTTAACCTACTTATTTCGTTTTTGTTGTAAGTATTAGTTTTATATCAGACAGAGGAAGTAGGTAGACCTACTTTCCCACTAGAATGCATTAGGTAATTTTGATCTGTCAATTGATTTGCCATTGATCGTTTTCTTGTGCTTATCACCGCCCCGCGTCTGCTGGCCCGTCGCTCTTTCTTTCATCGTGAAAGTTTTCATCATCGTTTAGGTAAAACCAACTTCACAAACCCTGTACCCAGACAATACAAGTAAAAAATATAACTTCCCGACCCTTGCCAATTTATAGGCACTGAATTAAAATTTAGCTAAAAGTAACAACCCTGAGACAGTAGGCAATTATATCGCGGATTGGGCCGGAGATACCCTACTTCCCCTCTTTATACTATGGTGTCGATGCCGTTCGAAAGATACGTGGCGCCATCTATTATCATAATAACGTTATAGGTAGTTGTTTTCCTCGGGAACAGCACTTTTTCTCGGGTTGAAAGGTTCGTTTCGTATATGCATAATTTGAGGACGATGGGTTTAGTGGTTCTGGTTAAGGCGTGAAAAGGTAACCAACAAACAAACAAACTTACTTTAGCATTTATAATATTAGTTATGAAGTTAGAATATCTAAAAGAAAAATAACCAAACAAACGATGAGGGCACCACTGCGCGGTCGGTGTTGTCTTATTTATCGAAATATTTTTATACGATACAATGTAGGTATAAATCCGATGAATACGTTAGTTTGGAATGAACACCAACGTCCATGTCCGCGTTTCCTCTTAACCATACTAACCCATGATCCATAATAATTAAATAACCCTCTTTTTGATCTTCGTCGCAGTCAGGTAAAAAGGTCAACCTAAATATCATTACAAACGAAGACTTTAGCGCCATCTTTCTTGTTCTGTTGATATTAGAGATGTCTGGTAATCTGGTTTGATACTTCCAATTTGTACCTCCTCTGTAACACAGATGGCGCTGTCTTCAGCAGTAGTAATAACTTTTTGAGTCAGTACGTTTAGATGGAGCCACCTACATTATTGTGACGATGAGAAGGCAATTTTAAGGCAAGATATAAAGTAAAAATAGGAAAAAAAAAGGAAAGGTTTAAAGTGAAAAGTAAAGTAATAAAGTTATAGGTAATATTATAATTTTTCAATACTAATAGTTATTATGTGCGTGATATTTGATGTCGAATAAAAATCGCACTCATCTTTTCATAATAATACTATTAATGTCGTAAAACAAAAAAGGCAGTCAGAAAAGACCAATTTTACTGTGTGTACATAAATAATAAATAAATAATTATTTATTATTTATTATTTATGTACACACAGTAAAATTGATACAGACTATACGAGTTAAGGCTCCTACAAACAAGCACGACACGCGACATAATCGCGCGCGACACAAAAGCACCGCTCGTTGTGCGACTTGCGGTGCCTTAAGGCTCGTATACACTGGCGCGACGCGACACGCGACACAAAGGCCCCGCAAGTCGCGCGACGAGCGGTGCCTTTGTGTCGCGCGCGATTCGCGTCGCACGTCGCGCCTTTGTGTAGGAGCCGTTAGTGTCGCGCGCGATTTTATCGCGTGTCGCGCCTGTTTGAAGGAGCCTTTAGTAGTATTGAGTACGAAAGCTACACTACGTCTACGTGCTCGGCTTATGTACTTACTTTATATTTATTTTCATGTATGCAGGTAAAGCGTTAGAATATAATTATGTATATTTTATAAATATGACTCGTATTAGGTACCTTTTCAAAATTCGTGCGTTTAAAATTGAGGTATAGAGAAACACTTTACATTATTTATTAATCGTGTAGATACTTGGCTACCTACAGTAAGGCCCACATGTAAACAGAAAGAAGAAAACAGAAAAATAGGTACAAAAGTAGGTTTGTCGCAGATGTTTAGGAATAACATTACGTTAACCAGTGAGTATAAAGCCATCATTTTGTGAAACAAGCTTTTTTGGTTTGACGATAGTTAGCGCCACTATTGACGTTTACGCGTGCGTCAAGTGGATGTGAAACAACCCGCCCTAACACCAGTCAATCAAATCACTAGACATGAGTTTGACAATCTCTTATCTAACTTTTGCGCGTTTTGTCACTTCCATATTTATTTTTGTTTATAATTTGAGTTAGTTACTAAAATTAAGAATCAACACAATCAAAAGAACATTTAGAATTATATATTAAACTAATTATAATTTTTGTTTACTTAGGTACTGATAAACTTTTGATCGAAGAAGGCAAAGTAATCAAAATTTTAAAAAAGTACGTGATTAAAACTATTGTTTTCTTCCACGGCTGATAAACAAATGACTACTATAGGTACCTATCTACCTACATGCTTTGTCGAGTGTTTTTCTTATGCCCAGTTGTGCGAATAATCGCGTTAAATGAATAAATGTAGAGTTTGCAAATTCGGAGTTAAGTTATACATTTCAACGCTTATCACGTGTTGCACCACTTATAAGTAGGTAACACCGGGTTAGTTAACCAGACATTAGTGTGTTTTGAGTTGGGAACATTGCAGGTCAATCGACGAAACATACAATAGAATTTGCAATGTCTATGCCTTGATATGTAATCCGACCAAAAATTAATGAACGAACAATTAACGGAAATTGTATACCCATCTCTTTTACACTACATTACGATACGTAATAATTTCTTGTCTTAGAATTTCATAACAAGACATTTAATTTTAATCGTATTGTATGTGGTTTCCATGGAGATTTAGTTTATAATTGACTGACGAAAACGTCAGATGGAATAATTTATATGTTTTAAGTTTTTATAATTTGTACTTTTTTATATATATAATGAGTTCATGAATAGGTAGGTATATTGCCTGCCGATATAGTACCTACTTACCGAATTTTCACTTATTACAACGTCGAACATTATAAAATAAGTAGGTACTTACAAAATAAATTGACTGACGAAACCGTAAGATGGAATGATTTATATGTTTTAAGTTTTTATAATTTGTACTTTTTTAATATATGTATATGAGTTCATGAATAGGTAGGTATAGGTATTGCCTGCCGATATAGTACTTACCGAATTTTCACTTATTACAACGTCGAACAATATAAAATACTTACAAAATACGTTAACGTCAATTTATTTTGACATTACTAATCCAGAGTTTAGAGACAACTCGCCCACATCGGAAGTTTAACTCTAGGTTTAGCTCTAACTCTTGGTGGCGCAAGATGAATAATAATTATTTGATAAACCCTGAGTTAGCTGTAACTCGGAGTTATAATTAGATAACCCATGAACGCGCATACATATGTGTGTTCACAAATGCTTAAATAAATAATAATAATATTGAAAACATTATTGTTGTTATTTTTTTAAGATAAATAAAACGTTATATATTATTATTATTTTATATGTATTTATTGAAATGAAGGAAATAATAATTGTTTATTTATGCCAAATATAACGTTATCGGCTTTCTTTTGTTGCATTCGTCTTTGTTCGACGATCGTTCATCTGATGATGATACAAATAGTGTAGAAAGAAAGAAAAAGGTTTTTAAAACTCTATTATTTAACCTAAACTTATGGACGAGCAGGAATTTATTGCAAGAAAGGGTGTTTCAAAGGAAGTAGTGCTCTAGTGATAACACGTCAAATCGAAGATGAAATAAAATTAACTACAGAAAAATAAGCGTATACTCAGTTATCGTATAGATACTTAGGTATATAACTAATACATAAAATTTGGCAGTAAAACCCAGACCAGATACTTGCAACTATGCAATATCATGCATGCCTCGGGATCTTTCATGAGATGTTTTGCTGACTTATGTACGTAAATTAACGGTATTCCGTATTATTCATCGAGTGTCTAAGGCTAAACTACTAACTTTGCTAGAGAACGTAAACGAGTCAAAAGGGGTATGTAAAGATCGTAGAAGGTACGTTCTGTAGTTTCTGTTTTATTATGTACTAGCTTCTGCCCGCGACTTCGTCCGCGTGAAATTTCTTGTTACTCCGACCAACCCCGTCGCATCGCATCGCCTGCCCGCGCTATTACTTACTTCGTTTTTGCTTAGCGTTCTTTCTGACTTTTTTTTCTTTTTGCTCGGCTCCTAAAAGTCATAGCGTGATGTTAAAGCCTATAGCTTTCCTCAAGGATTGGGCTATCAAATGCAAAAAGAATTTTTCTAATCCGACTGATAGTTCCAGAGATTAGCTCGTTCAACCAAACAAACAAACAAACTCTTCAGCTTTATAATATTAGTATAGATATATATGGTTAAGGTTATTGCTAAATTAAATCCTCATTGTATAAGCTTGCCAGCTAACGATGAGGAGAGATTAGCTGTTGCAACTAACTTTTTGAGACCAAAGGTGGCCTAGTGGTAACGGCCCCGACTTTCGAACTGTAGATCTGGAGTTTGAACCCAAGCTGGCACTTTCCTTGTAAATTATTTCACTACCACTCTCCACGAATGCTGTTGAGCGACTACTCGAGGGGTAGAGAGAAGCGCGGGGTGATACTATGTATTACGCTTACATGGGTAACTAGATTTTTCGGATGCTCGAAGTGTCTGCTAGACCAAACGGCGGTACTTAAAGGTTAAAATCTTTCCCCAGGTAAGAACCATTCAGTTTATTTAAGTTATAATCAAAATAACATAACATCACGCCTGAAATCTACCTAAGCAGAGGTCAGGAATACCTTGATTTCGCCAGTTGTATTTAAATCCCATGTAATAAATAAATAAGGCGTGATATAGAAATTCATTCTTTAAATTATCTCTCAATCAGACAAACCGGTCTTTCCCAACTTTTGATTCATTTACAGCGCGTTCTCTGAAATAGCGCCACTGTAACGGCTAGGGCTTTGCAGGTAGGCTGCAGAGGCCGCTAACTAGCAGGTTTAAGATAAAAGAACCATTTATTAGGGTTTATACATAATAAGTAATTTCCCTAGGAGTAGACAAGTTCGTGGGTATGGTCGCACTGAGACACTGTTCTGAGACCTATCACACGTGTAAGATGAGAAGGGTACCGTCCTTGTACCTCGGGACGCAGCATTGCTTGCACGCAGCGTGGTGTTCTGAATTCTGTCCTGCCTTTTAACACCCAAAATGCTGCGTTCCATCGCTCTTTGGCAAACTTCAAGGCGAAACTTTTGCGACTCGGTGATCGACCAGGTCTGAGCACCGCAGGTTAGGACGGGCAGGATACACATGTCGATTAGTTTGCGCTTCAGGGAGATCGGTAGATGACCCTTCACTAGCATCTTCATGGACCAGTAGCTTATCCAGACGTTCTCGATTCGGCGATCGATCTCCCTTTCCTGCCTGTTTTCGAAAGAAACTAACTGGCCGAAGTAGATATACTCATCGACATAAATTATTTCCTGCCCATCTACCTCGACCCTAGGCTTAGTGCTGTTCGTCATTAGTTGGGTTTTAGACCAATTAATCACAAGCCCCACAAATAACCCTGATATAAGATTTAAATAAATATGATATAAGAACTCTAAAACTGCCATTTTCATTATATATTATAGATAATAAACACTATTATAACTACCAAAATATTGCAGTAGGAATTTATAACAAAATGCCCATGTTTTAAACATATTTTATTTATTTATAATACATAACTCGAAATACATATATGTATGTGAATCTGAGATCTATCTATCTAGCTGACTGAAAGAGCAACTGAGTCAGATTTTCAGAATTATAGATTGGTACAAAATGATATAAGGCTCTATTAACATGAACAGGTTATTCCGTGTGAGGAACTTCGATTTCGGGGGTGTGCTTGTGGTGGATCAGAATATCCTGAAAATACAAGTTCTTGACACCCTCCACCTGCCACGGGTAAAGAGGCCTGTTGACTGGGAAGCCGTACGGCTCGTCGGTCCGGTGGCGAATGATAGGAGCCATACCAAGAGATAAAGAGATGTCTGAGACACCATTATAAGGAACCTTGGGTGCGCGGTACTCCGAGATGTACACCATCAGGATGAAAGGCATACCGCCGACGCGACCTGTGAAAATGAAAAAATGGAATGAGTTTTTGTTGTATTTACTAATGGTAACTAATATGATCCTAACCCTAACTCAAAAGCTAACCGCTAAATGATTGATTTCCCAACATCTTAATAATCATTCAGAACTTAATCACTTCTAAGAGGGAAGGTTAGATCTGTTTAAAAAATGAAAACACGTACCTTTAGGCAGCAGAATGTGTTGACCAATTTTCTCCATGCCCTCAGTCTGCCCGATGAAGAGCTGTCCCTTGCCATGCACCGCCTTCTCAACGGTCTTGTAGACTTGGTAGGCAGAATCCCAGTCCTGGCCAGTGTTGGCGAGAGAGTCTCGAGTGATGACGGATTCTCCCTCAGGCACTGGAAATAGAATTTGTTGGTATGTTTTTAGTACACTGCCACTTTTGTTACAGAGCCATTCGGACGTGGCCTATTAAATTGCATTTTGATGTACCTTGATACGCTTCACGTATTTCAAAGCACTTATTGGAGGGCTTAATACAACGCCAACTGTTATTAATTTTGGTCCCATTGCATTTAAAAATATATCAAAATTCCACTCTTTAGTTCTGTTTCTGTTGGTATTTGCATATTAATATTGAAGAGGAGTAGTTTGCAGAAATTGTTAAAACTAAACAATATAAACTTACATTCATAGACGAACTCATCCATCTGCATGAAGTTCTGGGTGTTGACGTGGAGAGGGATTTCATAGCCGTGGCTATCGTATTTAGGTGCCAAGAAGAACTTAACAACAACACTCTTGGCAATTTCGCTCTTGACATTAACGCGGATTTGGAACTGCTTGTGGATCAGCCTCGGTTTTTGGACTAATACATTGACTTGGTCATACACTTCCTTGGCTATTAACAAAACAATAAAGTAAAATTAGAAATGAACTTTATGAAAACTCAGGCAAAAAATAGCTTTTCGAATAATACCTTCTTCCTCGTTCATGTGCAGATGAGAAGAGACGTTCAGATAGCTGTATTTGAAGTATGTCACCACTTTGTCAACATCAACTTGCTGGATAGCCACCTGGGGCAAGGCAAGCTCTTCACGCTTGTAGTGAGGAAGTTTTTCTTGCCACAATTGGAACAGTCCTAAGACACGCTTCCAAATCATGTAGAAAGCGGGGTCACGCAGAGCAGTCTGGTAGTGTTCCAAGACCGAGGGGACAACCAAAGGAACGAAGCTGGAAATAATTACAAACATTAGTATAATTATAACGAACACTTTCATGTTCAACCATTTAGTACAATATAATTATTGTTAAGATTAGATGCTAGACGATCTCAGCATGGCTAGTCTAGGGGTCGGACTTCCGATGAAATATCAAAGACTAAGTTGATAACGAACAGCGTGCATAGCAGGATCACTGTGGCGGGTGGGGAGGTTGAATAAGTTCATGAGTATCTCTATCTTGGTCAAATAGTATCTTTCCAGGCAAGACAAAACAAAGAAGTTATGAGACGTACCGAAAATGCCTAGAAGAGCTGGTCCATAAAAGATCTAATGTAGGGTGATCTTCCTTTGTCCCTTAAGAGAACACTCATTGACGTATGCATACTTCCCATCTTCAAATAAGGTGATTAAACTTGGTAATGCCCTGTGGCCACGCTAGAGGCAAGAGGGCTATGGAACGGAATACTCTGGGTATCAAACTAACAGACCGGGTTAGGAATACGACCATTCAAAGGTAACTGATATTTGGAAAACTGTCACGCTAAAATAGAATTGGGCTGGACACATCTGCCGCATTTCAGACGACCAATGGGCCAAACTTATGACCCAATGGGTCATACTTAATGGCAAGTGACATGCCGGCAGGCTCAGACGGAGATGGCGGGATGAGCTAGACTCCTTCAACAAGAACTGGTCCTCAACAGCTTTATATAGAGAGAAGTGGAAAAGAGTAGAGGTTTTTAGTTGTAATCAATAATAACAACCAAACCGCAGCATCTCTACTCTCTCTCTCTCTCTCTCTTTCTCTCTCTCTCTCTCAAGAGAGATACAGAAACCCGCAGGGCAGCTTATGGCGAACTGTTAGGCAATAGTTACACCACGGCTACCCCACGGACCCTATCTCCCGGGAGTAGTCTTCTTTCTCACTTCTAACTTGCCTTTATTGTCCGGCTGGAGAAAACACTGACAAGGAACAGAGCTCCCACCTCTTTCTTGTCTTTATTGGCCAGCTTGAGTGGAGATTGCTAAGAGCAAACGTGCTCGGGGGAAGGAAGTATTCCAGTAACTGCTCGTAGGGATCTTGACCATATTCCGGGTTCTGGAATTGTTCTGAAAGCCGTGGAATACCTTTCCATTCCTCAAACACCTCAGAACATGTTGCCCCCTTGTCGTTACGTGACTATGTGCTAGAGACAGTTTGCGGGGGCCCATTATTGAGTGTGCAAGCCATAAATAATCTGTATATTTTATATAAAACTTTGGTCAGGCAGGGACCATAGTTTTCCCATAGTCCTACCAGTTCACTATAGCCACCCAAACCCATAAACCAATATATTGGTTTCTATTACTTGCAATAGTGCTATAACAATCAGAGGTTGCTCTTGGGTGCCCTTGCATAGTGCGTAAAGGGGTAATCGTAGGTTAGTGCCTCCATTCATTCAAAGCGTTTAGCGGGTCAAGAGTCCCGAGATATGTCAGACATTTTAAAAATAATAATAATGATTATTAACTCACTGGTGGAAGTGCTGGTGTTCCTGAACAAGAGAATTGCCCAAAACCTTCTTCCAAATGCTGATGAAGTCCTTATAATATTGCGCATTTGGAGAGTCGACGTTAGCTTCAATGACACGACCCAAGATCTCAATAGCCTCTGGAGCGCTGATGTCAATGCGTTCACCAAGATTCTACAATATAAGAAATATTATAAATAGTGTCGATAAAAATGATGATATTAATTATTAATTTAAATAAATGGACACTTACGTTAACCAAGTAGCCCTGGTCAATGGCGTCACGAATGCGACGTTCGTAATCATAGATTTCTTGGATTTCATCATTGAACTGAGGCTGATCGAGATGGAAGTAGTTTGGTCTAACAGGGAAAGCAATGCCGTTGTGGTACAAAAGACCAGAATTGTACCCTTCTTTAACGATCTCGTGACCAAGTTCAGGAATTTCACCGAGACCGTTAGACAGTCTCTCCATATAGTAACGAGCAATAATCTCCTTGTGCAGGAACCAGAACCATTCTCCACGTCGGTGCTTGTTCATTGGAAGAGCTTCGTTATGCAGCCAGGCGGGTTGACATAGGTGAAAGTTGTAGTAGAAGGTGTTCAGGGCATAGTCATGCGTGAAGTAGGCGACGGATGTGCTCCGGCTGTTGTAGTAAGGCCAGATCGTAGCATTCCACCTAATGACTACATTCTCGTCCCATTTGTAGGTAGATGGGTAGTGCTCAACCATGCGGGAACCGTGGGTGTTTATCCTTTGGGCGGTCGTCATAATTTCACCATTGTTGAAGTATGAAGGGAAGACCTCATAGAGACGGGGGATGTAAATTCCTTGCGTATCTGGACGACTAACAATGACAACACTGAGCACGTAAGCGAAAAGGTTTTCGTTGACGCGGTCTCTCACGTACACGGCGGTCTTGTAGAATGTGTCGTAGTCCTTAGCAGAGTACAATACATTGTATAGGGTGACTACTTCAAACATGTGCTCAGATTCAAGGATGGAAAACGGTACAGCGCGAGGAAGTACCCACTGGTGCTCCAGCATCTCGATGAAGGTTGTCACAGCTGTCACATTCTGAAACCAAAAGCATTTTGGTTACAGCAGCAGCCGTATTCAAAACTAATCGTGTATGTAGCTAAGTTGTTGGTTAAAGACTTAAAAAATAATCTTTAGGTACTTACGCTGAAGTGTTCAATGTTCTTCTCGAGACTCCAGGACTTAGAGATGGTCTTGGTAGATTCAGTAAGATTCGGCTCATGAAGGTGGAAGTACAAGAGCATCAAATCCAACTGGCGTTGCAGGAAGATTGGGTCAGCTGTAGGAATAAAAGAAATTGATATTATGTACTGCGGTGCGGAATTACTTGTGAATTGGAGTACAACTTTTCTAGGTTCCAAGCCTACAAAGATTGCGTTGCGCGAGCGTAAGCTTTGTATTACTTCCAATTTGAAAACTGTTGAACTGAATAATTACGTAACTATTAAAATACACATACACTAAATACCTATTTAATATATATTACACAGTAAAAAATTCAATCGACAATTCCCCTACAAATAACCTTGAAGAAACCCACAAAAGTTCTTTTTTTTCCATTTTCCCTTTCCATGAGATATTTTTATTCGATAAGCAGATTCGATTCCAACGGTCAATTAGGTAATACGAAAAATTAAACACACATTAAAATTATTCGAATTCGCTGTTTTGCATAACAGCTAGCCGTTTTACAAAACGCCTCCGTTGTGTAAAACAGCTGAATGACGTTTAGCTATTTTCCATAATTACTGTACTTTAAACACGTAAGTTTATCAATCGAGATCGACGACGACGAAAAAAGAAATTAGATAGATATATTTGGAAGATTTTAGTTCAAAATTTTGACGTTTGAGGCCCTGTGTGTTATGACACACAGAGCCTCAAACGTCAAAATTTTCAACAACAACAATAATGGGGTCCGAGATAGGAACAAATAAAACACCCTAACGTAAGTAAAAACATTGATTATATGGACAATTTGAATGTAAGGTTATTAGAGTTTTATGGAAGTCGGTCTTAAAAATACTAAATAGCCAAATAACTGCGTAAGCCAATCGGTTTTGTTAAGTGTAACGCAATTACAATCTAGCTGAACGTTGTTCAGTTGTTATAAATGACTGAGCTGTTTTGTAAAACAGCGGATTCGATAATCCATCTGCGACACGTAGGTATAGTGCATATCTTCCCAGGATAATGAGATCGTTCTGGTTAATTATTGTAATAGGTAAAAGAATATTTATTGATTTTAATCTAATGTTTCGAATTAGAACAGACCAATGATTACAAGATCGCTAATTTCACTAAGCTAAGCTTTTAGTCTTGGCCATGGTTTCCATAAAAATACCGGATTTATTCGCAGTGACTCTCAATCTAGCCAGATTAACGCTGCTTATTCACCATACACTTATGGCAAACTGTTGCCTTTACTAAGATAGTTATGGAACCAATTTAATAATTAATCAATTTAAAAGTGGACTTACCAGCTTTCGATTCATTTTTCCTCACGGGTTCCGAGAGGACCCCGGCCGCTAGGAGAGCCAATACACACAACACCAAACGAGCCATGTCCACAAGTGCCAATGCTTCTACTCCATCACATATTTATACGCACCTTTATCGCAGGTCACCATTTAATTACTACAGCTATCAATGAACACGTTGTAGTAAAAGTACGATAATTAGACAGTAGGTGACGAACTAACGACTTTCATGCAACTCTTACAATGCCGATAAGAGATCAATACCTTTTTCATTCTGTCTAATAAGTATGTTTTGTGTAAGTCTGTTCGTTGTGGCAGCCTGGAATAACCATGCTTAGTTAGCAATAGGCTTGGTCACTATTATATGAGACGCAAAATGTGGGGAGTTTCAGATGAGATACAAGCATGATGTTACAGTTTTTTTTAGATTTCCTGTAGCTATCACTGATTTTTTTAGAAATAAGCATCACCTTTGTACATATTTTTCTGTTGTTGTCTTCTTGTCTGGTTACCATTCGGTATGAATGACATAAATAAAAATGATATAGCCAAGAGCCTAGACCAACACCTGAGGAGGCTCTCGTTGCGCACTTGGTTCACGGCGCCTTTTATTAGGTTCCGCGCTTATTTTATATTTTTAGTTTTTATTTTATTTAAATCGAGCGCTTTTAACGTGCACGTCTTTTTACATCGTTATTACATTTAAATATAACTTCAATATTCTAGGATAAATTAGACCTGCGATAAAGTAGTTGACCGTGTCTAAAAACTTCTTACAAAGTACCTAGATATCCTGTAACTAATGTATTCCACACTCAAACATCCAAGACAAATAGTAAAAGGGTAAACTCACCACTAAACAAACTCAGTAAAGAGAGACATATCTTTCGAGACATCGCCAAGCGGTTGATCGTCTCTTCACGTGACCAGAGGGCTGGCTTCTTTTTTGGTCAATCAACCACCGTTGCCATACAACATGGCAGTACTGCCAGCTTTTTAGGGACGTTTACGTGTTGACAGCGATGCAGACGAATTTGTGATGGTCAATAAATTACATTTTCTTTTAACTACGTAGTAATGTTATCATTAATAACTACAAAACCGATCACAAAGGACGTATTTTTTGGTTAGAACCAAAACAGTGCAGAAATGTTGTATGAAATCTCATGGTTGCACAGTTTTTCATTGATGCACTGTTTTTTATTTTTTATTTAGATATAAATTTACCACAGAGGTTTAATGTCTCTTATTAAGTTTAATATAAAATGTATGCATTAGACCAAAAAGATACTGGCTGAAAATAAAAATCGGCTGAATAAAACCGACGTGGTGAAAAAAAAAATTGAGCGCACTTTGTACCATTGTAAAACTTTGATACTTCCTATTTAGCAAGACAAGATTAAAAAAATGGAAATAGCGATAGCTATATGAATGCAACTCCAGAAAGTATAAAAACAGCTGCAAATGAAATTGTTAATAACCTTTTGCCGCAAACAAAAGTCGCCAGATAAAATATTTAAAAGCTTAGGAAAACTTTTGTTTTCATTAACTTGAGTTTTTTTTTTATTTTATCACGGTAGGTAGATTGGTAGTTGAAAGAATAGTACATTATGATATAAGTGCGGTAAGTTGAAAATTACAGCCGAGGCGATATTGCTTGCCCGAGCCGTAGGCGAGGGCTAAAAGAAAGCAGAGGCTGTAATTATCAAACCGCACGTATGTCATACGACGTTTTATAACATATTTGCGAGGAAATAAATAAAACTCGGACTGAATTTGCATATTTGCTTGTTTTCCATATGATGAAATTTTGATACGCTTGTAAGTATCTATCGGTTGATTTTTCGGGCAAGAGGCTTAGAGTAGCCTTTTTCGCTGCCTCTGAGACTTCTGGCGGTGTGGAATTAATAAATTCATCATTACTTGACGGCATTTTCAAATAAAAAAAAGTACAGCGAAAAGAAAAAGCGCGCGGAATAATTTTTACTTCTTAACAGATAAGCGATGCGCGCGCGTTCGCGCTTTTTTTTTCAGGCATACATAGGCACAAAACAGCCAGTATTATTAATAAAGTAAATTACCTAATATTTTTTTGTTGCAGATATTAATGGTTGTAATTTATTGTCAAAATTAATTAAATTAAAGAATTAAATGTTCATTTATTATATTTTATATCCCAAAGTTAATTTTATTCATAAAATGTTGACATCTTTTCTGATATAAAAACTCTTTGCTAAGATTTAAAAAAGTACCGTTCGTTTTGACGGAGCATCTTGATAAACCGTGCGATTTACTTTACATTACCGCACAAGTGCGTAATAAGATACATTACGATACTGAAATTGGTGAAATAAGAGACCCTTTACGAGCAAATATGTTATAAAAGTAGATTACGCACCTTGCTAAAGTGAGTAATTCTAATTAATGCACTCGTGTTAATTTAGAACATTTTAAATAAACTTGTTGTTTTGTTTATGAACTACCATGATTGTCCATAACAAGGTATTTTAACTAGTTTCGAAATAAGCTATATACCAGTGATGTGATAAATAAGTTAGAATAAGTATAAAAGTGAGTGTGAGAATAGGATAGGTGAGACCCTATCCGCGCTCCGGGCGCAAATAGCGTGGGAGTTTACTTATTACTACAGTTTTTTCCGAGTAAGATTTTGATTTTCTTTGTAGATTTTAAGTGTTTGTATTATTCTAATTAGCTTTCTAGCTTGTTTTTATTAGTAATTTTCGTATCAGAATCGGATAGGAATAATTTACGTAAAATTTTTGAGAATATTATGAGAAGGTATAAAGAAAAATGATAGAATAATTATGTAACTTGAAAACGAGGTTTTTTGTTCATACGAACATTTGCGAGATTTTAGTGTAAAATGAGGGGATTTTGTACCCCCCCAGTGGGTCCCGCATTCTCGAGGCGGGGGGGCTCAGTAGCTGTGGCTTGGACACCCACGGTGAAGCGAAGAGGAACCCGAGGAGGGGCCGCTCATCAGGCCTTTTGCCAATAAGCCGACGACGTAGCAGCCAGCAAGTAGGTTGCGGTGCCGCTTTAGCGACATCGCAACTGAGGTCGGCCGCGATGTCGTATGGGAGGCATCGCGGCTGAGGGTTGGAGGCCGCGGCGGGAGAGAATTATTGCGGTGCGCCGCTCTCCCTACCTTCGCGGCCTTGACGGGTCGCCACCGTATGATGGCGGACGCGGTGGGGCTGCAGGGGAGGAGGAGTGTTGGTATTACATTGGCCGGTCTCCCTATCCTCTGCAGCCGAAAATTGGCAGGCGGCGGGGCCAATGACCTGACCCGTCACAGGGGGACCAAGGGTGCCCAGAAACGGGGTCGTCTGGCGCCCATGTGCTGTTTTGGTCCCTGGGGTGGTCACGGCGTGCTATGTGTTATGGTGCGCGCGTGATGGGGAGTACTCCCCCCAGAGGAGGATTCGGTGACGGACAGCCGCGGCGGGTTCACGGATGAGTGCTAACGCGTGCCCGTGTTCCCGCTGTAAGCGGCAGAGGAGGACACCGTGGAGTTTTAGTGGGTTAGAGTCCCACATAACTGCACTATCTCCCCGTGGTAGTGCAGAATGCATGAGCATTTCACCACGTTAAAAAAAAGAAGAAGAAAAAAAGGGGATTTTGTTTAAAACTGATATTCTAGTTTGAATTATGTTAATCGGTCTACGGGTTTTAGAGATAGAAAGAATTTTGTATAATGAAAACATGCCGAAGTCCGACTTGAGTAAGTTAATGTTCTAGAAAGATTTTATTGTATAGAGATAGGATAAAAATGTTGTTATGTAATATGAAAGAGGGATAAAATTTGCTATAAATTCGTATTCATTCATAGAAAACGCTTTGTCCGTGTAACGCATCATCCAACGCTTCAGTTGTTTTATTATGGGAATTACGTGAAACAATATATCGCCGCACTATATCGGCGCTCATTGTTCCATATTATACTCTTATAACCCACAGAAAACAACTTAAAACGCAATGCAATTTCTAAAAAGTTACACTTTTGTTATTGGAAAAATCACAATTAACACATTGAAGGACACTGAACGAGACACAATAGAAGTTTTATTGTTATTACGTCGAGGAGCGTTAAGTGTCCTGCAAAGTGTTAACAAACTATCCCACCGCAATATTGACGCAATACTCAGCTGTCAAAATACACTCAAGAGTACCGTTTACCCCACGCTAAGCCCGATCCCAATTCCACTTAGTTCCCCAAAATGGACACCCAATTTAAAAATCATTTGGCGCTAGTATCGAACTCAAGAGTACGAAACGTCACAATTCCAACGTCGATCTATCGGAATTAAATTCACGAATAAGCACCCTGTATTACATATTATAAATACCAGATACAATCTTGAAAAAAAAAACGAGATTTCTTTATCATATGTAAGTTTACCATGGGAACACCCAAATATTCCGAAATATTTTATTCCGAATTTCGATGTTCCGATTTTCAAAAGTCCGAATATCATAAATACCTAATTATAATGTCTATTATTAAAAATCACGAAAGTCATAAATGCGATTTTTTTGTTTCCGATTTTCATATGTTCGAAGAATCAAATGCTGGATGGGTTCTCGGTTCGAAAAACGACATTCCGATTTTCAATACTCCGAATAATCTAATTAAATTAGAATTTTAATTCAATTGACAAGAGCTGTGGTGGCCAAGTGGTAACGGCCGCGACTTATGAGTT
Organism: Luperina nickerlii; assembly: GCA_963855955.1. Lineage (NCBI taxonomy): Eukaryota > Metazoa > Arthropoda > Insecta > Lepidoptera > Noctuidae > Luperina > Luperina nickerlii. The sequence continues at coordinate 10,487,554 of OY979681.1, read as the reverse complement.
GTAAGGTCGTAGATTCGAACTCAGACAGGCGCTTTACTTTGTGTAAATTATTTCATCACCACTGCTCTCAAAACGGTGAAGGAAAACATCGTGAGGAAACCGGCATGTTCTAGAATCAAAAATTCAAAGACACATGACATCTGCCAATTCGCACTGGGCCCGCGTTGTGGATTACGGCCTTACTCCCTCTCACCGAGAGGAGGCCTGTGTCCCAGCAGTGGGAACATTATAGGATGATTATGATGATTCAAATAGTAAAATATTCAGTTACGTATATAAATTCAAAATCTTTATGTACCTAACGTTTAAATGTAATTTAAAAACGTCTACTTTGTTATTAATAGGTATTTGTATATTAGTATTATTTTTTGTGTTTTCTTCTTCTCCTTATATATGTTACCGGCCAAACCCGATTTTAGGATGAACTAGTTTCGCCTAGGCCAAACCAGTTCTTCCGCTATAGGACAAACCCTTCAGGTGACATCGGTTGCATAGTTGCGGTCGATGGATAGGCGACGTAGCGTAGAATGCAAGAGCGAGCGAAGGGCACCCCGAGGTTAGGTTTGTTTAGATTACTAACCAAACATAATATAAAACCTAGTAACCTAGGAACATTTTAGCTGTAACGTACAATGTGACCCGTAATTTAACTAACTGGGTAAAATTTTAACACTTAAATTACGGGTAACATTGTACGTTACAGCTAAAATGTCTAAATTGTATTTGTTAAAACCTGTTGATTATGAAAATAAATAAACTTTACCTTAAAATAAATAAATTTAAACTTAATACAACTGTAGTTAGTACCTGAGTGCTGTTTAGAGAATGTTCATGCAATGACGTAAAGGAATTATATTGACCCTGCGATAGTTAGATATAATATAAGATTTTAGTTTTTTAACAATTTTATGCCAGTTTGCTTTTCGCGATTTCAATTTCAAGTAAATCTGACTTTTGTTTGTTAAACACTATAACAAAATATTGGAGTAGGAATTAAAAATAAAATGGCCATGTTTTTAAACATATTTTATTTATGTATAATAACATGAAATAAATAAATGTATGTGAATCTGAGATCTATCTAGCTGACTGAAAGTGTAACTGAGTCACGTTTTCAAAATTATAGATTGGTAAATGGCACAAAATTATATAAGGCTCTATGAACATGAATAGTTTTCATCTTGGGCAATACATAAACAATCACATTGATCATCAGACTATATTTTGATACATAAATATTAGATACTATATACAACAACAATACATTACTTTATTGACGCCAAGTTGCTCAGATATTGAAAGTAACTAGGAAAACTTACAAGTCTGACTTCTTACAGGTCTGAAAATTCCTAGTGATTCTATAAATTCAGTATTTTTTTATAAAAAAAACAACATTGTTCCGCCTGACGTCAAAACCACGCCATGAATCGTTTATTCCGTGTGAGGAATTTCGATTTCTGGGGTGTGCTTGTGGTGGATTAGAACATCCTGGAAGTACAAGTTCTTGACATCCTCCACCTGCCACGGGTAGAGAGGCCTGTTGACTGGGAAGCCGAGTGGCTTGTCGGTCAGCAGGCGAGTGATGGGAGTCAGACCAAGAGATAAAGTGATATCTGAAGAACTATTGTGAGCAACCTTGGGTGCGCGGTACTCCGAGATGTAGACCATTAGGACGAAAGGCATACCGCCGACGCGACCTGTGAGAATGAAAATAAGCAATAAGTTTTTTTTACTAATAGTAGAACTAACATAATTCTGAAAATCAAAAGTTAATCGCTGTTTGATTGATTTTCCCATCATCTTCAATTTCATTCAGAAGTGACTTCTAAGAAGGAAGCCTAGATCTGTTTAAAAAATTAAAAAGCGTACCCTTAGGCAACAGAAGGTGTTGAATCATATTCTCCAGGCCCTCAGTATGCTCAATGTAGAGCGGTTCCTTGCCGTGCAGCGCCTTCTCAACGGTCTCTAAGACTTTGCTGGCAGAAGCCCAGTCCTGGCCAATGTTGGCAAGAGAGTTTCGAGTGATGACGGATTCTCCCTCAGGTACTGCAAATAGAATTAGTTATTATGCGGTTAGTGAACTACGTCTTTTGTTACAGAGCTATTCGAGTGTGAGCTGTTGAATTGCAATTTGATGTTCCTCGATATGCTTTACATTTATTTATTTATTACTCCAAGCGCAAAAATGGACAGAGGCGGATTTTATGCCATAGGCATAAAGCACAACAAAGGCTTCACATATTTGAAAGCTCTTATTGGAGGGCTTAATACGCCCATTCGTATTAATTCCACCCTTTAGTTCTGTTTTATTTGCATATTTATACTGAAGAGGAGTAGTTTGCAATAATTGTTAAAAGTGAACAATACAAACTTACAGTCATAGACGAACTCATCCAGCTGCATAAAGTTCTGGGTGTTGATGTGGAGAGGGATCTCATAGCCGTGGCTATCGTATTTGGGTGCCAAGAAGAACTTTACAACGACTTTCTTGGCAATTTCGCTCTTGACATTAACGCGGATTTGGAACTGCTTGTGGTTCAACCTCGGTTTTTGGACTAATACACTGACTTGGTCGTACTCTTTCTTGGCTATTAACAAAACAAAAAAGTAAAATCAGAATGGAACTATGAAAACTCAGGCAGAAAAGTAACTTATCGAATAATACCTTCTTCCTCGTTCATATGCAGATGAGCAGAGACGTTCAGGTAGCTGTATTCGAAATATGTCATCAGTTTGTCAACATCAACCTTCTGGATGGCCACCTGGGGCAAGGCAAGCTCTGCACGCTTGTAGTGAGGAAGTTTATCCTGCCACAATTGGAACAGTCCCAAGACACGCTTCCAGATCATGTAGAAAGCGGGATCACGCAGAGCAGTCTGGTAGTTTTCCAAGACCGAAGGGACAACCAAAGGAATGTAGCTGGAAATAGATACAAACATTGGTATATAATTTATGACAAACACTTGTCTTTCATGTTTAACTATTTAGCACAATGTTAACTCACTGATGGAAGTGCTGGTGTTCTTGAACAAGAGAATTGCCCAAAACCTTCTTCGTGATGCTGATGAAGTCCTTGTAATATTCCGCATTTGGAGAGTCGACGTTAGCTTCAATAACACGACCCAAGATCTCAATAGCCTCTGGAGCGCTGATGTCGATGCGTTCACCAAGATTCTACAATATAAGAAATATTACAAATAGTGTGGATGAAAATGATGATTATTATTAATTTAAATAAATATATACTTACGTTAAACAAGTAACCCTGGTCAATGGCGTCACGAATGCGACGTTCATAATCGTAGATTTCTTGGATTTCATCAACGAACTGAGGCTGGTTGAGGTGCAAGTTGTTTGGCCTAACAGGGAAAGCAATGCCATTGTGGTACAAAAGACCAGAGTTGTAACCTTCTTTAACAATCTCCTGATCAAGTTCAGGAATTTCACCGAGACCGTTAGAAAGTCTCTCCATGTAGTAACGAGTAATAATCTGCTTGTGCAGGAACCAGAACCATTCTCCACGTCGGTGCTTGTTCATTGGAAGAGCTTCGCTGTGCAGCCAGGCGGGTTGGGACAGGTGATGGTTGTAATAGAAGGTGTTCAGGGCGTAGTCATGCGTGAAGTAGGCAACGGGTGTACTCTGGCTGTTGTAGTAAGGCCAGATCGTAGCATTCCACCTAATGACTACATTCTCGTCCCATTTGTAGGTAGATGGGTAGTGCTCAACCATGCGGGAACCGTGGGTGTTTATCCTCTGGGCGGTTGTCATAATTTCACCATTGTTAAAGTATGAAGGGAAAACCTCATACAGACGGGGGATATAGATTCCTTGCGTATCTGGACGACTCACAATGACAACACTGAGCACGTAAGCGAAGAGGTTTTCATTGACGCGGTCTCTCACGTACACGGCGGTCTTGTAGAATGTGTCGTAGTCCTTAGCAGAGTATAATACATTGTATAGGGTGACTACTTCAAACATGTGCTCAGATTCGAGAATGGAAAACGGTACAGCGCGAGGAAGTACCCACTGGTGCTCCAGCATCTCGATGAAGGTTGTCACAGCTGTCACATTCTGAAACCAAAAGCATTTTGGTTACAGCAGCAGCCGTATTTAAAACTAATCGTGTATGTAGCTAAGTTGTTGGTTAAAGACTTCAAAAATAATCTTTAGGTACTTACGCTGAAGTGTTCAATGTTCTTCTCGAGACTCCATGACTTAGAGATGGTCTTGGTAGATTCAGTATGATTCGGCTCATGAAGGTGGAAGTACAAGAGCATCAAATCCAACTGGCGTTGCAGGAAGATTGGGTCAGCTGTAAGAAAAAAGAAATTGATATTATGTACTGCGATGCCGGATTACTTTTGACTTGGAGTACAACTTTTCTAGGTTCCAAGCCTACAAAGATTGCGTTGTGCGAGCGTAAGCTTTGTATTACTTCCAATTTGAAAACTGTTGAACTGAATAATTACGTAACAATTAAAATACACATACACTAAATATTTAATACATATTACACAGTTAAAAATTCCATCGACAATTCCTCTACAAATAACCTTGAACAAACCCATAAAAGTTCTTTTTTTTCCATTTTCCCTTTCCATAAGATATTTTTATTCAATAAGCAGATTCGATTACAACGGTAAATTAGGTAATACGAAAAATTAAACACACATTAAAATTATTCGAATCCGCTGTTTTGCACAACCGCTAGCCGTTTTACAAAACGCCTCCGTTGTGCAAAACAGCTGAATGACGTTTAGCTATTTTCCATAATTACTGTACTTTAAACACGCAAGTTTATCATACAGAGATCGACGACGACGACGACGACGAAAAAAGAAATTAGATAGATAGATTTCGTAGATTAGTAAAAATTTTGACGTTTGAGGCTCTGTGTGTCATAACAACAATAATGGGGTCCGAGACAGGAACAAATAAAACACCCTAACCTAAGTAAAAACATTGATCTTATGGACAATTTGAATATAAGGTTATCAGAGTTTTATGGAAGTCGGTCCTAAAAATACTAAGTAAATAGCCAAGTAACTGCGTAAGCCAATTGGTTTTGTTAAGTGTAACGCAATTACAATCCAGCTGAACGTCGTTGTTCAGTTGTTATAAATGACTGAGCTGTTTTGTAAAACAGCGGATTCGACAATCCATCTGCGACACGTAGGTACTCTGCATATCTTCCCAGAATAATGAGATCGTTCTGGTTAATTATTGTAATAGGTAAAAGAATATTACTTATTGATTTTAATCTAATGTTTCGTATTAGAACAGACCACTAATTACAAGATCGCTTATTCCACTAAGCTAAGCTTTTAGTCTTGGCCATGATTTCCCTAAAAATACCAGATTTATTCGCAGTAACTCTCAGTCTAGCCAGATTATCGCTGCTTATTCACCATACACTTATGGCAAACTGTTGCCTTTACTGACATAGTTATGGAACTCATTTAATAATTAATCAATTTAAAAGTGGACTTACCAGCTTTCGATTCATTTTTTCTTACGGGTTCCGAGAGGACCCCGGCCGCTAGGAGAGCCAATACACACAACACCAAACGAGCCATGTCCACAAGTGCCAATGCTTCTAATCCACCACATATTTATACGCTCCTTTATCGCAGGTCACTATTTAATTACACAGCTATCAATGAACACGTTCCGCGCTTATTTTATTTTTTTAGTTTTTATTTTATTTAAATCGAGCGCTTTTAAGGTGAATGGGTAGTTGAGACCGCGAAATTCAAATTTTCTTACGTTTTTTGCAACTTGCAGGTCAGTATCAGGTTGTATCTTGATCTAAATATGATTCGCGACAATAGCAGGTACATATTTAGAGAAGTATAATCATTAGAATCAATAATAGGTACACCTTTCTAAGTTAGATTTCTACCACCAATCTCTTATGGAAAAGTGTTAGTACTTCTCTAAATATGTACCTGCTATTGTCGCGGCTGATGGTTGGAGGCCGCGGCGGGAGAGGAATGCCGGTATTGCGGTGCGACGCTCACCCTACCTTCCGCGGCCTTGAAGGGGTCGCCACCGTCTGATGGCGGACGCGGTGGGGCCGCAGGGGAGGAGGAGTGTTGGTATGACGTTGGCCGCTCTCCCTATCCTCTGCGGCCGAAAATTGGCAGGCAGCGGACCCAATGACCTGACCCATCACAGGGGTCCAAGGGTGCCCAGACACGGGGTCGTCTGGCGCCCATGTGCTGTTTTGGTCCCTGGGGTGGTCACGGCGTGCTATGTGTTCTGGTGCGCCGGTGATGGGGAGTACTCCCCCCAGAGGTGGGTCCGATGACGGACAGCCGGACAGCCGCGGTGGGTTCACGGATGAGTGCTAACGCGTGCCCGTGTTCCCGCCGTAAGCGGCAAAGGAGGACACCGTGGAGTTTTATTGGGTTAGAGTCCCACATAACTGCACTATCTCCCCGTGGTAGTGCAGAAAGCATGAGCATTTCTCCACGTTAAAAAAAGGGGGTGTTTGTTAGAAATAATTTTGTATAATGAAAACATGCCGAAGTCCGACTTGAGTAAGTTAATATTCTAGAAAGATAATATTGTATAGAGATAGGATAAAAATGTTGTTATGTAATACGAAAGAGGTATAAAATCCTTGCTCACTCTATAATTTGCTATAAATTCGTATTCATTCATAGAAAACGCTTTATCCGTGTAACGCATCATCCAACACTTCAGTTGTTTTTTATGGGAATTACGTAAAACAATATATCGCCGCACTATATCGCCGCTTATCGTGCCATATTGTACTCTTATAACCCACAGAAAACAACTTAAAACGCAATGCAATTTCTAAAAAGTTACACTTTTGTTATTGGAAAAATCACAATCAACAAACTATCCTATCACAATATTGACGCAATAATCAGCTGTCAAAATACACTCAGGAGTACCGTTCACCACGCCAACCCACGCCAAGCCCGATCCCAATTCCACTTAGTTCCCCAAAATGGACACCCAATTTAAAAATCATTTGGCGCTAGTATCGAACTCAAGAGTACGAAACATCACAATTCCAATGTTGATCTATCGGAATTAAATTCACGAATAAGCACCCTGTATTACACATTATAAATACCAAATACAATCTTGACAAAAAATCGAGATTTCTTTATTAATGTAAGTTTAACATGAGAACACCCAAATATTCCGAAATATTTTATTCCGAATTTCGATGTTCCGATTTTCAAAAGTCCGAATATCACAAATACCTAAGAATTATAATGTCTTTTATTAAAAATTACGAAATTTATGTTACCTACCGAAAGTCACAAATGCGATTGTTTGTTTTCCGATTTTCATATGTTCGAAGAATCAAATGCTGGATGGGTTCTCGGTCCGAAAAACGACATTCCGATTTTCAATACTCTGAATAATCTGATAAAATTAGTATTTTGATTCAATTGACAAGAGCAGTGGTGGCCAAGTGGTAGCGGCCGCGACTTATGAGTTGTAGGTCGTAGATTCGAACCCAGACAGGCGCTTTACTTTGTGTAAATTATTTCATCACCACTGCTCTCAAAACGGTGAAGGAAAACATCGTGAGGAAATCAGCATGTCCTAGAACCAAAAATTCGAAGACACGTGACATCTGCCAATCCGTACTGGGCCCGCGTGGTGGATTACGGCCCCACTCCCTCCTTACCGAGAGGAGGCCTGTGTCCCAGCAGTGGGAACATTATAGGATGATTATGATGATAATAATATGATGATTCAAATAGTAAAATATCCAGTTACGTAAATTTAATAAATTTAATTTAAATTTAATTTAATTAGTTATATAAATTCAAAATCTTTATGTACATACCTAACGTTTAAATGTAATTTAAAAACGTCTACTTTGTTATTAATAGGTATTTGTATATTAGTATTATTTTTTGTGTTTTCTTCTTCTCCTTTATAATTATGTTACCGGCCAAACCCGATTTTAGGATGAACTAGTTTCGCCTAGGCCAAACCAGTTCTCCCTACACGCGATAGGACAAACCCTTCAGGTGACATCGGTTGCATAGTTGCGGTCGATCGATAGGCGACGTAGCGTAGGATGCAAGAGCGAGCGAAGAGCACCCCGAGGTTAGGTTTGGTTAGGTTACTTTCAGGCTCTCACGCCCTACCATCGAGATGGTCCGGCCAGTACTAGAGCGCTGACTCGGGAGGAGGCACGGCTCCCTGTCGTTTCGGGTGACGCAGGTGCTCTCGGGGCATGGTTGCTTTGGGAAGTACCTGTGTCGCATAAACAGGGACCCAGATCCCCGTCTCACCACTGCATCGACTGCCAGGAGGACACCGCGTGGCATACGCTGGCAGAGTGTGCCACTTGGGAGGAGCCGCGCCGTGCCCTCATCTCAAAAGTAGGCAGTGACCTGTCACTGCCAGCCGTGGTCGAGTCCATGGTCGGCAGCGAAGAGTCCTGTGACGCGGTGGTCTCTGCGGCTGGAAGGCTGCGGAAAAAGAGAGATCTCGTCTACTCATATTTCTCTCTGGGGAGCAAAATGTGTGTTTATTTATGTTGCTATTCAGTTTTACAAGGCGTTTTTATTTCGGAATTCTAATTAATCGGTACTTTAATAATCTGAATTCGTATTTTTGATGTTTCGAATTATCATTAAGTCGGGCTTTTTGTTATTCGATCTATTGAAACTCGGTATTTTGAGAATAGTAATTATAAACGTTAGGAATATTGAAATTTCGGAATTATAAAAATAGGATGAATGATAAATCGGAGTTGTTATATTAGGAATTTTGAACCATTCGGAATTATGAAAATCGACATTTTGAAATTCGTAATTGTGACTGTCGGAATAAAGTTTTTCGTATTACGAGTATGTAGTGTACCAGTTTAACGTAGCAAATTCGTCAGTGACCTGATGTATCTTTATTGGATTGTATCACACTAATATTATTAAGGCGAAAGTTTGTGAGTGTGTGTGTGTTTATATGTTTGTTACTTGATCACGCTCAAACGGCTGGACCAATTTTGATAAAATTTTATATGGATGTAGCTGACACCCTGGATTAACATATAGGCTACTTTTTATTTCGATATTCCCACAAGATCGAAACTTATGCGGGTAAAACCGTGGGGCCCAGCTAGTATTATAATACATACCTATATATACACTGTGTTCCGGACGTTATACAGAAACTTCGACCGGATGTTCAGACCGTGGAAATAAGCATCTTTCGTTATCGACACATTACTGAATTATTATTTTTTATTTTTTGTTAATTTTCATACAAACTAAATACCTTGACGTAAATCACCAGATATGCATGCCTCTTTATCCGAATTGGCAACGACGTATTTTCATTCATAAGATTTGGCGGGCTGAAACTTGTCAAAACTAAGTTAAGACCCTTTCTTATTGCATAGCTCAATTAAATTTCATTAAATGAAATTAAAAATATTGTTGCGCGCCGCAAATAATGTTTGATACATGGCGACATTAGTTACCACTAGCGCCATCTAGTATCGGGTAGCAGAACTAGTACCTCGGTACTAGGACCTTGACCCTACTTGACCTTTTTCTAAGTACTAGTAATTCCGAGAACTATCGACGTCGAGTCAGTCGGGACCGGTATGTACTCGAACGTTCTAGATGTTTATGTACTAGCTCTGCGGCACTATATAAGGCCGGGTGGGACGCGAGACACTCATAGTTTCGATTAAGCGATACGAGCGATAACATCGAAGGCGATATTCGAGTGCGACTTAAGAGTGATCAGTAAGTGCAATTGTATTTCTTAATTAGTGTGTTTGACTTGTAATTAGTGTTGGTGAGTAAAGTGTCATTTTTTTGGTTATTAAATCGGCAGTTTTTATTGTCACGAACCCCAAGCTCGTAACAATTGGTGTCAGAAGCGAGGTTTAAAATGCCGATTTTACCCAAAGACGACATGGAGGGTATCCGTACCCGGAGTCAACGCCAGCAAGAGACAGATCAGAGGCGATTTGGTGGAGCAATGCCACAGGGGTCGGAAGGCCAGCTACCGACCACGGAGGCCGGCCCGTCCACAGCTGCTCCAGCATCATCAGCACCAGATTTTGCTGCTCTGATGATGATGCTGCAGGAGCAGGCTCGCCGACAGGAGGAACAGGCGCGCCGACAGGAGGAGCAGGCTCGCCGACAGGAGGAACAGGCTCGTCGGCTGGAGGAACAGCTCCAGCGGGACAAGGAGGAACAGGCCCGTCGGTTGGAAGAACAGCTGCTGCGTGACAGGGAGGAACAGGCTCGTCGACAGGAGGAACAGGCTCGTCGACAGGAGGAACAGGCTCGTCGGTTGGAGGAACAGCTCCAGCGGGACAAGGAGGAGCAGGCCCGCCGACAGGAGGAGCAGGCCCGCCGACAGGAGGAACAGGCTCGTCGGTTGGAGGAACAGCTCCAGCGGGATAAGGAGGAGCAGGCGCGCCGCCAGGAAGAGCAGATGCTCCTTATGAAGGACCTTCACGCTACCTTCGGGAAAGACATGAAGGAGGTGAAGGAAAAGGTTGCTCAACATGACAACCGTCTGTCGGAAGCCGAAACCCGAATCGACCAAGTGAATAATCGGGTTGACAACGTGATGGCTGACGTAAAGGAAACCGTGATGGCTGACCTGAAGGAAACCGTGATGGCTGACATGAAGAAAACGCTGGAGTACTTGAAACTGGGTGATGGAATCGCAGCTCCCGTAGCTACAACACCTTCGCTACGTGGATTCAAAGTGCCACCGTTCGACGGAACTTCTTCCTGGTCGGCCTACAAAATCCAGTTCGAGGCTGTCATGAAAGCGAACGGGTGGAATAAAAGTCAGGCCATGACTGCCCTCACCCTAGGCTTGCGCGACCAGGCCTTAACTGTTCTGGAAGCTCTCGGTAAGGAAGTGACTTACGAGCAGCTCCTTGAGGCATTGGAGGCTCGGTATGGCGACGCTCACCTGGAACACGTGTATCGGGCGCAGCTCAAGGATCGCATGCAACGCAGTAACGAAAATCTGCAGCAGTGGGCCCTTGAAGTGGAGAAGCTGGTTCGTAAAGCTTACCAGTCCGTACCTGCGCTTATTGATGGGAACCTGGTGCAGGCATTCATCGACGGCATCCGCGACCTTGAAGTTAGAGCTGCTGTGAGGCTCGGTCACCACGGGACGCTTAAGGACGCCTTGGCCCATGCACTGGAGGTGGAAGCGGTGCGGCAGGATCATCGTTCCCATCGCGTCAGGGAGGTTGCAGCGGCTACAGTTCGCAACCGCAAGAAGGGATACAGCCCTAGGTGCTACGGCTGTGGGGAAAGGGGCCACCTTCGATCCAGTTGCCCTAAGCGGACTGCAGAAAGGGAAGGTGGCTGGACTCGAGAGGGTAGTGCGGCTAACAGCACCGCCCAGCAGCAGCAGGACGGCTTTGTGGTTAAACACCGCAGCGGGAAGTCTCTTGGCAACACAGATGCATTGTCAAGAAGACCTTGTCCTGAAGACTGCAAGCATTGTACTAGGCAGGAGAGTAAGGAAGTGGTACCTGTGAGGATGCTTAAGACAGACCTCAACAACGAGTGGAAGGAAAGCCTACAACGTGCACAGCAGGAAGATTCGGACATCAAGCCAATTCTGGAGTGGATGAAGGCCAGAGCTCCTAAGCCCAGGTGGAGTGACGTCTCAGCGATGAGTTCGGTCACAAAAAGCTATTGGGCCCAATGGGACAGCTTGGTGGTACAGGATGGAGTCCTGTGCCGTAAATGGGAAAATGCTCGGGGAGACAGCTGTCATTTGCAAATGGTTGTCCCTAAAGCTCATGTACCGAATGTTCTACAGCTGTACCATAATGGTTGTTCAGGAGGTCATCTGGGAGTAAGACGGACTCTACTGAAGATACGAGAACGGTTTTACTGGATCCACTGTCGGGACGATGTCGAGGATTGGTGTCGCAAATGTACAAGTTGTGCAGCTGTAAAGGGACCTCAGACTCGTAGTAGGGGTGCATTGAAATTGTACAATGTTGGTGCACCATGGGAGAGGATAGCCCTTGACGTTGCGGGGCCGTTTCCGGAGAGTGAAAGTGGTAACAAGTATTTCATGGTTGTGATGGATTACTTCACGAAGTGGCCGGAAGTCTTCGCCATTCCAAATCAAGAAGCTTCGACAGTTGCGGATAAATTGGTTCATGAAGTCTTCTGTCGTTTTGGAGTACCTTTGGAGATTCACAGTGATCAAGGAAGGAATTTTGAGTCCCAAATATTCCAGGAAACTTGTCGAGTTATGGGTACTCATAAAACAAGAACTACTTCTTACCACCCACAATCCGATGGAATGGTGGAACGATTTAATCAGACACTGGAGAGGTACCTAGCGAAAGTTGTGGAAAATCGGCAACGAGATTGGGACAAGCACATACAACCGTTTTTGTTGTCATATCGAAGTGCTGTCCACGAAAGTACAGCGGTGACACCAGCTTTCGCAAACTTCGGAAGAGAACTACGGCTACCTGCAGACCTGATCACCGGAATACCACCTGATGCCCCACGCAGTGTAACTGATTATGCGAATGATTTGCGGAACAAAATGAATGACATTTATGAGCACGTCAGACAATCGGGCCAGCAAATGTCTGAAAAGATGAAAACCCGTTATGACCGCAAAATGAACAATAAAGGATTCGACGAAGGTTCACTGGTGTGGTTGCACAATCCAGTCCGCAGCAAAGGGAAATCTCCTAAGCTTCAAGCTAAATGGGACGGACCGTACCGGATTGTGACAAAGATCAATGATGTAACCTACCGGATACAGAAAGGTGCAAGAGGTACTCCTAAGATCGTCCATGTGGATCGACTGGCGCGTTATTATGGGGCCAATAATGCTCGGGACGAGCATGTCTAAGGAGGGGGCAGTGTTGCGCGCCGCAAATAATGTTTGATACATGGCGACATTAGTTACCACTAGCGCCATCTAGTATCGGGTAGCAGAACTAGTACCTCGGTACTAGGACCTTGACCCTACTTGACCTTTTTCTAAGTACTAGTAATTCCGAGAACTATCGACGTCGAGTCAGTCGGGACCGGTATGTACTCGAACGTTCTAGATGTTTATGTACTAGCTCTGCGGCACTATATAAGGCCGGGTGGGACGCGAGACACTCATAGTTTCGATTAAGCGATACGAGCGATAACATCGAAGGCGATATTCGAGTGCGACTTAAGAGTGATCAGTAAGTGCAATTGTATTTCTTAATTAGTGTGTTTGACTTGTAATTAGTGTTGGTGAGTAAAGTGTCATTTTTTTGGTTATTAAATCGGCAGTTTTTATTGTCACGAACCCCAAGCTCGTAACAATATCTTTGTAACGAAGCCTTTTTATGTACTGCTTCCTTTGTTAGATTTAAATTGTAAAAGCTATAGAAACGTTTAACTTTACGAATAACGTGAAGAACACGGTGTATATATAATAGTCAGTAGTGGCATAGTTTCAGTTTATTTATTTTCATAATCAACAGGTTTTAACAAACACAATTTAGACATTTTAGCTGTAAAGTACAAAGTGACCCGTTATAATAATAATAATAATCATCATCATCATTTTATTATCAGACAACTAAGGCCCATAGATAAAATACACAAAATAAACTTATACAATAATAAACTAATACATATTAAAAAAAAAACTTAAAACTACACTTAGGTACTACTACTTACTACTATACTTATTTAACTAAGTGTGTAAAATTGTGACAGTTAAATTACGGGTTACCTACATTGTACGTTACAGTTTAATTGTCTAAATTGTATTTGTAAAAACCTGTTGATTATGAAAATAAATAAACTTTAACTTAAAATAAATAAATTTAAACTTAATACAGCTGTAGTTAGTGCCTGAGTGCTGTTTAGAGAATGTTCAGGCAATGACGTAAGGGAATTATATTGACCCTGCGATAGTTATACGTAATATAAGATTTTAGTTTCAGCAACTTTCTGTCAGTTTGCTTTTCGTGATTTCAATTTCAAGTAAATCTGACTTTTGCTTGTTGAACATTATAACAAAATATTGGAGTAGGAATTAAAAATAAAATGGGCATGTTTTTAAACATATTTTATTTATTTATAATACATGAACTAAATAAATGTATGTGAATCTGAGATCTATCTAGCTGACTGACAGAGTAAAGGCTCCTTCAAACAGGCGCGACGCGACACGCGACACGAAGGCACCGCAAGTCGCGCAACGAGCGGTGCCTTTGTGTCGCGCGAGATTCGCGTCGCGCGTCGCGCCTGTTTGCAGGAGCCTTAACTGAGTCGCGTTTTAAAAATTATAGATTGGTAAATGGCACAAAATTATATAAGGCTCTATGAACATGAACAGCTTTCATCTTAGGTGGGCAATACATAAACAATCACATTGATCATCAGACTATATTTTGATACACAATACATAAATATTAGATACTATATACAACAACAATACATACCTACATTACATAAATAAATATTACATAAACATAACATAAATGCACATTACTTTATTGACGCCAAGTTGCTCAGATATTGAAAGTAGGTACCTAGGAAAACTTTTAAGTCTGACTTTATACAGGTCTGAAAATTCCTAGTGATTGTACAAATTCAGTATTTTTTTTCATAGCAAAACAACATTGTTCCTCTTGACGTCAAAAACACCCCATGAATCGTTTATTCCGTGTGAGGAATTTCGATTTCTGGGGTGTGCTTGTGGTGGATTAGAACATCCTTGAGGAACAAGTTCTTGACATCCTCCACCTGCCACGGGTAGAGAGGCCTGTTGACTGGGAAACCGAGTGGCTCGTCGGTCAGCAGGCGAGTGATGGGAGCCAGACCAAGAGATAAAGTGATGTCTGAAGCAACATTGAGAGCAACCTTGGGTGCGCGGTACTCCGAGATGTAGACCATTAGGACGAAAGGCATACCGCCGACGCGACCTGTGAGGATGAAAAAAAGCAATGAGTTTTTTTACCAATGGTAAAACTAACATAATTCTGAAACTCAAAAGGAAGCCTAGATCTGTTTAAAAAATTAAAAAGCGTACCCTTGGGCAACAGAAGGTGTTGAACCATATTCTCCAGACCCTCAGTATGCTCGATGTTGAGCGGTTCCTTGTCGCGCACCGCCTTCTCAACGGTCTCTAAGACTTTGCTGGCAGAAGCCCAGTCCTGGCCAATGTTGGCAAGAGAGTTTCGAGTGATGACGGATTCTCCCTCAGGCACTGCAAATAGAATTAGTTATTATGCGGTTAGTGAACTACGTCTTTTGTTACAGAGCTATTCGAATGTGAGCTGTTGAATTGCAATTTGATGTTCCTCGATACACTTTACATTTATTTATTTATTACTCCAAGCGCAAAAATGGACAGAGGCGGATTTTATGCCATAGGCATAAAGCACAAAAAAGGCTTCACATATTTGAAAGCTCTTATTGGAGGGCTTAATACAACGCCCACTCCTATTAATTCCACCCTTTAGTTCTGTTTTATTTGCATATTTATACTGAAGAGGAGTAGTTTGCAATAATTGTTAAAAGTGAACAATACAAACTTACAGTCATAGACGAACTCATCCAGCTGCATAAAGTTCTGGGTGTTGATGTGGAGAGGGATCTCATAGCCGTGGCTATCGTATTTGGGTGCCAAGAAGAACTTTACAACGACTTTCTTGGCAATTTCGCTCTTGACATTAACACGGATTTGGAACTGCTTGTGGTTCAACCTCGGTTTTTGGACTAATACACTGACTTGGTCGTACACTTTCTTGGCTATTAACAAAACAAAAAAGTAAAATCAGAATGGAACTATGAAAACTCAGGCAGAAAAGTAACTTATCGAATAATACCTTCTTCCTCGTTCATATGCAGATGAGCAGAGACGTTCAGGTAGCTGTATTCGAAATATGTCGTCAGTTTGTCAACATCAACCTTCTGGATGGCCACCTGGGGCAAGGCAAGCTGTGCACGCTTGTAGTGAGGAAGTTTATCCTGCCACAATTGGAACAGTCCCAACACACGCTTCCAGATCATGTAGAAAGCAGGGTCACGCAGAGCAGTCTGGTAGTTTTCCAAGACCGAAGGGACAACCAAAGGAATGTAGCTGGAAATAGATACAAACATTGGTATATAATTTATGACAAACACTTTCATGTTTAACTATTTAGCACAATGTTAACTCACTGATGGAAGTGCTGGTGTTCTTGAACAAGAGAATTGCCCAAAACCTTTTTCGTGATGCTGATGAAGTCCTTGTAATATTCCGCATTTGGAGAGTCGACGTTAGCTTCAATAACACGACCCAAGATCTCAATAGCCTCTGGAGCGCTGATGTCGATGCGTTCACCAAGATTCTACAATATAAGAAATATTACAAATAGTGTGGATGAAAATGATGATACTAATTATTAATTTAAATAAATATATACTTACGTTAACCAAGTAACCCTGGTCAATGGCGTCACGAATGCGACGTTCATAATCGTAGATTTCTTGGACTTCATCAACGAACTGAGGCTGGTTGAGGTGCAAGTTGTTTGGCCTAACAGGGAAAGCAATGCCATTGTGGTACAAAAGACCAGAGTTGTAACCTTCTTTAACAATCTCCTGATTAAGTTCAGGAATTTCCCCGAGACCGTTAGAAAGTCTCTCCATGTAGTAACGAGTAATAATCTGCTTGTGCAGGAACCAGAACCATTCTCCACGTCGGTGCTTGTTCATTGGAAGAGCTTCGCTGTGCAGCCAGGCGGGTTGGGACAGGTGATGGTTGTAATAGAAGGTGTTCAGGGCGTAGTCATGCGTGAAGTAGGCAACGGGTGTGCTCTGGCTGTTGTAGTAAGGCCAGATCGTAGCATTCCACCTAATGACTACATTCTCATCCCATTTGTAGGTAGATGGGTAGTGCTCAACCATGCGGGAACCGTGAGTGTTTATCCTCTGGGCGGTTGTCATAATTTCACCATTGTTAAAGTATGAAGGGAAAACCTCATACAGACGGGGGATATAGATTCCTTGCGTATCTGGACGACTCACAATGACAACACTGAGCACGTAAGCGAAGAGGTTTTCATTGACGCGGTCTCTCACGTACACGGCGGTCTTATAGAATGTGTCGTAGTCCTTAGCAGAGTACAACACATTGTATAGGGTGACTACCTCAAACAAGTGCTCAGATTCGTGGATGGAGAACGGTACAGCGCGAGGAAGTACCCACTGGTGCTCCAACAACGCAATCAAGGTTGTCACAGAAGTCACATTCTGAAACCAAAAAACAATTTTACTTACAGCAGCTGAATTCAAAACTAGTCATGTACATACGTTGTTAGTTTAAGACTTTTAAAAATAATCTGTAGGTACATACACTGAAGTGTTCAATGTTCTTTTCGAGACTCCAGGACTTAGAGATGGTTTTGGTAGATTCAGAATGATTCGGCTCATGAAGGTGTAAGTACAAGTGTATCAAATCCAACTGGCGTTGCAAGAAGACTGGGTCAGCTGTCAGAAAAAAAATTACAGGTTATGTACTGCGTTTCGGAATTCAGCTTTTCTATGTTCCATACCTAGAAAGATTGCGTTGCACGAGCATAAGCTTTATGTTACTTCTAATTAGAAAACTATAGAACTGAATAATTATGTAACTATTAAAAATATCTAGGTATATACAATATATATTTCATACACATTACACAGTTAAAAATTCCATCGACAATTCCCCTACAAACCCACAATGTTATTTTTCCAATTTCCCTTTCCATAAGATATTTTTATTCCATATGCAGATTCAACTACTGCGGTAAATTAGGTACAAGCTTATTTCGTTGAAAGCCCGTACCACATTTTCCTTATTACGAAAAATTAAACACACATATAAATTGTAGTATAATGGTATTCAGCTACATCCGGTTAGACTGGAAGCCGACCCCAACACAGTTGAGAAAAGGGTAGGCAGATGATGACATACACCTACACACAGCTTCCCAAGATAATGAGATCGTTGTGGATAATTATTGTAATTGGTAAAAGAATATTACTTATTGATTTTAATCTAATGAAGTTATCAATAAGTAAACATGGTAATTTCTTACGAGAAATTATGTTTCGTATTATAACAGACCAACAATTACAAGATCGCTAATTCCCCTAAGCTAAGTTTTTAGTCTTGGCCATGATT
Organism: Luperina nickerlii; assembly: GCA_963855955.1. Taxonomy (NCBI): domain Eukaryota; kingdom Metazoa; phylum Arthropoda; class Insecta; order Lepidoptera; family Noctuidae; genus Luperina; species Luperina nickerlii. The sequence goes on along the minus strand of OY979681.1, from coordinate 10,469,382 downwards.
TCCATAAAAATACCAGATTTATTTATACGCAGTAACTCTCAATCTAGCCAGATTAATGCTGCCCATTCGCCATACACTTACGGCAAAACTTTGCTATTATAGACGGATATACCTACATGTTATGGAACCCATAAAATAATAAATAAATCGAAAATTGGGCTTACCAGCTTTCTGCGATTCATTTTTCCTCACGGGTTCCGAGAGGACCCCGGCGGCTAGGAGAGCCAATACACACAACACCAAACGAGCCATGTCCACAAGTGCCATTGCATCTGCTGCACCACATATTTATACGCACCTTTATCGCAGGTCACCATTTAATTATTACAGCTATCAATGAACACATTGTAGTAAAAGTACGATAATTAGACAGTAGGTGACGAACAAACGACTTTCATGCAACTCTTACAATGCCGATAAGAGATCAATATCTTTTTCATTCTGTCTAATAAGTATGTTTTGTATAAGTCTGTTCATTGTGGCAACCTGGAGTATCCATACTTAGTTGGCAATAGGCTTGGTCACTATTATATGAGACGCAAAATGTGGGCTGTTTCAGATGAGATACAAGCATGATGTTACAGTTTTTTTTTTTGTTTTTCTCTTACTTTTTACTGATTTCTTTAGAAATAAACATCACCTTTGTACCTATTTTTACCGACTCCAAAAAATGGAGGTTATCAATTCGACACGTTTGTATGTAATATTATTGGAACTGCATTATATTCACATATGACAATCTGTTAGGGCTTCCAAACAAATATACAAAATTTTATAGATGTATGTATGTTTGTCCACGCATTTCTCCGCAACTATTAATCGGATCGGGGCCATTTTTTTTATTGCCTTACATTTACTTCAACGTACGGAACAATGCAAGTTTCATCAAAATCGATTCAGTAATTTCCAAGATAGGAACAAATAGGTGTAAGTGTGACGGCCTTTTTTTTCAGGATGGCTAATCATCAAATGACCCCTCCCCTCCCCTCCTCCCTTGATACGAGCTACGGGTATAGTGTCAAAGGAAAAACATCTTGGTCAAATTCTAGTGCAATATTTACTACAAAACTATTACCTACTTATTACAAACAAATATTCCAGTTTTTACTTAAAACTAAAAATTGCGAAATTAAACAGTAATTTAAAAAAAATAATCGACTTCAAAAAGAAATTAATTGAAAATTATGAAATAACTTTAATTTTGAAAGTCGGTGGCAAAAAACTAAAATACAGATCCCAAGACACCGACTTCCGAAATTAAAGTTATTTCATAATTTTGAGTTAATTTCTTTTTGAAGTGGTTTTAATTTTTTTTATTGCTTTTTTTCTGTTATCTTCTTCTTGTCTGTTTATATGAATATGTGTGAAAATACTTAAGTAGATATTAAATGAACTAAGTATTACTATTTACTAAGTATTATTATTTACTCATTCGGTATGAATGACATAAATAAAATTAATATAGCCAAGAGCCTAGAGTCCTAGACCAACACCTGAAGAGGCTCTCGTTACGCACTTAGATCATGCGCCGGATCCAGTAAGCGGTAGCGAGGTCAGCCCGTGGATTGGTGACTATCCATCACATACCCCTCCGTGCCTCGGAAAGCACGTTAAGCAGTTGGTCCCAGTTGTCATTCGAAAATCTTTGACAGTCGTTATGGGTAGTCCAAAGCCCGAAAGTCTTAAAATCAGTGTTACCCAGTACCTAACTGATTTGTGGAGGTCCGATAGACATTCACGTCATGTAAAATATTGGTGTTCAGCTGCAACTGATTAGACTGGAAGCCGACCCCAACATGGATGAAGAACCAACTGGCGAGATTGTGTTCAAACCATATTCCAATAATCAAATCATAAAGCCATGTGGAGAGTTTCTCCAGTCATATAAGATTCATGTACGTACGTTTCTTGTATGTGTATATTCATCTGCTACTGTTCCGAATGTTCCGATGGTTAATATTATTACGTCTTCTATGACGTTTCTCCCACAAGAAAAGGTGTTGCAGTAAGTATAATTTCCATGAGTAAATCTATTGATAGATCTGATATTTACTTAATGTTTCCGGTGTAAACCCATGTAATTAACGTTCGCATCGATTCCGTGGCTTTTTAACCGACTTAAAAAAAGGAGGTTTTGTATTCGACCTGTATGTATGTACTATGTATGTATGTATGTCCGCGATTTTCTCAAAAACGAATGAAGCAATTTTGATTATTCTTAATGTGATCTACATACTTTCAGGAAGGTTTTAATATATAATAGGTACATTAGGTAATTATTTTTACGTACGAAGTTATATGCATAAATGTACTGCATCTCCAGCATTTATATGCGAATTTTGATGGTTCTTCTAGTCGATGTCTTCAATTCTTCAACGCACTAGTGTTAATTGAATTTGTGTGGGGGGGTAGGTGCAACTAAAAAGTGAAAAATAAAAACTATTTCCAAAAAAAACAACTGACTTCAAAAAAAACACAAGTAATCATCATCATCATCTCAGCCGAAAGACATCCACTGCTGGACATAGGCCTCCCCCAAGCACCTACACTTCGACCGGTTCTGTGCTTCTAGTATCCAACGGGTTCCTGCGGCCTTCACAAGGTCGTCGGACCACCTTGTGGGAGGCCTTCCAACGCTACGTCTTTCGGTACGCGGTCGCCACTCTAAAACCTTTCGGCCCCATCGGCCATCTGTTCTGCGAGCAATGTCCCCGGCCCATCGCCACTTAAGTTTGGCAATTCTTCGGGCTATGTCTATTACCTTGGTTCTCCTGCGGATCTCCTTATTCCTTATTCGATCACGCAGGGAAACTCCAAACATGGGCTATGTTTGGTTTCTCCATTGCCCTTTGGGTGACTTTTAGCCTTCTTATAAGGCCCATTGTAGGCGACCACGTTTCAGTGCCATAAGTCATCACTGGCAACATGCACTGGTCAAAAACTTTCGTCTTGAGACACTGCGGTATGTGGGACGAAAAGATATTGCGTAGCTTCGCTGCCCAGCCGAGACGGATTCGACGATTGACCTCTTTCTCGAAATTAGTTCTACCTAACTGGACAGTTTGTCCCAGGTAAACATACTCGTCCACGACTTTGAGTGTAGCGTTTTCGATCTTTATGAGAGTAGGTGTTACATGGGCATTTGACATGACCTTCGTTTTGTCCATGTTCATTTTAAGACCCACTCTTTCGGAGACTCTACTGATATCATCGAGCATTGTACTGAGGTCCTCCATAGTCTCAGCCATGACTACGATATCATCGGCAAATCGAAGGTGAGTTATGTACTCGCCATTGATGTTAATGCCAGCCCCTTTCCAGTCCAGAACCTTGAAGACGTCCTCCAGTGCAGCGGTGAACAGTTTTGGAGAGATAACGTCTCCCTGTCTCACACTTCGCTGCAGAAGGATAGGTTTGGAGGTCTGATCCTGGACTCGGACTGACATAGTGGCGTTTTCGTACAGACACTTCAGCACCTCGATGTACTGATAGTTGATCTGGCACCGTTGAAGAGACTGCAGCACAACCCATGTCTCGATCGAATCAAAGGCTTTCTCATAGTCCACAAACGCTAAGCAGAGAGGCAGGTTATACTCTTCGGTCTTCTGTATAACCTGTCGCAGCGTATGTATGTGGTTTACGGTGCTAAAGCCTTTACGGAATCCGGTTTGTTCGGGAGGCTAAAAAACTACAAAGTCATAAATAACTTTAATTTTAGAAGTCGGTGTCAAAAAACTGAAATGCGGATGTAACGAGCAACGACACCGACATAGGAGACAATGATTTCACAATATAAATCGTATGTTGTTTACCATAAATATGGCTGCTGTGTTTCCAGATGAAGTAAATGTCATTGATAATTAGTCACTCGATAAATTACAAAAATAAAATATTATATTTTTTAATTTATTTTCACAATAAGTCATCTGCTGATTGCTTTATCACTTTTTCTTTAATTAGTCACCTACTGACATGATGCAGTTTCACCAGTTCACCTTTAACAGAATAATATCTTTAGGTACCTTAAAAGGCCCAGGATCCAATATTTCGATACAGCGTAGCAACCCCCCAGTTAGATAAAGTGGATAAGACAGGGATTAAAACAGAATACGAACTAGCAGGGGATCGAGGAGGGGGGAAGGGGGGGTTCAGAGGATCAGACCGGAATAAATCGTTTTAAAGATAATAATGTAATTGACATAAGGTTGGTATTTGTTTTTTTCTTAAATAAACCTACCTACATAAGTTTTTATTTAAATCCAATGAAAACATGTTTACACGTAAATTATATAAAATACCGATTCACATACATATTATTTTTTTAACTAATAGTGTAAATTGAAACAAAAGACTTGAATAACCATGCCGCTTAATAATGGCTTAAATAATGCTCCGTCAGGAAATAACACCAAATCTCGAAGATAATAATAGATTGCAATAAATTAAAAAAAAAACACTAAGTTTTTGCAATTTGGCTTAAACATTGATTTTAATAAATGGTTTTCTGGAATTATCGTAATTTGTATTTAAATAGTAGATAATATTATTATGTGGGATAACGCGTTAACGGAAAACTAATCTGTGGGTCTATGAAAACAATGATATTAACAGCATGTACCTTATTGCATTTTTTCTGTCTTCTTTTGAACATAGGTAGGTTTAGTTGACCGCGTAATTTTTTGCTATCACCTTAAGGTTGAATGTCACTCGCACATCATAAAATAACAAGGTCTAATTTGTCTATGTGACAGTTAGTAAACCTTACATAGCTGCTTGCACTAACGATTACATATGTACTTACTTAGGTCAGGATTATGTATGCCTATATTGCACATACCTCTAAGACATTTGTCGAGTTGTACAAAATCTACATAAGACCACCCTTGAAGTACGCTAATGACATCTGGGACCGTTATTTAAAAAAAGACATCACTCTACTTAATAATGTACACTACATTAAAGCGATTTCATTATGAGTTACTGACTTTATACAGTAAGAAGAAATGTTTGTAAAACAGTAAAAGACAAAACAGTAACTTTTAATGATTGAACATACTATTTACTAAAAAAAAAAAGGAAAACCAACATTACTGTAATGTAAGTAAACAATGGTTTGAACTATATTATCACCGAATGAATAAAACAGTTAATTTTTTGACCTAAAGTTTACTGTCATTGCGGTACCATTTTGCCTCAAGCTTGTAACTGTTTTCGGATCAGTAAAAAATACTGTTTTGAACGTTAGGCTCACATAGAACTGTTTAAAAAGCAGTTCAGGTCAATGTTTCTTCAGTTTTATTTACCTACTGCTTATTTCTTTCAGTGTATTTACTCCTTTTGCATACACGTACACCGTTGCAATTACTACACACCTGACACTTTTAAAGAACATCACCAATAAGGTCACTACATGTCCCTCTCGGGCGTCTCCTCACACAATACTTCTTCTACGTGTCGCTGGCACGACTGTATTTTATTTAGATCTATAACTAAAAACGCTTTATCCGATGATACTTAGTATATTCTGGTAGCTTCACATATTTTCGCAAGAATATTGAGAAAAGATGAGATTGTTTCGTAAATAACATCACGTACACAATGACAGCTATTATTATCTCAATGTTATAGTTACAATGTTAAAAAAAAAATGCAATACATTGGAGAGATTATGTTTTTATTCAAAATCTTCGTAGGTAATACAGAAGTTACTGCCTCGCTGGTTGAGTGTTAGCAGGCGCAAATGCTAGGCGTTGGATCCTAGGTATGATCCCGGGGCCTCCTTCTGCGAAGCAGTCATGCTAGCGAAGGAGGTGGCGGGATGGCTGAGGGAGAGAGCCTCCCGTCCCAGCCGCCGCGGGAGACGTTCCGGGCGTCGCGTCGGGAGCCGCGTGATGACTCCCGGCCAAGGTAGGCGCGGGCCTGCGGACGGAGAGTAATGGGTAGCTCACCGTCCGATCAGGACCAGGCCCATGCCGGACGGTGCGTACGTGTTATAAGCGCGCCTCAAAGAGATGTCAGCATCATATGAAGGGGCCCGTTAGAGCCGAAGCCTGCCTGGTCCTGCCTGGTGATTACCGCTGGCCCGGAACATAAAGGGCTAAGGAAGGAACACGGGTGGGTTTTAGTCAGTAAGAGTCTGACAGTCTGAGGGGACATTTGATGATTTCCCATCTTGAAAAAAAAAAGGCAAAGTGTCATTGGGGTTTTTCATGAGGACGTTTTTTGGAGGAAGCGTAGTAGCCTGGTGTCTGGATCTGTGGCTGATTGAAGGCTCGTCGATCACCTATAGGTAACATGTGACTTAAACATAACTGATTAAATATCTCACTCACCACCATTCACCTTCTCATTAACCACCATTCACCCATACATTCACCACCTTTCATCTACACATTCTCCACATACCCTTCGACTGCTTTTGTTGTGTTATTCAGATTGTTTCTTTTCTTTTATTTTTTTATTTCTTGGTTTTAATTGCTTAATTGTTTGTTTAGTAGAATCACATGTTGCCTACCTGTGTAATTGTATGATGCCACTATGTGGGTCCTGGTGACCTGTAATACAGGTTTTTTCTAAAACCTACTTCAGGCACCAGCTCTCACAATGTGAATTTATATAGTTCAAAACTGTAAAGTGCTACTAAAACATTGTGAGAGAAATAAATAAACTTATTATTATTATTAAATATAGGTGCGAGCACTATTGATACACCTTCGTCTAACCTTTAAGGAAATACCTACAGTCATAAATCAGTCATGTTAGTTCTCCTAAAGTAGACATAATGCTTTATCGTTTTTTTTTCTCGCGTTATTTGATGGGTTTTGCATAAAAGAAGAATGCTTAAAATCGTCAGAAAATGCAATAAAGTGTAGAATGGAAGAACAGCCTCTGTGAAATATTGCAACGTGTCATGAACTCATTGCAAAGGACTGGAAAGTGCGGAATGGCGTTTGTAGAGCTTTATAAAGTGAACGAGTCCCAACAGTAGTAGCCCGTGGTTTGGAATTGTGCAAACAAAGGTCAATGGGAGACAGACCTTCAGATTCTGAAGGTTAGTTGATGTTGTTTTTGTCAAACAAATAATAGAGCCAACTTTAGATACAATAAAGTTGGCTGGTAAAACTGTTGATGTTGAAAACAACAGTTTTACTTATCCGAGCAATCAGAGGGGCAATTCTCGTAATTTTATGAACGTTCACAGTTTAATCTCAGTGTCAATCTGTCAAAAATGCCTCTAATTTCCCTACATTTCTGTCAAGTTTTTGACATTAGTTGTCGCTGAGATGAGATTGCGACTAGATTTTGAACTTTTTTAATTAAGGGAATTGGCCTTCTGGCTTCCAGAATCAGGTGTGCATACCATAACTGGCCAAAAATATAGAAAGAATGGAGTAGTGGTAAACATTCCTTTTTTGAAATAGCCACAAAAATAACAAATGAGCCGGGTGTCTCACCCTCAAGTCTACGCCGTCTCATTAGTAAAAACGGTCCATCTGAAATGAGCAATTTATTAATCGAGCCTCATATTAAAATTGTTAGGAAAAGGTAGAGTGCTGTGACAAGGGCCAATATATCACTCGGATGCGCTCGCGCCGCCCGGCCACGTCCGAAGTTTTGACGTATGAGTAATTTATTGGCTAAAAAAATAAATTACCGGATTGCCCACACATTTGTTGAGCCCAAGGTGGTTGATTCGGGTGCACCCGCAAAAAATGATCAACGCCCGAGGCGCGATATTAACTCGCTACTTGCTCGCCTAAAACAGCTCATAAAACGAGTATGCAATGTTCTGATGTCTACACGAGGCATGAAATGAAACCTCTGAACTAAATCGCTATTGTTAATTTATAGGTTGTTGTTTATTCTTTTGTAGTAATACCTTACATGCCGTAAGTAATTGAAACAGCATCACTTTACATTGACATTCTTATTCATATCGCCAGATAACCTTTACGCAATAAACTGTTTACACATACCTACTCATTATTCCGTGGGGTATTTTTCATAGGCAGTTTCCACAACATTATAATAATTAGAAGGATGAGATCTAATCTTATTGTTTTTGGTACCTACGCAAATCTAATTGAACGACTAACTTTCCTAAGAAACAAGAGATTGAAAAGTACCTACTAGATCTCGTCAAAAGCCAAAATAAAACATGAAGAAAAAAAATTTTTTACAGATCTTTTTATCTCTTAGAATCAAGCGCCTTCATCACAAAGAAAATGCTACAACATTATTTTATTGCTTACATTAAGTCACGTAGACAGTGTAAATAGACAGTGCTAGTGTACTAAAATACTTCACTGAAAATATATAGGTAGGTAAACTTCCTACAAATGAATTTCTGAAATATTCATTAACGTCGAAATGAATGTTACCAAAATTACATTTTGCTGTCGGCTACACGTTCTGCAAGTTCCATACTTGCAGCGCGGACTAAAATATGCAGTGACATTGTACAAGAGCGGAATATTTGCGAGCGCTTGCAAGTACACCTGTGAAGAATTAGCACTCTGCCAAATGGAGCATAAAATCATTTTGCAGTTTCCCAGGAAATGGCAACTAATAAAGAAAATATAAATGTAGGAAAATATTTTCATTTTCATTTTCTACACAGCTTTACCTTGCAATTTTTTTCCAGAGAATTATGTACCTTTGTTGTAAGATATCAAGGAGTCGTTAGTTGTTTTAACTATCGTTTTATTTTCTAATGTCTCTATTATTACAACTAGGTATACAATTTTACATAGGCTGTTTATTTGACTTCAACAAAACATCCTAGTCGATAGGTATATTAATATCGAAAAACTGATAAATTCCTCATATAACGACAACAATATCTCGACGTGGAGATATATTATCTCATTTAATATTCATATATTTGTTTTCGACGCCGTTTCGCCCTGACACTTTACCGATGGCTATGTATTAATTATTCCATGCATGAGCACGCATTCATTGAACCCTGCACTCGTCACTGTCTTTGTAAATAACGAGAGCCTTGTTCTTTCATGTTTTATTATATTATTAGTTACAAGAACGTAGCAGATAGGTACAGTCGACAAAAGAGATAAGTACACAGGATCGTCGGATATAGTTGAAATTTAGTAAAAAACCGAGGGATGTTCTTGAATGCAATTTTATTTTATTAATAGAAAACAAACGGCTCATTTATCAAATTAAATTTCAGTCGACAACATCCATTGGTTTCTTACTAAACTTCAACTATATCCGACGATCCTGCATACTTATCTCTTTTGTTGACGTATATAGCTGCATTATAGGGTAGTATGCAGAATAGATAAATGATGAATGATTTAATTTCTGTATTTCTTCATATTTTAAAAACTAGATGAGGTCGGTGTTTCCTATTTGACTTCTCTGAGAAGAAAGGCCGTAACAAACTCAGAGGCCACAGTCTCTTTTAAAGTCCAGACATAATTAAGGTCAGATCATGTGAAGACCATGTAGATTGATATCTGAAATGGTATTTTGAGGAAAGAACCACACAGATTGAGTGGACCTGACCAGTCAGTGCACGTACACCGTATCTATAAGTATACCCATATTTCGCCAGTTATGTTTAATCTCATATAATAGGGGGCGAGCAGGGCCGTCTTAACCATATTGGGTGTCGGAGTGCAAAAATCAGCCTGCGCCCCAATTTTTGTATTTAATTTTTTTTTACTCTACAATAAGATTAGTTACATTTTCAAACATCAAATTTAATTTTTGCGGCTTTAAAATCGACAATCTTTTTATGATATCGTCTATTTTGTAATCAACTTTCAATTCGATAGGTATTCTATAGCCAAATTTGTCAATCTATCTTAACTTGAGTCATAGTTAATCGTAAGTAGTTTTTTATTCATTTTAATTTCTAGAAGGTTTAATGCGTACGTGTAGGTTTAAGGATTGGCTTGCGCCCCCTAAGACCCTGCGCCCGGGTGCCACGCACCCCTTGCACCCCAGGGTAAAGACGGCCCTGGGGGCGAGCCTATTATTTATTACTAATATATTATATATTATTAGCCTGTAATGTCCCACTGAGGGCAAAAGCCTCCCTACTCTCTTTCCACTTCTCTCTGTTCAAAGCTTCTAAGGACCAGTTCTTGCTTAGTCATAGAAAGCCAATTTTCCTAACTCCACCGCTGATTAGGATTACGATAATCACATCAATTTCCTTAAGTGTCGTCATAAAATATAAATAAATGTAGCTATTATCTGGGGATGGAGACAGCTCTCTGAAGTTATAGAGAAGATTATGAGTCTATATAAACTAATCGAACAAAAATAATAATAAAATAAAAATATACGCAAATAGCATCTTAACGACAGGGGTTAAGATGCTATTTGCGTATACTAAACACGAGTCATGATTTATATTAAAATTAATTAACAGTCTACATTTTGATGCCAAAAGAATAAAATTGCAGAGACAAAAACAAATAAAATACCTATAGGTAATGTAAAAGACGAAGTACCTACACAATAGAAGTCCGTTCAAGGGCTGATTTTTCCATCGCCAGATAACTTTTATTCGAGGTATAAAACTGACGTTTGACAGTTTTTGTATGAATTAACTGTCAAAATTTCAAAATTGTTCCTCGAATAAAGTTATCAGTTGATTGAAAAATCAGCGTTGAATACAGTATACTGTGTTTACTTTCTTGTTAAAAGCCCATGATAATTGTATGGGTTATATTAATATACTCTATTTTAATATGAGGTGGATAACGAGGAAGGGGGAGTATATAAGGATCGTAGCACATAACGTTCTGTAATTTCTGCATACCCCTATGGGAAGAAGGCGTGAGCTTATGTGTATGTTTATTTTAAAAATAGCGGATTATTAATAACTTCTTAATACTCTTTACCTATCTCTTGTAATATTGTCAACCAAACCTCAAACTGGGCTGGCCATTTTTGTCGAAGGACCGATGGCAGTGGAGCAGACGAGCACTGCTGTATGGGACGCCCACTGGCTAGATGGACGGACAACCTAAAGAAGGTTGCTGGCTGGGACAGACTGGATGCCGAAGGCGGAAGACAAGGTATTGTGGCGCCGCCTGGTAGAGGCCTAGGTCCAGCAGTATTGTGGCGCCGCCTGGTAGAGGCCTAGGTCTAGCAGTGGATTGCAATAGGCTGAGTTGATTGATTGATTGAAGCCTCAAACATGATCGAAATACAGAAACCGTCAAGAGCATCAAACGGTCTTTTACAAAGGACACAATATTTCGTAGAACTCAAAACTCTCACTTACATTTCTATAACAAAATCCTTCATTGGAGATTTTGAGCTCTGTCAACAATAAACCTGCTTAATCCCTTATGAAGAAAGAAAAGGTTAGTTGACAACAAACAAGAGTATCTACAAAATATTTTGTCAATTTTGTGTCACAATTGGTGGTCTTATCATCCCTATATCTTTGTTAACACTTTCTTTTTCTATGGATATCTTATTTTACCACCCTAAAGCGAAAATTAGAATGTCAACATGTCGCTTTTAAGTCGGATTATCCTGTTAGCGTCACAATACATGTTGTTTTCACGGGTTTTGCTTTCACTCGAGTGGTCCGGAATAGGATTTGTGAGTTTGCTTGTTTTTTTTTGTCGATCTTGTTCCAGTACAGGGCGCAAATCTTAAGAGGTCTTACGTAAAAAATAGGCTTGGTTTTTTTTTCATTAACATCGTTTTTGTTTGACAGGTCTGTTGATATTTTTTATATAACTTTAAGTAGGTAGGATACATAAATAGACACGCTTGAGACTGATAGAGAGGCTTGTGGCAAAGTAATAACAGCCGTACGGGTCTATCATCAAGGTTAAGCAACGCTTGCCGAGGTCGGCCCTTGGATGGGTGCCATCTTTACATATCAAGACCTCTCCGTGCCTCGGAAAGCACGTTAAGCCGTTGGTACCGGCTGTCATTCCTGGATGATGGTAGTCGCAGTCGTTAGAAGCCCGAAAGTCAGACAACCAGTCTTACCAAGGCGTATCATATTACCCAGTAACTCTATGTAAAAAACCGGCACTCGGCTGCATCTAGTTAGTCTGAAAGCCGACCCTAACATAGTTGGGAAGAGGGGCAGATGATGAAGTAAATACGTAAGCAAATACATCATATTGAGGTTTTACTGTAACACTGTATGACTATCTATGGAGTTAAACACAGACCCCTTTATTCTTAAACGTTCTTTAAAGTTAAATAGTTTTTTGACGTTTAAACGTCACTTAACTTTAATCATCGTTTATAAATAAACCCCATAGTTCCTAACGATATTAATCTGGATCTTTGTGTGTAGGTAAATCAACTTTAATAACTCAATTCTTACAAAATAACCCGTAACTTATTCCTGAAATATCCTCAAATATCTTAAGGAACATTAATTCAACATTTTAAGTGCTTTCTTCACACTAGATCCTTATATTATGTCAGACAACGTTGAGAATTCTATTAACACATAAATTGTTCCAAAACCCAGTCGTGTCGACCACACATTATGGTATCCCATTAAATTAACGGGAACCATTCCGAACGATTCGGAACGATGGAACGCCACAAAGTTCGTATTTCGTGCTATATGACCATAACAATCGAACCTCGTTTATTACTCGAATTAAATAATTAAGTGAAGAATCGCATCTCACAATTATCTAGAAATAATAAAATAATAACAGTTCTTTTATCGCCCTTCGCGGTCACCTCTAGTTCAGTTATCTATTGTTTAAAGAATAAAACGTCCCAGTCAGAGTGATATGATAAGAACTAGGTATTCAAAATAACAATTCGTTTACGTATCAGTTTAACTACAGCAAAATAATGCTCGGTATTATAATTATCTGACCCGCGTGAACCTAGGGTTGGTTGCACCGTGTTGCTTTCGTATACATTAGTTTAACTGGCAAATTTTCGATATGTCATCTCTTATTTTAACATTAGATGAAATAGTATAACACTGTGTGTGTGTGTACTTTGACCGAAAATTACCAAAAAGATAAAATATTGTTGATAGGAGTTCGGAGTTTTATAGCATGATAATAGATACCTACAACAAAAAATTCAAGTGGTCATAGTCCATGACGCACCGAATTCGCCTACAAGACCTCTATGTGCCTCTATTAATATTAACTTTAACTGTTAACTTGCAGTTTTAGTTTAAGCAAAGAATAATATACGAATTTACACTTTCAGTGATTCGCTGGTAAACTTAAGTTGAGATCGATAATATTGTAAAGTTAACCATCTCAAGTATATGAACTTAATACTCGGTAAACTTTTTCTAACCAAACTTCTAATATTACATACAGCGTCATCATCATCATCCTGCCCTTATCCCATGTGTTACTAAGGGTCGGCGCAACACGTTTTCCTCCTCAACTCTCCCCTGTCAACCGTCACGCTATCATCCACTCCAATATCATATACAGCATCAACCTCCCAATTAAAACTGACGATTAATTAACTAACCACAGTCACCACTTTGGTGCTATCAGCCTTCGGTCAGCGGGACCGCATCGGGCGCGCATCACACCTGTGCTGTCGACATCAAACGCACCGCCCCCCTCCACCCGCGCTCTCCCCACTCTGTATCATACGAGCCGCCTCGCATATTATACTCCCATGAGAACTAAAAAAGCGACCGAAGCTTTGTATAAACTTTCTAGATGAGGTTTGAGTGTGCTTGGTGTGATTTTGGAGCGGGGTAAAGGAACGACTAAGATAGCCGATTGATTTTCTGTACTTATTTTTAGGTATCAGATGAAAATGTCTTACCGTAAATAGGTCGTGGTAAACAATTTTTGTTTTTATGTTACCCACCTATGAAAATCAACCATCATAAACCTCTGAATAAACTCCATACGTTAAGGTAGCTTGTTCTTAATCCCAGAAATAAGTAGGTACCTAACTGTTTAAAGGCTCCTACAAACAGGCGCGATACGCGATATAATCGCGCGCGACACAAACGCGCCCTTATGAAGGAGCCTTAAAATCTATCTCCAATCATATCAACACAGTTTTATAGCCGCTTCCAGCAGTTGTATGTCGCTATGAATGTCCAACCAATAGGTATTATGGCCTTTTCTGATTTTATTGATTTGAAATACCTAATCCGCTGATTGATTTCTTTATTGCCCACCGATACTTCGCTGGTATTATGTTGATCCTACTGACGCTTGTCTAGGCATTAATTGAGTTAATTGCCCATTAATTGACGCCGTTTACGCGTGTCCGGGTTTTGGCACCTAATTAAGTCCTGTGGGAATACAATACTTTGTTACGTAAGTTCGTGAGAAAAAATGTTGATATTTAATAACTAGTGTGTAATAGGCATTACTTGTCTTAAACTTTTTTGTCTTTTATTATTTTGTTAATCGTTTTGTTAATCATCAACTAGCTTCAACTTTCTGACTAACTGACGGACTATTTTAATTTTGACAATTCAAAAGTGCCTGTACAAGGTTTAATTGAAATAAATGCTTTGAGTTGAGTTGAGTTGATCGCGTATTATTGGATTTAGTTGCAGAGTGAAAGGAAAATGTTAAAACCAACTTTAAACTCTCTGCCAGCGTGTGTGATCCCTTCCACCATTTAACCCGTCTCCCTTAAAAGCAAGAGTGAACAGGCATCTTCTGGGTACGTTCGTTCCATCATAGACATTATTCATCGCTTTCCATCAGGCGTGATAGAAGTCAAGAGAAGGCACATTCAGCAATAAAAAATTTAAAAAAGTAAAGCTAATCCAAATGTGTTTTTCTTTTGCTTACAAACAAAATATATACGTAGATAACTTGATACCAAGCTGCACAGACAAGCAATACGTCATCACCTACCTTACCTTTTCCCAGCTATGTTGGGGTCGCCTTCCTGTCTAACAGCTGAATAGCAACTGCCTATCTGACTTCCACAACCCAGTTACTGGGTAATACGATACCCCTTTAGTAAGACTGGGGACCAACTGCTTAACGTGCTTTCCGAGGCACGGAGGGTCTTGGTATGTAAAGATAATCACCAATCCACGGAGCAACCGCGGCAAGTGTAGCTTAACCTGACCGATCGACCCGTGCAGATATTATTACTTAGCCATAAATCTCTTTATAAAGGGCGGAGAAGGAAATTCTTCTACGTGACGGCAGACTTCACTTCTTAAATTCCTATGTCAAAGTAATATATAGGAACGCGCTATGAGCAATGAAATGATTTCAATCGTTTAAAATGTATCCTATTGCTTTTGGGATCAAACAAGTCTTTGACAAGCGGCTGTGCACCTTTATGAACAGGAATACTTAAACTCAAAGCAACGTACGTGCTTAAACCCAGAACAACTTAATTTTCTAGGGAACATGCGAAGCGTACTGAATGTCAAGGGTAGATACTAGATAACTAAGGACGATCTTCTTTAGAAAGCTTATTTTCAACAGTAAATATGCATACTTATAGAACAGACTGTGAAGTTACCTATTCCACTCAGAGCACTAATTTCAACGGCACCTAAGCTGTTTCACTACCCGCACTGAATCAAAATTTTGATAAGTGCGATTCGATGGAATAGTTCAGGTGCCATTCGGTCAGGTGCTGTTGAAAACAGTGCTCTGAGTGGAATACCTCGACCGTGTATGATTGACTTTAAGGCTCCTTCAAACAGGCGCGACACGACACGCGACACAAAGGCACCGCAAGTCGCGCAACGAGCGGTGCCTTTGTGTCGCGCGCGATTCGTGTCGCGTGTCGCGTCTGTTTGCAGGAGTCTTTAAGCTTTCAAGAAAGTTTATGTGTATATTTATGTTTTGGTATTTTTGCCCTTTTAATTTAAAGCGTTCAACGCTCTGCTTTGTAAGTACCTACCTACATCGTGGAAATATAATAACACGTATTTAGTTTATGATAAAGTTTCAAATTGCCACCAGCTTCTGAAATAACACAATTTAAAGGAACTAATTACCTTTTATATTACTCTGAATTTAGGGGCTCACTTAGTTATTTCACGACACTTAGCATAAATTGCTCAAGGCATGACTGCGTTTAAGCACCACCATACCACCATATGGTATGATACAAAGTTATATTACTTGTACATAAATATTCTAATTGACTATCGATTTAAATGTTTGACAACATTTTGACTGCATTTTGTCTCGGTGATACTTGCAATAATGAAGGTACAGTCGGAGAAATTAATTGGGTAATACGACGGGTCGAGAAATTAATTGGGTAATACGATTGGATTTGGCCTTTGCCGGGACAATAATGGATACAAAAAAAAACACTTTATTGCTCAAAAGATTACAGAGATTTAACATTGGCCCCAAACTAAGCAAGCCTGAATATTGGGCATTAATTTTTTTTTTAAAGAAGTTCTGTAGTTACACTTTTTTAATTATATTTTAGGACATCCTAAAAATATGGGAGCATTTTAATCAGCCATGGTCTCTCGGCATGAAGATTATCTTCATAAACTCAGTCTTTGTAACATCAAAGAGCGAAAATATTTGGCCGATGTTTGTAAGGAGTTGTTGACTCAGGATTAACGGTAGTCGCATCTGCGTAATATTCTAGGCTTTGAGATTTTGTTGGCAGTCAACTCTTAGGAAACGCAGTCGTGTGGAAGTCTTGAATTAGGCGACGTTCTCACCTTGGGCAATTCGTTTTCAGGTGTAAGCACCTACCAACAGTGAAAGACGTGTCATTTACAAGTAAGGCCAGTTGTACACGTCACAGTTTCTTTACAGTACAACGCGCTAGCCGCACCGTAGAATAATCTTGTGAGCTTGTATATGACACGGCAAACCACCGGTTGTACTGCTGTGTCTGTCAACAAAATTCCATTGTGATCCATACAATACTGATGACCATACCTACACACGGCGAATCAACCGTAGTTTTTCACGGCACAAAAACGTGTGTGTATAACGGGTCTAAAGCTGCTTTAAATGTTTTGTCAAGTCGTAAAAACCGTGCAAAGCAGGGGCGGGTCGCTAGTAAAATATTATTATACCTAAGAAACTTCTGAAAGTTCAATTTAATGGCAATCCGTTAAGCATGGGATTTGAATATTCGAAAATGGTGGCTTGCCTAACCCTTGTTTCATTCACACCGTCACATGCGAACTACGCATCATACTGACGTCACGCAAAATCCTGCATCGCAAGCATAGTTTACCGCGCAACTAGCACATATATAACGTCCCGACATCAATTCTCATATCATTATAGCTATACCCTTTTGGGAATACAGACATTGCTGACGTTGTTAAAATTCCCCACTAGTGAGTCAAGTTGTGAAGTCGCTACTCTATCTAAATAAATAGAGAGGGTATTTATTTTAACGCATGGTATGGTATCCCCAAAGCGCCCATATATTTAGCCAATGAATATGCAATCCGATGGGGGACCGATCGATCCTACAGCAATTTATCACATAGCGCTCTTTATTTTTAGACCAACTGTTAGTTTATGTAATAGAGTTAGATTTCTATAAAATGTGTATCACCCACAACACAAGTAGGTAAAGAAAGTTCAGAAGAAAGAAACAAGCATAAACATAATTAGCCTATAATTTTCCACGACGTTTTATAGCCGATTTTGCGAGTTTTTTTTTTGTGTTAGGTATCATCATGTGTCATCAATTTTTGCACATGATGATGTCTAACACAAAAAAAAACTCGTAAAATCGGCTGGAAAACTAAACATAGACTGCTTTATTACAAAACAAGGTTTAGGTTTAAACCATTGAGCCGTTTATGAATTTCGAATTTTATTCCGACAAAACTAAAGATCCAATTACAAAACCTGACGTTAAAACCGACTCTAAATTTTATACTTAGAACTTAACTGTGCTCAGAATAAAGTTCAAAATACAATAACTGAGTCGACAGTTAGGACTCCTGTAATAAGATCGATTGGGTTGTGAAAGGCTAGATATTTGCCTAGCAATTTCCCATTGCTTATTGCTTACATTTAAAAGAAAGAATAAGAAATTTAAAAAATCTCTTTTCCTTTGCAGATTATTTTTTTATTGCTCGTTAAGACTTTGGGTAATAAGACTGTAGGTAATGATCTCCAAAGCTTCGCAAACTATGTAATTATCGTTCCATCATAATGAAACAAGAATGGTAACGATCGTACGCGCTGCATTTTAATGACGTGTGGTGATGTCTTTATTACGATAAAGGGGTAAAAAATATAAACACCGACTTCGAATTTCGAATCGACCTTGGCTCGTTTATATTGTTACCGCATTATACAACCCTTTTGCTTTGTCTAGAGTTTAATAATACTGTTAATTACGAGTTAATAAGATGAAAAGTTGTTGACTGCCTCATTGGTCTAGTGCTGGCTTGGCGTCCTGGGTTCTGCTCCCAGGTTAAGCAAAGCGTTATTTGGTGTTTTTCATCAGGAATTTCTCAGTAGCAACCCGGGCCCAGTTGTGTCTTGTTCATGGCAATAGCCTCGCTCCCTATTACGTGGGGCTTAAGAATAACTGAGGGGCAATGGGGGTTTTCGTGAAATTTTACGACACCAGTTGGCACCACTTTGACAAGAGGTCTTCCATTTCGACAATGAAATGATGACGTTCATCATTCGATTCATTCATTCGTTCATCATTCAGTCATGACTAAAGAAAATATAGGCTCTTTGACAGATGCCTGGACCTGACGTGTCAGTGGTGCCACCTGGCGAACGTCATTACAGAAAACCCTCATTCTCGTAATCTTAAAAACGTTCACAGTCTGATCTCAGTCTCAATCTGTCAAGAATACCTCTAATTTCCCTACATTTAGACAAGTTTTTGACATTTGTTTGTCACTGAGATGTGACTGCGACTAGATTTTGAACGTTTTAAATTACGAGAATTGGCCTTCTGGTGAAATGTACTAGGGTACATCTATACCTAACTTTTTGTAGGAAACATGCGTGATGTTATCTATACTAATATTATAAAGCTGAAGAGTTTGTTTGTTTGTTTGGTTGAACGCGCTAATCTCTGGAACTACCAGTCGGATTTGAAAAATTATTTTTGCATTTGATAGCCCAGTTCTTGAGGAAGGCTATAGGCTATTTAACATCACGCTATGACCATTAGGGGCCGAGCAAAAAGAAAAAAAAGTCAGAAAGAACGCTAAGCAAAAACGAAGTAATAGCGCGGGCAGGCGATGCGATGCGACGAAGTCGCGGGCAGAAGCTAGTATAAGATGAAAGGTTTGACTGTTTTGTTGGTCAAGCAGACGTGAGCGTGACTGCTGAGCGTTCGATAAGTGTGTCTGGCAAATTGTTATTGAGTTTTACATACTGTTACAACACTCCGTACAAGCTTGATGTCTGAGGCTGTGCCCGGTTAATTTCAAGCCCTTTGTTACATGGGACTTTTAAGACAACATTATATAGCGAAATTTAAATCCTACACCTACTCTGTGGTCCCCCACGGTTAATCATACAGCAGACAGGCGCCTTTGTACATAATGCCGCGTGATTCCGAATTAATGAGCTATAATAATCATGAATTTCACCCAAAAATTAATTACCACCCAAACACATCAAACAGCGCTTATCCGAAAACTAGACGTTTTCCCTGCTCATCCTTTACATGTGAAATTAGATACACAAATCCATTGATGTATATTTTGTTACATGCAACCCATGTTTTTGTTAAAATATTCATAATCCGCCAACAATATTCTCCACTGCGGAGACTCAAGACTTATCGAAACAGACGCAATGATGGCTGTCACATGTCTTTAATTTTTTTGTTCCTTTACATGCTTGTTTCCTCACGATGTTTCATTCACTGTTTTGAGAGCACCGTTAATGAGTTAGATAGGTAACGCAAAAGTAGTACCTACCTGGTTTCATCCCCACGACCTACAATACTGCCGGGGCCGTTACCACTGAGCCACAACCGCTCTCAAAATATGACTTCTTATAAAAGTCACTTTATATAACAAGGTAGGTAAAATAATGACTGAAGACACGAGCCGTGCGCTTGCAACCTCGTTGGTGCTTATTTTAAGCCTTTCATAATAGGTTCGGAAAAGGTTGGACGAGATAGAATATTGTATTTATTTTAACTTTGAAAGCTTTCTCGTTCGTTTCTTATGTCTTCGACGTTTACTGTACACAATGAGATTTTTGTCATTATTATTTTTATTATAGTTTATTTTTAGTTTTTATACTTACTAAACTGTAATACTGGGAATTTTCCTCAACTTTGTAAAAGTAGTTCACGGGAAAGATCTTACGGGTCTTCGACAAAGGGAGATAAGCTTCTTACAGGTACACGCGTTACCTATTTGCAGGAGCATTAGGTGCAGAGACGTAGGTAGTAGTAATATTATTTTTTCTATGATATTAAAGATTACAAGCATACCTACCTACCTACTTGCTTTAAATAGGTAAGAATATTATAGGTATTGTTCTGACACACAAATTGTTAACAAACCTTTGAATTAAACAACATAACTAACTACCAACAATCAGTTAATTTGTCAACAATCATAATCGTAACATTATACAATTCACAATGAGATTCCTTGACGCCAGTTTCCCTTATTACCTGTAAACATGTATGCACCTACTCGTAACTTCGACACTTCCAAGTTCGACCTCTGTACGATCGTTTGTACAAGAACAATGTAAGTCGCAAGTTTAGTCAGCAGCCCTTCGGGAGACCATAAAACGTTCACGAACCTGAACAAAGACATCAATCGGTTCACATTTCATCTCAAATTACACGTGTTTACTCATAACGTTCGCTGAAGTTCCAGCAACAGACGGACGTTCACAGCCGAGTAAGCAATACCAGGATTTAGTATTCTCCGAACTTCGCTTTAGGCAATCAATAAAATATATCTCAAAAAGTCAAAATATGTTTCTCATAAAATCCACCAGAATATTCCGTTGTTCTGTCCATGGATGACTTAATAACCTCACGATATTTTACCTTTAAAATTTATTAAAAAATGGCAAATACTTTCTTTTTGCTTGAAAGTATGGTAGATGGCGGGGAAAACGTAATTTTTTCCTCACGACTTCCCCACGGATATTAACACCTGATCCCTGATGTCGGAGCTGCGGATTCAACACTAGCCGTCCGTAGACAACCAATTATTCAAGCATTTCGCTGAGGTCGACCAACAGGTTGGTGGTTTACCGTTTTCCTCCAGACACTCACTGCAGATTTCTTAAAAAACCAGAGGTGTTACTAATGAGCTACTTGCCTAGGTACAGTTTAAGCGGATAGCTTTTTTACTCTTTGTAACAAATTTTCAGTTTAAAAATTCACTTCGCTGATTTTTTAAATTCGTAACTTTAAAAAACTTTTGCATTTAGGTACGAGGAGCTATATTACATTATATCTTTACAGTTTGACGATGCTGAAACTACTAGGTTATTGATAATGTTTATTGTTATCGTTCTGTGGAAATTCAGAATCAATTTGCCATTTTAATTTATTGGCTCTCTTTAAAACGTAATCGATAACCGATCTGTAATAGGCTGGTATTGAATGAGTTCAGTAATAGATATATTCGGACTATTTGTAAAGAAGTTAAATCGTTCAGCGTACTTTCCCCTTCCGTCTATTGCAGTTTTTGCTTCCGTTTTTATTTTCACCTCAATATTGATTTGTCAACGCTAAATTGCAATTTAAAGATTGATTGTTCGTTAAAACGGTTTGTTACTTCAAACATGCCTTATCTTGTATAGTCTATAGAACAATCTTTAACTCTCGCAAAAAGTACTTGTACAAATAATTTATATTATCACTAGTTTGACAGATTAACATCAGATGTTGTTAATTTAAACTTTCGCAATTTGATTTGCAATCAATGCTGCAATTTCCTTATTGATTTCATTTCAACAAATAGAGTCAAGAATTAGTGACCTAAACGATAAACGTGTGACAAAATCATTTGTGTCGATTAGCAACAGGTACGCTAATCTGTTTCTGGTTTACGTAAAGACTTGAAGAAGCAGATGTAAGAGCTGCTGACTTTTTTATCGAAGTTAAACAACACTAAGCACCGTATCTAACAAATTGAACACAAAACAACAAGTGTATTGAGTAGCAACACAAAAGAATAAACATGAAACGTATTATACACCTCAGGCTACACGCCAAAGTATGTCCGAACCTGTTAACATGAAAGGCGCGGCTATTAATCACTATGAATTAACAGAACTGTAACACAATCAGTAATTAATAGTCTATATTTATTGGACTCAACATAAATACCTTGTTCTCTATCGTATCAAGACAACAACTCAAAATAAAATACCCTTGAGAGCGGCAGACCTCCAGGTGTGAGTGCATAAATATAATACACAGGCGACCCGCTGGCACGCTCATGCCCGCTGTCATATTAACTGTTACATTAAATTACGGCCACGAAACCGATCGACCTTTCGTACTTATTATCTCCACAGCCCACAAATCAAATCCATCCGTAACTTCTTAAACATAAAGCTTAAATTCAAAACGCAATTTCAACAAATATATGACGTTTGAGGCTCGATAATTGTGATCCAGCAATGTAGCAGAGCTCGCACATTGATTTCGGCTCTTTCGAAAAGCTATATTTTTTGTTCATTTGTTTGTTTTAATAATATTTTATCCGATGTGATGGAACGGACGCATTTGTCAGGTCTGTGAAATATATCCACGTCCTCAGCGGAGCCAGGACTGGCCAATTAATTAGGTAGATTGTTACCTACATGCATGCTAATGAAGGTACGTCGCTGATGAGCTAGAGTGATATAAGTGGATCTTAATTGATTATGTGGACATGCATCTTGTATATAATTTATTTTAGTAACGATTGCGAAGGTGTATCTATTCTGACGCCTGACGCTGGAAACCTGAGTATCATAAGCATAATGAGCATATAATATTCCCACTACTGGGACACAGGCTCCTCTCTGTAACAAGAAGTGGGCATAACTTATCCCTGATACTTTTAAGACCAAAAAGTGAAAAGTCATCATTCAATTCGCGATAACTGCAAAAGATGGCGTTAGTTGTACAGTTAACGAAGTTTGTAACTACGTCTTTTGGACTGTATTTCGCGTTTACACTCTATGTGCACTTTGCATACGGGTGCGGACACAAGTGGGAAGATGTAAATTCAACGTGGTAAAGTGAAGCTACCTCAACAGAAGATCAGTAGGGTGTGGATATGGAGATATTATATCGTAAACTATGCTCCACTTCCTATCCTGCCCTCTGCATCCCAAAACATACAGTTAATGTTACCTCTGCGCTGCCACCAACGAGGCCTTGGAAGTGGCAAAGTTTTGGGTCACTAAGATCTGGAGGCCTAAAAAGGCCACTTTGGCTGAAACATAAAAGGATAACATTATGAATCATAATATGGCGAAGACAATCCGTGTTTTTCTTTTTTTCGCTGCACTACGTAGGTATAATCAAAGAGACTGGGATTGGATTTGGATTGGATTGGTTGGTATTTTAGCACAGACAAAAAAAAATAACTGAAAAATCCTTCACCAATGGGTTTTTATACGATTAACTTAACAGTTAACTGTACATTATGATTCATAATGTTATCCTTTTATGATTCTGCCAAAGTGGCCTTTTTAGGCCCCCTGAAATACAGTCGTGCCAGCGACACGAAGAAGAAGACACTGGTGCGGGTGGACACAGGAGTCAAATGTTAAAAATACCCTAGTTGAATAGGTAAGCACATCAGTGATAACAAAAGCTGTAGGTATAACCTAGCCTCTTTTTCCATTGCAACCCCGCACTACGCCAGGCCAGTTCACGGGCAAAGTGTTACAACACTGACGAGCGGCCTACTGTACCTATACTCTTTATTAAATATCACTCTTATGTATATTTGGAAAATTCGTACATGCATGAAAGTAATTTTCCCACCAGAAAATATCAAACGTTTAACTAAACGGCATCGTTGGCATAAATCTCCATTCAATTCCATCAGAATTAGCCAAAATGACCGAAAGTACCTATCATATTTTTTTTCCAAACCTATATCGTTAAATATAATTTTATGTATCAGATATATCACCCACTTATCCCTAACCCACGTCTATTGAAACACGTTCGCAACCCGTTACATACGATTCGAGATTTGGCTTGTAACATCATCTATGTCAAAATAATGCAATTTTGAAAGTACTAGTGAAAAGTACCTAGCTACCTACATCATAATAAGCATTTGTAATGATTAATTAATTGCTTGAATCTGAGACAAAAACTAGAAGACGCGTAATTCATAGCGCCTTGATAAAAAAACTGCGCTAATACTCCATTCCTCCAATATTTTCTTCAGGTCTAATAAGGTCTTCATTTTTTTTTCGGAAACTGATTAATTTATTTTCCCGAAAAATTGCAAATTGTGACTTACACTTCGTCCTAAGCTCACCGATTATCGCTAATGGTCCAAACGTTTGACGTCACAGCAGAGGTCCCGTAAACGCAGCGTGGCGAATACGTTTCGGCGTCGGTTCGTTATGTGTCGTTTGCCTAACAACTTGTAATGGGCGACTGTCATTAACTATATTAACCCTAGTTCGTAATTCTAATGGCGAATATCGCAAGTCATTCGGCGGGCTTTGTCACAATCGCCCTTATGAAACCACTTCCTGATTCTGAGATAGAGGCGTCGGCATGATATCTTTTTTATTACCTCTTTATTAATCTTGCCTTATATTTTATGGGTATCTAAAGGATATGTCAACAGTGCAAGTTACAGTGCAAGTTACGAGGTAAATCTAAAAAAAACACAACAATCATAATAATCTAATAGGTATTTAATTCAATAGAGCTGTATATTTGATATTGACAGCAATTTTATACATTTTTAGTGATTCTAGGACACCTAACTTATTTCTCTGACTAAAACAATAGTAGGATAGTGGATCAGTAAGATATAGAGACAGCTAGAGACCATGAATCTCTAGTAGTCACACAAACGTATCAGCTTCCAACTATGAAAAATACATAATAGAAATATAAAGCGCAAAATACTCGGAAAATGACGACATTCAAAGCTTTACCCATAACATTGTAGTTAGCTAGAAAACTCACGACTATAATGACGAGTACCTTGGTAAGCTGATGCGAAATTATCATATAACGTTTCCGGCAAAAATACAAAGCAATACAAATGTCCACAGAATTGCTATTTTCATTCTCCGTAGCACTTTTCTTTTAGACATTGACAGGTAATGTTTCCATTTCACTTGAATGATGTAATTAATATTTTAATTTAAAAGAGTGCCCGTGGAGTTTCCTGCAAACAGGCGCGACGTCGCGCGCGACACAGAGGCACCGCTTGTTGCGCGACTTGCGGTGCCTTTGTGTCGCGCGCGATTTTATCTCGTGTCGCACCTGTTTGAAGGAGCCTTTATTCTTCACAGGAACCTACTACGCTTTGAAATGGGCAACTAGCTTCAATTTCTGACTGACCGACTTCTTGACACTTCAAAAGTGTCTATAATTAGTTTAATTGAAATAAATGCTTTTAATTTGAGTTTTGTTTAATTGATATAAATGCTTTGAATTTGAGTTTAATCTTGAAATTATTTTATCATTTATTCATTATCATCCCTGGCTTCAAATTACCGACTTTATAAGCATTTCCAACTCGTTTTCCAATTTTCTTCTTCATCACTATTAAATAGTACGTACTTATAGCTGAAAAAAGTAATTTCATTCCAATAATCTTCTTACCATTTCTTCGTATCTACGAGTAATAAGCCCGTCACTAGTCAATATTATATAAGGACATTTTTATAATTAAATTCACTCGAAGGGCGCTTATAGAAAAAGGCGAAGGATGTACCTTGACCCACTTGTGGAGCGAGGCTTCAGAGCGTAGGGCACGCCACGATAGCGGCGATAAGACCCCTCTTTGAGGAGTGGCTAGAGAGGTGTCACGGCGCCCTCACCTACCGCCTGACGCAGGTCCTCACCGGACACGGAAGTTTCGGGAGGTTCCTGCACATAATCAGGCGGGAGGAAACGCCCGGGTGTTACCATTGCCAGGATCGCCCAGAGGACACGGTGGAGCACACGGTGGAGGTCTGCCCCGCTTGGGCGGAGCACCGCCGTGCCCTCGTAGAGGCGATCGGCAGCGGCGGCGACCTCTCGCGTCCGGGCCTGGTTCAAGCCATGGTCCGGGGCGAGAGGGAGTGGGGGGCAGTCGCCTCCTTCTGCGAAGCAGTCATACTAGCGAAGGAGGCGGCGGGACGGCTGAGGATGAGAGCCTCCCGTCCCAGCCGCCGCGGAAGACGCTCCGGGCGTCGGGAGCCGCGCGACGACTCCCGGCCACCGTAGGCGCGGGCCTGCGGGCGGAGAGTAATTGGTAGCTCACCGTTTGATCAGGACCAGGCCCGTGCCGGACGGCGCGAACGTGTTCCACGCGCGCCTCAAAGAGATGTCAGCATCAAATAAAGGGGCCCGTGAGGGCCGAAGCCTGCCGGGTCAGCGGAATTGTCGGAAAGGGTTACCGCTGGCTCGGAACATAAAGGGCTAAGGAAGGAACACGGGTGGGTTTTAGTCAGTAAGAGTCTGACACTCCCTTCCGCTCCACCCAGAGCGGGAGGGGTCATTTGATGATTTCCCATCCTCAAAAAAAAAAAAGGCTTCAGAGCGTCGAGTGACAAGCAACAGACATTGAAGCAATCTTCTTACCGAGGATGTACCGAGGATGCATTGGGAAATGTTGAGGTCAGAGAAAATTTGTCATGAGAGACTGTAATGTTTCTCGGTATTCCTACTGTGTGCGTTTGAGTTCTGAGTATTTTCCTTTTTTTATGTCGTGTTTATGTTATGATATTCGTATTGCTGTATTACATATTTATCGAACGTGTCATGTGGTGACGTAGCTTAGTGTAGCTGCTCAGTCTAGAAGGTCAAACCTATCTTTACTTAGTGAGCAGAGTAATAAGGAGTTATTGCTTAGTTACACAACAATTCTTGAAATATCTTCTTAAAGCCGCGTTCACCCGTTCAGGACAGTCGGCAGCAGAAGTTGTTTTCTTTCATACATTTTGTACTTGATGTTCACAGTCGGCGGCCAACTAAACGCATTGATGTAGGCATGGCCTAAAACCACACCGAAAACTACAACTTTCAGTAATTATATTGTAACTTACATAACCCATGTCATCGTACATGTATGACAAGAGAAACCAGGTAATCAACAGAAACACTTAATGTTCATTATAATAAATGATACACCTACATAGCTTAGTCTTGTTGAAAGTGTGGTGTACCGTTAAGAGCCGCCAGGATACATCACGTAACCGGTAAAAGGCGGGCGTGGAGTAAATAACAGCTTATTACCTTCAATTACATTATTATATTCACTTTAGCTTTGTCACGAGGCCCGGGATGACACGATCCGGTACTTAAGTGAATATTCATCACGGTATCGGACACACCACTTTGAGGATTCATGTTTTTATTCAAGGGAAAATAGCTGAAGACATTCCATATACACAGAAAACAAATGAGTATACAAACAGCTCATTAAGTACCTACAAAGAAACGTTTACCTACTTACAGAAAACACACATGGGTCACAAAGGCACTTATATCCTTTCTCCCTTTGAGCTCTTACACATCAACACCCAAAGGCGTTTTACATAAATTCCTGACGCAACATTCTTCCTGCACAAACAAGCGCGCGGAGAGGCGATAAGTTTTATAGATGCATTGTTACCTTTTCTTGCCAATGTCCTGACTGACTTCGAGCGAACAGTGCCCAATAAAACATTGAAGGACTGCTTACAAATTTGTTTCACCTATTCGTGGATATTTGGGCGCGTTTCAAAGGGCACATCCATGTCAGACCACCCCAGTAACGCATAAACTCGCCAATATATTAAAAATAAACGTCGAGATGAAATGAACGCGAGTATTTTGCATATGATTAGTAAGTCTGTTAAGAGCCGCAGTTCGCGGAGCTGCGCAATATACATGTTACATAGAAGCTTGAATACGTTATACTGGATGTCCAATAAATACAGTTTTATTGAATATTTCCAATACACGTGCATGCGGTCTATTCAAATTTTTCAATACTGAGATTGAAAAGAAAATCTACAATAATATTGCAGCATTTATTCGTAATTGACATTATCCGTTCTGGGGTATTGGTTGTGCGTGTATTGGATATTTGCAATATGCAACTGGTCGTAAATAAACTTCAATGTAAATTAAGTGGTTAGAAATGAATTTATACAAAGACAATACTTTATAACGAAAGCTTTATTTTTTTTTTTTTTACTTCCACCCGGACGGAGTCGCGGTCACAGCTAGTAGTAGCTAAAATAAAACAAGTGACAAAAGTTTTTCTAGCAACTTGTTTATTTGGAAACAAAAGATCAGCGATCATCATTTGTTAAGGTTGTTAAGAAAAACGGGTGCAATGACACTGCAACTTGCAATCGACGCCTGAAATAAATTAGTATATTTACTGAACTGCGACATTTAATTTAACGAAACAAGTGCAAATAAAGGTTTTTTTTCGTTTAGCTATAAATAAAACGAGTTAGAACCTAACACATTTGAATTAACTTCGTCGAAACTCAAAATTCGGTAAGAACTTACTTAACTAACGTACAACCTCAATTGTCAGTACGAATATCAAAGATTTTCAGGCTTGGCATAACAAAACGATAAAGCAGATCAACACTCACTGCCGTTGTCTAGGGGAAACCCAACACATTTTATTACATAATTTTTATAATATAATATACAAGGATGGAATCCATGGAAACTTACTGGAAGCAACCCTGTGCATGCTACGAATATAATTTTTTTAAACTGAAAATAGGTTACAGTTTTCCCGATTCATACGAATATACGAGTACGCTTCAGGTTTTATGAAGCTTTGCTAACAATTTTATCGGGAAAAATATTTTAGCAACAACGCTTCTATTTCATTTTATTGGAGTCGAAACTTTGGCAACAAAATCAAGTTTGCACGATTAGCTCAAACAGTTAATAAAACGTTGATTTAATTAGTAAAGGAATTTCAGTTTGCTGTTTATTAAATTTTGTATAGTAGTCCAATAGGAAATGTTAGCAAAGTTCTTATTAGATTTGTTTCCAACATGTATCGCATTTTGAACAGAGATAAATAATGCTGATTCTACAAAACAGTTTGGTTTCAGTTCGCGAGTTCATTGACTCGTATTCAAATGAAACGCAGAAATACAAGGCAACTATGAGGCCAAAAAAGTCAACATTATTAACAAAGAATAAATAGATAGCATCCGCCATTATTGCTGCAATATTTAACTCTAAAATTTCGTTTATCGCAAACAAGCGTTAAATAAATGTTGCCAAATGTTATGGGTCGCCTGTGAATGAGCAAGTTTCATCTTTGCATACAGAACTATTTGGCAAATGATATGCACTACTTACTCGAAATACGAAATCCAAAGCTAGTAATTATTTTTTTACTACCCATTTTATAATCTTCGACGATCGTGAATCGCAGAACCGATTGCTCTGTCAGCCGAAGCAGTCATTTGCAAAAGAGAAAAAACAGTCATTTGTCAGAAACATACAAAAATAAACAACGAACCTTTCCCACGGTTTCGAAAAACGATAGATCCACCGAATAGAATATTATTAACAATCATTTTTGGCCAATAACAAATCCTATGTTCATCTTTAGGGGTCCACGCGTTGATTGCGAAAATAAAACCTATTTCCGCGTCATGATTGTGCTATTTAGGTGCAATTCAAGATTTTTGTAGATTCATAAAATACCATAATTAATCTGGCTAAAATCACATGGATTCCAATTAAATCCTTGCATGTACGGAAGAATAATTCAGAATGTGCGTTGAACCACAAAAAATATTAGAGTTGCTATTTTTTTCCACTTCGCTAACAATGCACGGCTAGATATTTGTTTTCCGCCGAGCGCAGTTATATTAAATTACTTTAAATACCTACTACCAATTAAGTCATAAGAATTAACTTTTTAGAAAAACATTGCTAAACGTTGACATCGTTATCGCATCAAAAATTTTAATGCTGATCACAAACATCGGTTAATTAATTTATGAAAGTAATTAAAAAGGTATTCCGTGACATAATGAACTTCACATCCATAGATATACCTATGATAATGCTTTCTAGTATCGTGGATGTGATCCATCAAGCCAGAACATCTGCTGAAAATAATTTAAAAAATATATAAAAAGCACCCAGTCTTCTTAAATAGAAGTTTTCATTCAAGTCTATAACAATAGCCCTTCCTTCATTGGCACACTGACGTTTGATTACTGCTGAGGTACCGACAGCAAGAAAATTGCGTTACTATATATTTAAATTCCATTATATTTCAATAAAATAAATATCTTGGACATTCTGTCAATATACAGTTATATCTACCAACAAATTATACATAAATAGGTGCTAATGCATTCAATTCGCGGGCGTCAGAAGACACACCTTCTTAAAATTAGCAAACATAATTTATCTTCTAATATAGGGTTATTATGTTTATTTTGATTGGTTGTTGATTTATAAGCATCTTTTATTTAAATTGTATATCTTCGCTTACTTGAGCTGTACTACCTACTCAAACCTCTGCAACCAAAATTTTTGTTATTTATTTATTTATATATTCCTTATTGTACACCAGAAAATATATGACAAAAAAAAATATGATTATTAATACAAAACATACAATGGGCGGCCTTATCGCTTAATTTAGACTGTTCAAGGACCTAATAATTACCTACTTCCAAAGTACCAACACTCACCCACATCTTAGAAGACGTGAATGAATGAATGAAGAATTGAATGAAGAATAATTGGATTGCTAGACAAAGTAGACTTTGTCTAGCAATCCAATTCTAATCTACTTACATTGCAACCTAAATTGAGTCGATTCTGAATTTTGCTACGTTTTGGCGCCTTCAGTGGTATCCATCAGTTCTTGTACAACCCCCATAATACTTACTGATAGAGAACCCAATGCAAAATTGTTTTATTTGTTCACAAGGCAACTACAACAAATAACAATTTTATTGCAGTCTGTGATTCACAAGGTTTATGTTAGAGGTTTCGACCTGATTATCGCCCAAAGCATAATCATACAAAATTACAAGCATCAACAATAATAATTATGATAACTACAGTAAAAAGCTTAGTCACAAAATGACAGCTACACGGTCTGCGCATCTGCCCTCAACACACAGCTTATATGGGCAGGGAACGTGTAGGAAAATTGTAAATATAACCAAGTATATTTAAAAATAAAAAATAATAATATTTAAAATGTTTCTCTGCGAACCGTACCGACGCACACAGCGGCACACACACACGGTACGTATAACTAGTTAATTTCCTTTGTGACAAAGGCCCGGCTCGTCGGATGGATGCGTGGAAATCGCGATGCGACACGGTGATCCACGCACCGGCCGCTGCTGTCCGTACCCGCTCGCACCCGCTTACGTGGGACGAACGCTAGTCTAGCTAAATAAAAGGTAAATGGTATGTTTTTGTTTTGTGTTACATCTGTTTTTAGAAGGGATACCTAGTTTATTTATACATATAATCACTAGCGACCCGCCTCTGTTTCGCACGGCTTTTACGACTTGGCAAAATATCAAGATTCCTTTATCATAAGTAATTTTAGTATTAAGTTTTATTAAAACTTCCGGAATAAATTCTCTAAGCGACAGTGAACACTGCATCAAAACATGTTTGGCAGTTTAGAAGAATAACGCGGTCACACAGACAGGCACGAAGAGTGACTTTAATTTATAACAATATGTATATAATTAATTTATGGTATCGTATTACCCAGTAACTGGGTTGTGGCGGTCAGATAGGCAGTCGCTCCATGTAAAATACTTATATTCAGCTACATCCGGTTAGACTGGAAGCCGACCCCACCATAGTTGAAAAAAGGCTAGGCCGATGATGATGATAATCAGATTTGTAAAAATATTACTCCGCGTTGATGTCTATTGCAAGTGTCCTCATATTCAAACAAATTCAAGGTCGGCTTTAGAAATTCTCAACAAAAACCTAATTCGTATTATGAGAGATATCAGCTCCAGGACCACAACGGTAGATTAGCACATGACTATGACATCGCCCATGCAGGCCCATGCAAATCGAGTGTTTCAAACCCAAACAGCTTTACGAATTGGAAAATTGGAGTCGTTGAGTTGACTGCATTCAACAAGTTACTTATGAGCCCAAGTTGTCGACCTTTGAAAATTGTAAATTAATAAGTCTATTTTATTATCATGGAGAGGCCTATATCCAGCAGTGGACTGCTGTAGGCTGATGATAGTATTATCATGGGACGCTTGAAATGCCTCCGACGCGACGTGGCATGATTTACTGCATTGTCTTGATACTTCCTCTTAAATGCCACGAACTTATTACTAACTTTATATAGGTTTCCATGAAGTGAACAAAGTTGTGAGAAACTTAGTTTAAGAAGCTACTGAAGTTTATCTAGATTACCTATAGGACACTCAGTGAAGCCTTCCCGTTGTTTTCTTAGATAAACTTAAAGTTTTAAATGTGAGCTTTTACGTCTTGTAGAATGTTCATTACCGATGAAATGACAAGACAAACATCATTACTCATTTATTCATAAATCAAATAGAAAGAATATTATTGAGAAATCGCTGTCTAGAAAGCTCAGGGTGATGCTTCATTATTTGTACATACGATATATTACGTATAGTTGCCTAACTTAAAAACTATTATGACATCTCACTGTACCGGTATCCTCAAAAAGAATTGGTAGGTACCAATAAGATCTCTGCTGATTTCATCACGCAAAGGTAAACTCGTTTTGCTTCCATGAGTATTTACTGAAATAAAATTAATCTGCGCCGTTTACATAAGACGGATAATCAAATGCAATGGTGGCTACTATTGTGAAACTGTACACAGGTACACGTAATTGTGTTATGTAACGGTAATTCTACATTGTTAGCATAGAACAGCGTTTTGTCGGTCAGCAGCCGGCGAGTCTGCGCGGGCGCAGGACCTCCGCGCCGCGCCCGGCGTGCGCTTGCGAGACGTTCCCGGAATATAAACGCGATTAATAGCGACACAAACTATTTCCGCTTAACCGAGACAAATCATAATTACTCCTTCGGGTTTGCTCTTACGCACCCCCCTTTGATGTTTTTATTCCAAATCCCGGTTACGGCCAACTTAAAACAAATAGAACGGCTCACGACCGATTATACGTTTGCGTTAAAACGATTTGTAACGGTGATAGCTTTCGTGAATTTCGCCCATGTTTCTGTCCCTGTGTGGTCCCGCGCTCGTTTTGGATAATTACTTGTTTGCTTTTTGTTATTAGTTCGCCCGTCAATAATTTGACGTTTGAGTGATCAAACGGAACGGCTTCCTTATTTCCCACGACCGAAAATACGACAGTAAACCAAACCATTTTAATTGACATTTTAGATACAATAGTCACCTACAGATTTAAAAATAATTGATATCTTGTACACAGGTTAACTTTTTAAAGTCGCAAGTTCTTTGACCCACCGCGACTAATACTAGGCACGCAATACTGCTTGGAGTTGCAAGCACCCTGCGTGTATCGATTAAAGTCAATTATGTACGTAAATATCTGTATACTTTTAATGTCGCTCTCACATGATTTCCCTTCACAGATCGCCGCGTATTTTGGGTGCAGACAAGCGGCGGCCGTACAGTCGCGCGCAGATGCGACATCCGTCGGTCTCACGTGAAAATCGATTTTCCACGGTACGCCAGCTGGCGCGAGCGACAGCTATAAACCACGTACTCTTTGCTTTCTATGGCAAAAATTGTGTACCTTACTGCTAATAAATTAGGGTCGACAGTCGGGTAAGCCGGTGTTTCTCATTCATCTCATTAATTTGTCTCGGTGTATGTACTATGAAAGTCAAAAGTTCCTTTGTTGATATTTTTAATGTTTCGCACATTGTTCGTCAGCAAAACGGACCCACCGCGTTTGATCCGATTGCAGTAGTTATTTATGATTATTAAAATAGCGTGCCGATAGCGAATAATTAATTTTTACGTTCAATTCTTTATTGTTATGTCACGACGTTGATGATCCTGATATATTGGTTGCGTTGGTCTTTATTATACGATCAGGTTTGCCAGTATAACTGACGTAATTTTCCTTAAAATTCTTATTCTATTATCATCGCATTTTTCAAAATATAATAAAAATCTATGAATAAGTACTACCTAAAATTAAATTAACCTAATCGGTCTTGTACACATAATATTATTCAAAAATATTGTCTCCCATATAATCCCGGATCTAAAAGGATAACCAGAACAAAGCGAATCAAAGGCAACGACCTTTGTCGAGTCCTATACAAATGAGGCTTTATCTTCTTATGAACGTCACGAACTATGGCGAAATCCCTTCTGTAGACAAAAATGTGTATTACTCGCTAAGCCAAGTCAGCGACCCGATACTAAAGTTAATTACATTCGAACTGGAACATATAAAACATAGTATAAATATCCATGTTCCTGACAAACTTTGCCAGAATTAAAATCGAACAATACTTGAGCGATAACTTCTACTTTGCAAATGTTATCCTTCAATGTAACAAATATGCAGAATTTTAATTTATTTCCAGTATTGAAATAAAAATGAGAAATAGCCAACATCAGGAGCCAGTCTGCATGATTGACGAGCCACAATATATTGAGCGTTCTCAAATGAAGAAAGACTGATTGCTCCTACTTCGACGATCTCAGAAACGTCAAAGTTTGATTGGTGATTCCCATGTGTAATACTAGTAGTCAAGTGGTAACAAAGGTGTAAGGCCTCTTTAAATGTCAATTCTTAGTTATAATGAGGCACAGCGAGCACCTAGATCCATCATTGTCCAGACAAGGTCGCACCCGCACGGAACTATACACAAAGATATTTGATGAATAACATGGATCTACAAAAAAAAAATGTCGTGTACCGCCTTATAAAGATGTTTGTTCCAATCCGGTTAAAGGCGAGACTATCGATTGAGCACACTTTAAATTAGTGTAATATAATTAGGCATATGACATGAATTCAACGGGTATCACAATGGAACAAACGAGGCATGGCATTGTGATATGACGGCGTGTCAGATGCGTGTCGGCCGTGCTCTATGCTATGAAGAGATGTGACCACTCAATCGTGCACCACAGTCACTAAATACCTGGATCTAATCAGCATTTCTACACTCATTTTTAACACTTAATTTTACACGTATCTTAGCATTATACATTTGATTTTACGCGTAGCCCGTATGTAGTTCTACAATGTTATGCGCAGCTGCACGCCGCGCCAACTGAAAGTATGCCTAATGAAATAACGCGTGCATGTTAATACTTACAAATTGTTTACTTATTAGTATTACAAAATGCACTTGTTGCGGTAATATAATTTCAGCAACATTTTTCTGATTTGGGTACTTAACTAGTTATTAACAGTCGGTATTATACCGTTAGGTTGCAAGTTGTCGTGTTTGTAAAATTGACTTTAACAATTGCAAAGAAACAAAAAAAATTCGTTTGAAATTTGCTTCCATAACCACGCTTGTTCCACGTTCTTCAAGTACGTACACGTATGCGTAACATTTGCGTGAAAATTCATCCCCTATGTTAATTTGACACGACTTAAAGGGAACATAAGTTTCTGAAACATATTAGCAGGTGGGACGTACGCTTAAAATACTTACTGTGAACTACCGTCAAGTTTATTCATTTTAATTATGTTCAGCTTTTCCACGCTATATCGAGTTTTCGTTCCCAGTACAGTGTGTGGAAACTGTCTTACATGTTTGTGAGGTATAATATGAATAGATATTTTATGTAGGTATGTACTTACTAAGACACCTTTCACATCTCCTCTCATTATCGTTAAGGAAAACGATTATAGAGTACCTAATACTTTTGAAAGTACAATTTTAAATCACCGAAACGATTCGAAGCGTCGTATGAGCACACATAATTAAATGTTTTCTGTGTGTAAAGACTGTAGAACTACAAAGAGCGAGGAAATGTTGCTATATACTTCATGTTTAATATAAGTAATCTCATGTTCATTCTCACATAATACACAAAATGAATTTCGTGAGCGCAATACCAGCTAAATTCTATTCTAGTCACAATAATCTCATTATGAGTGATTTATATTTAGATATGTTAGTGTACATAGTTAATAATTCAGTCAGGACTGGCAGCCGTCACAGCTATATTAGCATAAGCTAGCATACGCTTAAGTTATAACTTAAAACATACGTTATTATCCTAGAATTGTTTAGATTGTGGATTTGGCAACGAACAAGATTAACAGTAAGTAGTCTACGAGTAGCTTTCCGTCGTTATCTTGTATTAAATCCTGAACAATGAATAAAATTTGAAATCAAAACATTTCTATTCAGCAAATCCTATTAAAACAATGTCTTTAACTTTTCAATACCAGAATCAGAATACAAGCGCGTATGTATTTATTTGTTAAATATCGTAGCATTATGCTGAGATACTAGCCTTTTTGGCCTCGCAAATCTTTTTTTTTTGTTTATTAATTTTTTGGTTATTTTTAATGTAACTTTGTTAGTTTTCAAAAGCTTTTTACTATTTGTATTTCCTGTGCTTGTCCCAAATAATATATTTTTCTTTGCGAGAATTTTTCAATATTATATCTAGAAGGAATATCTGAAAAAATATTTACTTAATTATAGTTAACTTGCTACAATTTCTAGTGATTATTGTAGCTAAAATAAAATACGACTGCGGTAAGCATCAAGTCACCATTAGGGGCATTTCTAGAAAAAACCTCTTATTTTAATAAAGTTAATCAATGCTTAGAAATAAACGTAAGAGATATATTCATTATTTATCATGAAAGGGACATTTTTAACAACTTCCCTGTCCCATGAGTCATATATGTTTCATGTTGATTGTTTAACTATTGTGTCTACTTTATGGAGAGTTAAGTTGTTAATCAATACATCTTAATTAATTTAGTTTTCTTGTTGACTAGAATGAGTTAGAAGCAAGGCATTGATTCGATTACTTCTACGTGACTTATGTGGAAATCCGCTGCTACCTGCACTAGTTGAATTAAAACGTAAGCCTGAACAGGTATTGTTGGCAATCACATATTTATGTAAAATTGTTTTTAATAACAACAAAACAAAAAAAAATTGTGACAAATAATTATAATGTAGATTATTAGTTTTTCTTTTGACTAATTTCTGTCTACAATTTGTAGAAAATTTCTAAATTGTAGATTTTTCAAAGACATATCACTCACCTAACTAAATCATCATCTGCCTAGCCTTTTCCCAACTTTGTTGGGGTACCTAACTAAATAATGAATGAGATTCATTTAACTGAGAATTAAATTATCTGAAACTCCCTCAAAGATAAAATCATACAAATGATATCAATTTCGAAATAGCTTGTCCCAAATTCTGAGGGTAATGCCAATAAGGGGAATGCCTATAAGAGTTTGAAACTTGTTGAACTTGTTTGAAAATTGTTTCGAAATTATTAACATTTAAAGGGGTTAAGTAAAGGAAAATGTGTACTTTAGGAGTAAAAACGTGAGGTCGCTTAATTCAGAAATGTACACGTGTTATTAAGAAGGGATTTTAATTAGGTACTTACAAGAAAACTTTTCGCTGTTTAAAGTAGAGGTAATTTTTGAGTTGGTTTGGTTTCGCCACTAACACAAGTTATTTTTTCGTGGCAATTCAAGCTTTACATGACGTTCTTAAAAAATACCTACCTACCGTTGCAAATTATTTTTACCGTCCTCGGTGTCATGATCTAATATAAGTATGGTCTGCGATCAGGTTTTTTTTTCCAACCGTGGTATTATTACATAGGTAACCAAGACTCTAATTTAAGACTAATATGCTTGCTAGTAGGTAATAAATAAGTAGCTAAATGTTTGATAGCATATGTAATATGATATGCAGCACACGCTTCACATAATCGAGTTAACTGTTACCATCAAATTAAGTTACTAGGTACCTACCGTCAGAAGCTAAATGTATTTTGGTTTTACTATCAACATGAAATATTTTATGGACGACAATGTTTATTTATTTATTTATACATATATACTTTATTGAATGTTGTATGAACATTAAGACTCCTGCAAACTGGAGCGACGCGCGACACGAATCGCGCGCGACACAAAGGCACCGCTCGTTGCGCGACTTGCGGTGCCTTTGTGCGCGCGCGATTTTATCGCGTGTCGCACCTGTTTGAAGGAGTCTTTATAGCATAATCAGCCTATAATATTCCCACTGCTGGGATACAGGCCTCATCTCTGTGTGTGGGCCGTAATCTACCACGCGGGCCCAGTGCGGGTTGGTACATGTCATATGTTTTCGAATTCTTGATTCTAGGACATGCTGATTTTTCACAAAGTTTTCCTTCACCGTTTTGAGAGCAGTGGTGATGAAATAATTTACACAAAGTAAAGCGCCTGTCTGGGTTCGAACCTACGACCTACAACTCGTAAGTCGTGGCTGTTACCACAATTAGGCCAACATTACACGTATTTGAATATTTCCATAACTTGGTATTTTGTTTTTTCAATATAGGTGAGTACGTTTGCAATTTTCACTTGCAATCTCGTACTATTTTTGACAATTGCCTTTCCCTCTCTTCTCTTCTCGAGGGTACCACATGGTGCCATTTTGAGATCATTTATTTCTCTTGTTTCTTATCATGTGACCTATCCAGTTTCATTTAAGTTTTTTCTAGTCTGTTTACGTAAATTGCTCCTCTTAACATTCGGTGATTTGTATTGAAATTAAATTTATTAAATATGTTGACATCTTTGAAGAGTTCGAGTACAGGTACTCTAACTTAGTTCCGGAGCCAGGGTCTCAAAATTTTCTGTAACCTGTTTTTATGGCAATAAAGAAATGTATTATTATCATTAACTTTAAAATACGTCTGGCGACCTAAATTAATTCGTTCTTATTAAGAGAAAGGCTATTGGTAAATCTTTAATGAGTAGTACATTGAAAGCGGTACCTTTCCAGTTGAAATAAAATAACTTTGTTTTGTTATAGTTGAAATCTCAAAAGTTTTCTTTAAATGTGTTATAGAGGTTTCACGGGCAACGCGTCATTTTTGTGACGATTATAATTAAAAGAAGGTAACACAAACATCAGAGCTTTCGATAATTTCATGCATCGTTTATTCATATAAAATACAAGCATGAAGACGTTGAATAATTCATATTTATGTATGCGTTCATCGTTAATGTCAATTTTTATTATCACTGTTGCTAAACCATACCTAATAGCGTAGTGTGATTGTGGGAATGCACCGGCCGCCCATTCCATTGTATTGTTTTATTGACAACGTTCATTTAACTACAGCCTCTATCGTTAGCAGTTATTTAATCAATATACGTTTCATTCATAAAAGTAAACGAACGAATTCTTTCACGTCGAACTCCGCGTGACGAAAACTCTGTCAGTAAAACTTTCTCAAATATTTTCACATACTTCGTATGTGAATCAATTAGTGCCAAGACAGCATTTTGATCAACTAACAATTCCGTAACGAAAATAATGGAACCTTCAGTTTTCTCACGGCCATTTTGTTGACGTTAATGTCATTGCTTTTCACTTGAATTTAGGACTCGACGCTCGAATTCACAAACATAAAATGTATAATTAAATAAGGCCAAGTTACTGTTAATTGTGCAAAGGAAAATTAACAA
Source organism: Luperina nickerlii (assembly GCA_963855955.1). Lineage (NCBI taxonomy): Eukaryota > Metazoa > Arthropoda > Insecta > Lepidoptera > Noctuidae > Luperina > Luperina nickerlii. Next base: position 10,429,646 of record OY979681.1, on the reverse strand, counting down.
AATAATAATTTAACAAACTTTTACTTGTTATTCGCGTTGCAGTTTTAGAATTAAATCGGCGAAATAGGCAAACACTTAAATTATACACTAATTAATACTAGTAATTTGTAAACATTTAAGGCTGTAACTGGATTATATAGAATAAGTACCTAGTTAGTTGTGAAATACGAGAAATGTTCTTAACAAACATAAACTATGGCAGTTACAGTAGTTTTGTATATTAAACAAACTTTAGCAAAACTATTAGGACTTCAAAACTTCCAAGACTTGGCAAGAATGTCCTGGAAAATTATGAAATCGTCGCAAGTTAAGTTACCAGAGCCAGCTAAGCCAGTGTTGTATTTCACGAAACTCTTCTGCCAAGTATTGTTTATGTAAGTGAGAATTAAGTTTGCTAAGGATCTAAGGATTTTGCTTTAAAATTCATAAATACATATTTAAACATAATAAATTAAAAAATATCAATTTAATATTTTCTGACACTTTTTAAACCTCTTGTTGCTCTAACGGTCGGCAGCTCCAAGCCAAGTGATAAATTGCTCTTATAATTTAAAACTTCTCAACAAACAACGGGGTGAAATTCCCCGCGTGAAAGCCAGTCTGGGATCCCTGAACAATAACATCCCTTATTCAACGAGGCATAACCGAACGACGTTACCATTACAAAACCCCGTCGAATAAATTCTGAACCACCCCGACATCACCCCAGCTAAATATAAATCGCAAAAAGTAAATAAACGACTACCATTACTGCCCTGATTATTTTATACACCCCTATATTACTGATGACGCCATTTTGATTTCATTATATTTTTTCACTAGCGCTACCGATAACAATAAGAAAGTTATTCAAAAATAACGGGGGATCTAGTGCAACAAAGTTGAAACTGTTGCCAACATTTTGCGCAACAAACTGCAAAGCAAGATTTATTGAGTTTGTACATCGACTAACTTTTAAATGTTTTAAAGCGAGACTCGATTACAGAATTTAATCGAGGATGAAAATAAAATGGTGAATTTAGAAATAAATACTCAAAGAGATTTTTTCTTTTCATTTGCAGTTAGAATCCGAGACACAAAATTAAATGACAATTACAGATTAACTCCTCCAAAATCTCATAGCAAACTCGTCGAAACTGATTGCCTTGAACATCAAATATTAGACAGACAACTGAATTACCGCAGCTTTTACCCTCACAAACAATGTGATGAGGGTAAATTTCCTCCCCCAATTTGTTGTTTAAGTGATTTTCCCGACGACGCGACACAGCTCTCTTGGCATTGACATTGGCAAAGTAGGGTATTGGGTGAGAAGACGATTGTTCCCGACGGTTGTTGGGATTTAGTTCGGATACCGCGTCAATGGTGTATGAAACAAAGTTAAGCGGAGCGTGTGGGGTAGTTCACTGGGATAAAGCGGCGTAGGTGGAAGTTTTTTTAGTATTGCAAACATTTTCATTTTCTGTACCTACCGTTTTGAGGTACAGTGCGTGGAATAGTAAAGGGAGTTTGGAAATGTGTCACTATATAGATATAACCTATCAACACTTTCGTTTGATAGTTTGGTTAGGTACATGACGAAATTTTATGTAGGTTTAGCAAAATGTTTTATTTTGTACCTACAATTTGGGGCTTCATAATCATTATTATTTTAAAGCTGGCTGTGACACTGAAAATATTCCATGCATAATTATCATCCTCCCGTAGTTTAATGAACCATTTCCATCCGACGATTATCTTTATGTCGTCATTACACCTCAAAAATCTTGGGTGTAGGAGAATAGAATTGTAAAGTATCCATTACAAATAACAAATAGGTACCATCTACGTTCAGTACCTTAGAATTATGGATTAAACTGCCTGTATCTCTTCGAAACAGTCACGCGACATAAAAAATGTTCAGTGAAGCATCTCTGTGGGTCAAAACTTATTATGCATGGCTTAGTGTACCATTGCTCTTAGTCCCACTTACAATGCTGCTCACAATTCCAGTAGCAACATAAATATACCAGTAGGAAATGGAAAACATCAGTTTCTACATATTTAACATTTTCTAAGAAACATTCAATTGCTAGATTGTGCCACAAAACTGCAAATGGAATTACAATCTGTATGAAAAAGTTGAAAAGATGTAACGTTTCAGTGTTCAACATGCGCGACAGAAACTCATTTCCTATAAATTTAAGTCGGAGTGCAAAGTGACTAACTGTAAATAGAGAAGCTCGAGTTTCTATGCTCTATATTTAATTATAATTACATTTTGGATTAAACTTTTGTTAGCAGGAAAATAAAGTATTCGTCAGCTTTTAACTGGAGACATGGAGGTTTCTTAACACACGCATGGTACTAGAGCAATTCCTAAAGGAAGGAAAGGTTTTTAAATGCCTAAATTGATAATATCAATCATTCTCGTATGCAATTTTAACAAGACACAATAATATATGGACCTTTCAAAGTGTTTTATTAAAGGCTTGTATGTTATACAGGTTGGTAAGACATAGATGCGAAAACTGTAAACATGAACGGGCGGAAGCTGAAACCAGATATTATTCGTAGTTGTAAAAAAAATCGCTGTTAGGTACTCTGTGTGCGCGGTCAAAATGTATGGAACAGCTAATTTTTATTTTACTAACTGATTAAAAATTTCAACGTGCTAAGAATTATTTGAGCTCTGAGGCTCAAATGCGATTGGGCGGCTCACATCAGCCGTATGCACGATGACCGCTGGGCAAAAATCTCAACACAATGGGTGCCTGAAGATGGACGGCGCCGCCGAGGCCGGCCCAGAAAGGGATGGGGAGATGACCTGGACGCGAACCGCGAGGACGCGGGAAAAGAGTTCCTGGGGTAGGCCTTTGCCCAGAAATGGGACAGCATAGGCTAGCAAAAAAAAAAAGAATCATGTTCTTAATCCGTGGTAACAGGTTGCGAGTCGATTATCCCTGCCACCCTGTATTATCTGTAGTAAAGTTCAACAGATGAGTATGTGTGGTCTACCTTCCCTCTTCGTTAGAATAACATAGAACGACATCACATCCAAACCAAAAGTCAACGGTATAAATTGTAAGAAAACTCTGAAGGGAGGCCACAAGTAAATACATTTCAATAACAATTCCCTTTTCAAATCCCAGAGCCCTTTACATGGTCATCGAAAATTTGCATAGTAGTCGTCACTTCACTTTTATTACTCGTACAAACATACTCTATCCTCACAACGACTGAAATGCTAGAGGTAATTATTCCCAAAGAATTTTCCATGAAAAGCAATTATAGTTTAACGGACTTCAGCGACGATATTTACGTATCTCCAAATTATGTGACGCTCAATAACGTTTTACACGGTGCAACGAATCATCAAAGATCATGAAGTCATCAAATAACAAAATTACTGTCAACTTATTACAAAATTCCTTTAGAAAATAAAGAAGGCTGGGAATAGGTACTCTATTCGTGACAAAACGGTTTCCAATGACATTTGTTCAATATTCTCGGTACATCGACATAAGGGTCTTAGAGATACAAATTGGATATCTTGCTATGCAAAGAACTCGGCGTTAGTGACATTGCGAAATGTGTCGACAACATTCCGACCCATACACACATGAACAAAATTCCGTGCCTTTTGTTTCAGCCGTAATATCGTCGTGTACCAGCAGTTAAAATATAGTTGAATTATTGTAGCTGCCAGTATCAAAAAAAACTATTATAATTAGCTTTTTTTTTTAGGAAAATCATTTATAGACAAGCGAAATCAGAAAATAGTATTTTAATGTGTCAAGGCTTGCTTTTTATGAAACTGTTACAATAGTTTAGGATTATAAAGTATCTAACTGAATACTAGAAATACATAAGGTAAGTTACATAAGGTAAGTCGAATAATAAACCTTATACACAAATACAAACAAGAGATATGATTGCTTACTACGACTTGCTTCGTTCACATCCCACAACCAACGTCACATATCGCACATTATTCGCGCATCTCGAATACCTGTCTTGAAAAACAGACAACAATAGTACGACACTTCACACCTATTACGACGCACCCCGACTCCATTCACGTCCCTGACGCCACACACAATGGCACCAGCATAAATGTCAATAACTGTAGCGGCTTTTTCAAAAATCGAACAATCTTCATTCTCTTCAGCCAGTATTTGATGTATTAGCCACGAATTAGGCGGCCAGTCCTTTTATACAGGATACATAATACCTTTGATGGTATCTGAAATCATTCATGAGGTGACAAAGTAGTTACGCCCACTGCTTGTGTGTGGCAAAACTTGGGTGGTTCAAGGTAGGAAGTCGAACTGTTCAAGATTTAAGGTTCCTAGGTATTCATTAATGTTCAAGACTTGGAAAATTTTGTATTGTAGTCGTGATTAATGTGATAAGTTCAAATAATGTAAGACTTTGAAAACTCTCGTTAGCTAAAGTTTTCTGATTCTATTTTGGTATCTTAGTGTAATATCTTGTGTCAGCAATTTGATAGATATCTAAAAACATCGCCGATGTGAAGTTCTGTAATCATATTTTTTACGAATTGGGAACGATTTAATAAAATTTGTTTTTGCTTGAGAATGTGTCTTTTCCTTTTCAAATTGTGTGTAAGAGAGAAGAATTTGCAAAGTAATGTAATACAAAAGTAATACCAGAACCAAACACCTATTATTTTTCCGAGTAACTTGAACACGCAAACACCAGAAGAGTTAGCAATCACATATTTGTCAAGGAAGCAATCAATAACGCCGTAGATCTGTCATCAGGTAAGTACAACCACACAGTAGAATGGCCACCACCCACCGGTAGCATCATAGTTTGGTTTGCAACAATGAACTTCACTTAAATGTACTTTCGTCTGAAGACAAAGCTTCGCCGTTCGGGGGCATGTTTTTGGCCTGAATAGTCTTGTTTGTGGTTTCTGATTGAACACAGTGAGCATCACGGGGGTCGCCTCTGGCTACCGAACAGTAGTAGGTACCACAATCTTTGTTCTTATCTCAACATGTGGTCCATAATTGTGCGGTTGGATGAAGAATTTGGTTACGGACCACAAATTAAGACATACAAACGATACAGATTTTTAAACAGTTCGTAGAAGGGTAGCCTAGCCTTGTGCTCAAAACAATTTACATTGGAGCACTTGTTGTAATTAACAACACCAATTTCGTGTTGGCGAAATTGGTAAAATCTCTAGCAGAGATAAATAAAGACCTTAAGAGTGACAATTGCGCGCCAAATTGAATGGACGTTGTTTTACCGGTAAGATTTTAATTTCGTGCAGAGAGTCAGCGTCATCAAATGTTTAGCGCCATCTTTAAGTAAAATGTTATTTTCTTTTCGAACCCTATCCCGGTGGCATAGAGCTCAAACTGTCGTACTTTCTCGCGATGACAGTAGGTTAGTTTTACGCATTTCTCGAACTAGGTTTATTAAGAGGCATCGTGGCACCGGTAAATGTTAATAAAACCCGAGGAGCCTGCAAACTGACTGGGATACAAGGTTTATTGTTTTTTTAACGACATCGACACACGGTTTTATTGGAAACAGTAAGTTGAACCTATAAAGCAGTTCTCTCTATTTATTGAAGTATAGACTAAAAACATTTCCTTAACTATAGCTAATATTGAGTCATCGGCACACTCATACCTAGATGTTCTGTCATTTACCAATGATAAAATAATTATGGAACATTCAATTACAACTCCTCCTTAATATCATTTTCATAATACCTGAATCATCATCTTATTATGTGCACACTATTTTTGTACCTACTCGCTTAAGGGATATAAAACTTACTCTATATCTTTATAATGGTTTCAAAATCAAAGGCACAGACACGTTGCGTAGAAATCTATAGTCAACACACACGAACTATTTGATATACACAAATATCCAATTGAAAAGGCCATAGAAATGTAAACTAAGCAACTATTTTAAGAAAACAAAAGAAGAATCTAAATATCTTATGAAGGATTACTTAATTTATGATGGATAACAATGGGTTTATATCCAGTTAAATTGTAAAGACTCAATATATATCAATTTGTGCTAACATCAACTTATGACTTTCGTCTCGAAGAAACTATTTTAAGAAGTCCCTGTCCTTCCTTAGGTACAGACGCCAGCACATCAAGCTACTAAAATCTGTCAAATTTCTTTAATAGATTTTCACCATTATCCCTAAAGCTTAAGGTTGAAAGTTGGTTGGGAAAACTTAACAGTTTCGGGTAGCTTGATGTGCTGGCGTCTGTAATTATAGTGTTGTAGACTGTTGAACGTAACGCCTTTTCTTCTTCTCCACCCTACTGTCACCGGGCCTATTGCCAAGATCCTCTTTACTAATGTACACTTACCTACGTATACGTAGCTAGCTAGCTAGCTACATTAGATGGATTCTATGTGACACAGTTTTTTTATCAAGAAAACACAAAATACTATAAAATACAAGCGTATGTAAGTATACTAACAAAAAAATCTGAACGCAACAGTACATATTTTGTACGAATTTATTTTTAACATTCTGATATAACCATTTATGAAGTTAACTTTGCAATACAATAAAGAAAATAGTTTCTTTATTGTATTCCGGCCCGGTTTCGCATAGGCGAAATGATCACAAAATGTCTCTATACAAAACAGTGATTATGACGATTTTAACAATCAAGGACACAAATGACGATCTCCTTTCCGGGAACTTGGCAAGTTGTAAATCTATTTAATTGCCAGTATTTAAAGCTTTAAACGTTTTTCTACAATATTTTTGGGTGCTACCTCCTGCGGGCGGTAGGAGCTGGCAAGTAAAACAATAAAATGTCCTGTTGTACTGTTAGTCCCTTTGTGTTCAGTCACAATCGGCGACATTGGCCCTAACTGCCGTCCATTGTTTCTGAATGACAAATGAAGACGTTGGACAACACTGAATTTTGTTAAAACTAAATGCACTTGCTTGATTTCCCACTTATAACTTATACAGGCTGTTTTGATAACCAACGAAAAATAGGCTAGGGGTCTACAATAATGTGCTGAATCCATAGTTACAGTTAGCGCGTCTATATCACCCTGTATAATATAGATAAGTTTTTGACCTATGATAGAAAGCGTTCTCATTTTATGTAAGAAATATTTTTCTCTTGTTTTACTCACTAAATCGGTATTGACATTTAGTTCATAAAGGGCTGATTTTTCCATCGCCAGATAACTTTTATTCGAGTAATAAAATTGACGTTTGACAGTTTTTGTATGAAATTACTGTCAAAATTTCAAAATTATATATTCGTCGTATACAGTTATCAGATGATTTAAAAATCAGCCCTAAGTTAAAAAAATTCGACTCTACGTAATAATTCCCTTGAAATCATAATTATTTCATCACATATTATCGAAAGAAACAATTTCACTTTTCAAATTACATTTAATTAACGCATTTAAATCACCCTACTTATAATTTACAGTCAGAATAATTAACAAATAATGAGGTAACCAAAATGCAAAATCCTGAATACCTGCGAGCTGCGTGGTGGCATTGACTGGAATTAAACATTTCGCTAACAATTACAGTGAAATTTCCCTGAAATGCCACATTGTTTAAATGGACGGGAATATTTAACATTAAATAGTGCTTCAATGATAATGATAATTAAATTTCTGTGTACAATTCGTTTGGATAAATTCCAAATGATGGACTTCGATTTTATTTATGGAGTGCATGGGTTGAGTCAGTTTTAAATCTGTGGTTAAGAGTGAAGTGTTATTTGTTGTGGTTGGCTGCTTGTATTACAAGCTATCTGAAAGTTTTGTAGTACCAATACAAGCATGACGTTGACACAGGTAAGAAGTTATTATTGGATGAATTTAATCTCAGTGATCAAAGTTATTTCGTATGTTAACTGCAGTAAGTTTCAATTTCCACTGAAGTGTTCTAATCCTTAGTAATGTTTCCTACAGGATCACACAAAGGACCGGATCATACCGTACACAAGGCAGAAAGCACACACATGGCACAATGCTAAGTAAGTATGTACCTAAAACTTTATTAACAATCAATACATCAGTCAATCAGTGTCAACAAAACAAAGCAAAATCACCTTCTAAAGGAGCCATTAAATACAACACCTCAATAAAATGTTTGTAAACATGTCCAGTTGTGAGGAGCAGCATGGCCCAGCTAAGACAATGTCCCACCTAATGGCTACCGATGACTCACTAACTATAAATATATCATTGTTACGAAGATTTCCACCGAGCTTACAGGAATCACGAGCGATTGTTGTCCCTTCTATGCTAAAACCAGACTCATAATTTGTTCAAAACAAGGCACGGTCTTTGACTCCATAGTTCCATATTCTTGATAAAGGGTCACAGTATGACGTCCAACTCGCACGAAACTCACTCCATTGTTGATTAGAAAACAAAACGGCGTGTCGACACCCTCGCATCTATTATTTAGTACTGTTTCAATTCCTGTACTGTCAAAATTTTAGACAAAACATGGAACGAATGCCACCCTTTGTGGTGCGAGCCTTAAAACGATAATGAAGGCCGTTATTTATATATTATTACTTGTGAGTTTCCCCGTTACAGATATGCTTAAAATTGAGACGTAAGAACAAAATTGTCACTTTTGCAAAGGTTTTTAGAAAGTGAAACAAAATTAAAAAGGCTTTATAACAAAATTATAAAAGCTATGGATTATAATTTAGATTAGAACTATCTACTACTATATACTTCTAAACTATAAACGAATGTGAACTATAAACTTCTAAAGAAACAGATCACCATCTAGTATACTCGTTGCTCAATCGCTCGTTTGTAAAATTAAATAAAAATCCGCCTTGTTGCGCTCGCTAGCAAGTGAAAAAAATGTTTTATTTTAGTCAATATTCCACAAAAACTAGGAATCTGTGTTGACTTTTTTGGTCGAGTGATCAGTGGACATGCACGACTTTCGCATTTGATCGAGTCTCTGTGAACAGCGGAATGCCGCCGGATCATTTCTCGTGAGAACCGATGAACGGCAACCAGCGGCAAGTGCCGTCGACAAATATTTTTGGGTGATTGTAAATTTTCGCTAAGCAAATGCTTTCGTTACGCTACTAAATAGCTTTCTTGAGAAGCAATTTTAAATGTCTACCAAATGTCAAATTGTCACTTCATTTAAGAGTCCTGAGAATTGTGTCAAGCATTGAATGAATTTCTTTTATACTATCTAGCAAAAAAAAAAACTGTCTAATTAAAATTAGATTCGAATAATATCCAAAAATTTTCCTCAAGTCAAATGACACTTGTAACTGGCATTTATTTGACCCTTCTAGAACATCCATCCAATAATTTTACTGATTTAGACATCTACAATGTTTGAAAATATCCGATCAGAAACTTTCAATCATCAACAAAATCGCGATGTAATTAATTACCGTCGATGTAATTAATTATCGTACTCTCCAGAGTTCAAGAGATAGTTTTCAGCAAACAACCTGTCGCGATGTTAGTGGACACAGCTCAATCAGGTAGCGACAGTGTGTCCAATCCTTGTCGGGTCGGATCGTGACACGTGCGTGAATTATCCGCTGTGAAAATCGATCGAGTACCGAAAACATTTTTCCGTAAAAGCAAAGCCGACGTCCGATTAGTGACGTGACGATCCCCACCACCCCCCAAATCCGAGACTCACGAACCACCTGCGAACACTCCCGACCCGCTATAACTGTCGCTGATATTTTTGAATGTTTAATTGCCTAACAGTTAGCCCGTAATTCAATTTTTTGATTTTTCGTTCTCACGCGCTGTAGTGTGAGAACAATCATCTAGAGAGTTTTACATGTTTTAGTAGTCGTTAGATACGATTACCGCTGTCCGATACGCAAATACAAGATTGGTATGTATTTATAACATACCGGAAACTAAACGCAGTTCACATAACTATTATTATGTACCACGGTGCTAACTTGATTATTGATACCAATTGTCTTAAAAGTTCGAAGATGTTGTGAATGAATTGTTAGTACCTAGCTGACATTGTCAGAATGTAGCGCTCTTCAATAATACTTAGACATTACTTTTTAGAGCTTGGTGATCAAGAAATTGCCATAAGAATCAGCTCAATGTTACGCTTCTTCATTCTGACTTTTATATTTATGAGCTTCTCAACACTATGCGAAGATGTGTAGAAGATTTTAATCCTTATTTAGATGCATTTCCTCATTGTCATACAGTAGGTAGTGAATGTATTAAGAAGGTTTAGACCACAAAAACCCACATCCGCCTCCACAAAGAGTCCCCGCCCAGTTTTTCCGACAAACTTGATTCGTCATGTCCAATTAAAACTGAGCCACGATTTTTCTCATCGACGATCGTAGATTTTTGGATTAGCTTGTGATTTGGATAAGGAAGTGAGCATGTTAGACTTGGAATCATTTATCAATAGGAGAACTCACTTAATTTACATTAAAATAAGACTTGCTTCACATATCAATTCCGTATTTTTAAGAACATTCGCATTCTTATCTCAGTCCCAATCTATCAAAAATACCTCTAATTTACCTAAATTTTTGGCAAATAGTACTAGATTTTGAAAGTTTTTAATTACTATATAATAAATTGACCTTTGTATCTAAATTGTATTTACGACTAAAATTACAAAAATAAAATGGAAAAACCTATGATTTATTTAACATGACTGAAAAACATCTCAATTAAACTTTAAATGTGAGAAACTGCAGAAGTTCGGAACTCATGAAAGTAACCTTCAACGTACTTAAACACAGGCGTTTTTCTGGCAACGACTCATTAGTTACACGCGTACAAAATATATTATGAAAAATACTAGTATGTGTGCAAGCGAAAATAAATAATACCTACAAAATTAACCCATTAGTGCATAACGTCCGATATATCGGACTTCAATAATATGTTTATATTATGAGTTACAATTTTTATTTTTAAAGTTTATCATTATAAGATAGTAGTTTATTATATTTACCCTTATGGAAATACTGCCAATATGAAATCAAACAACGCGACTGCGCGTCAGCTGTCAGTTTTCAAAATGGCGGGAAACGGTCAAGATTCTTCGCGGCGAAGGTAAGAGAATATTGAGTTTCTTTTTATATTTTGTTTGGTAATTGGTGTAAAAAACTGATATTTTTATTGCTAAACTATCATACTATTTATTTACAATATTATTTTTACGTAACCACTGTTATTTTGTATGCTTTGCTGGTGAATTTTGTACTGTCCGATATATCGCACGCTATGCACAGCGGGTACTCTATGAGGTGTTTGTTGAATTGTTACAGTTTGCAAGTGCATGAAATATTGTCTGCTTTGGAGTGTGACGATGATGATAATTATACCGAAAATATATGTAATTTATGTCGAACCCCCTATTGAGGATGCAAATCAAGTTACTGATGAAGACAGTGACAAGTCCGATGAGGAGCATGGTGCGAACCTAAATCATTTAGGACGCAGATTGCTGCAAGCAGGCTGCGAATTGCGACGTTTTCGAGGTGATGGCACTGTTTCTACTCCATCGACGTCCACAGCCCTCGGGTCAAATACGCAATCGACGTTGAATAATAATTGTTCGTCATGGCCCATTTTTGCATATTTTGTAGACGTCTCAGTAGTAAATGGCTGGTTACTCGCTCGGAAGAATGGGTGTACAAAGGACACTGAGTCCTTGTTCGCTTTTCGACGCTTTATAGCAAGAAGCTTACTTGCTACTCATGGGACACCGCCACATCAAGGACGCAAGATTGCCAAACCATTGTCTACAATGAGATACGACGGTAGAGATTATTGGCTGGTCCCAATAAATATCGAACGGCGGTGTGCAAACCAATGTGGAGGGAAAAGTAAATTTCAACGTCAGAAATGTGACGTGGGCCTTCATCCGAAATGCCATATGGCATATCACGTCATAAATTAAAATATAGTTCTTTTCTTTTGTTTTCTACAATAAATGTTCACATACAATCCGTATTTTTATTGCAATCTATCTTTAACGTCAATTGTGTCCGCCCTGCATAGCGTCCGATTTATCGGACGGGCTATAAAATCTGAACTATCATAAAAACAAATTATTTTATATCATATAATCGTCAAAGATACTCTAAATGATAATATCTAATAGTTATTATAACGAAAAAGGCAGAAATAAACTTTATGCACTAATGGGTTAAATAACCAAGTATTCAACGTAGGACGTGGTTAGGTAGGTATGTCATGTAAACTTCAGTTAGGTAGGTAAGTAACATTATAAAAACTTTTTACAAAATTAAACAACGAACTTCCAAAAAAGACACTACAAAGTGAAAAATAACTTTAATTTCGGAAGTCGGTGTCGTAGAGTTCGCATTTTATTTGTTTGCCACCGACTTCCGAAATTAAAGTAATTTTTCACTTTGTAGTGTCTTTTTTGGAAATCGATTGTTTTTTTTTTTTGTAAATAAATTTTCGTTTTCACTTTTAAGTTATACCTAACTCACAAAAATTCGTATAACACTATTTGCTAAATTATGTAAATATCAGTGACAAGAAGTCATTATAACATCATCAATATAAACTAAGTGGCAAAAATACGTATTATTGAAGCTAACTCAAAAACTACCCAAAGTTAATAAAATTTATATGGTACTACCCCTGAGGCATACCCTACAATTGCCGGAGATATCACGTAAGAAACATACAGTCGAATTGAGAACCTCCTCCTTTTTTAAGTCTGTTAAAAATAGAAATTATGAGCAGTAAGCTTTTACGGTTGTTCACTATTCTAGACTTCCCGTTAATGTTGAGAGGTTCCATTGCCGTAAAAAAAACTTAATTCGACCAGCAGGTAGAACCTGTCGGTGTTTTAGAACTTTAACGTAGGCATTAATTACTTTATGATAGATTGAAAGCTCAATTTACAAATGTAATATCTAATTCATACTGCGCAACTGCCACATATCAATATTATTATTTTTGTAACCTCCTTATGAAGCGTGTATATATATATATATATTATATTTCTGAAATGTTAATTTTATAAAAAATCTGCCACATAGTTTCTTATCCATCGTTGTTGCTTCCACGAAACAGACGAATATCGTCGTCAAGTCAACCGCGGTTCCCACGCGTGTGCCTTACCGAATACTTTTTGCGTTCAACAATCCGTTTTTGTGGTAAAAACCTGACTGAAATCACGTTTTCCATTCAAAAGCTTTACTATGTACGAGTAGGTACGCCTTCCGCGTTGATTGAACCAAGTTGACGTCGCGACGCCGAGCACTTTGACAATCTGATCACCTTTGATGTAATATTATATGCTACCGCAATCACTACTGCCAGATCTCCAGAAATTATTTTTTTATATTCTAATTTCTAACCACCCTTACCGTATCTAGAAAAGGTTCCATTTATAATAAAATGCCATATATATAGTCCCTGTCCTTGTCATTTTTATACCAAGGGAGAAGACACCATTTAAAAAATAAGATAATTATATAAATAACATTTATTTCTCTTTGTTGACCTATTTCACTAAGTGCTTTCACATTATTTGAATTTCATCTCTTCAGCGCCCATTTTCATCTTATGTGCATGTATGATAAATATACCAACCGAAAATAAGCTTTTCGAGGTACAATTCATAGTCATAACCATAAGGCAGGGATTTGTTTAGATGGAAACAAAATTATACGAACAAATATTTGGAGCTTTTATATCTGAAGCACCTAGTGAGCAAATTTATGTATACCTATCTTTGTTCTGAAACGGGGTTTGTTTACCCCGTTTTATTTATTTTCATAAAAATAATATATATCAGTTCAAAGCTTGGTTGATATGTCTATGGTGGTGGTGGTGGTGGTGTCTTAGTTGGTGATAATGTCAGCGGGATTGTTCGAAAGGGTTACCGCTGGCCCGGAACATAAAGGGCTAAGCAAGGAATACGGGTGGATTTTAGTCAGTAAGAGTCCGACACTCCCTTCCGCTCCACCCAGAGCGGGAGGGGTTATTTGATGATTTGTCATCCTGAAAAAAAAGGGGGATGAGTTAAGGTAGCCTGCGAATTGTTTTGTATTTTATGGGTCAGTGTTAGGTAGAATGTTAATTAAAATTTGATTCGCGACTGTAACAAATATGACTTTACAGAATTATAATCATTACCATCAGCAATACAACTCCTTAAGGCTCCTACAAACAGGCGCAACATGGCGCGATATAATCGCGCGCGACACAAAGGCACCGCTCGTTGCGCGACTTGCGGTACCTTTGTGTCGCGTGTCGTGTCGCGCCTGTTTGAAGGAGTCTTTAAGCTAGATCATGAAATAATCATTCAATAGGGTAATAGTAACTTAGAGAGTTAAGGGTCTTGTGGCTAAGTAATATCAGCTGCACAGGTCGATCGATTAGGTTAAGCTACGCTTGCCACGGTTGGTCCGTGGATGGGTAACCATCTTTACATGCGAAGCCCCCTCCGTGCCTCAGAAAGCACGTTAAGCCGTTGATCCCGGCTGTCATTCGTGGATCTTTGACAGTAATTACGGGTCGTCAGAAGCCCGAAAATCTGACAACCAGTCTTACCAAGGGGTATCGACGTATTACCCAGTAACTGGGTTGTGAAGGTCAGATAGGCAGTCGCTCCATGTAAAATACTGGTATTCAGCTGCATCCGGTTAGACTGGAAGCCGACCCCACCACGGTTTCGTGGCCGGCTACATGACACCAGACAGCGAAACACGACGCAGACACTTCGCGTGCGTTAATTTGTTAGTTTTTTAGTGTAATTATAATGTTGTATGTATTTATAGTATTTTTAAGTTATATTGCTATTGTATTGTAGGTTTTTATATGGGCCTTGATGCCTGAAATAAATGGATAATAATAATAGTTGGGAAAAGGCTAGGCAGATGATGATGAACTTAAGAAAGTTGTATTGTTGTTGTTGTTGTATTGTTGTTTTTATTGGTGTACATAATAAAGAGTATTCTATTCTATTCTATTGATGATTTTTCGCGAATCATATTTAGATCAACATACGACCCGATTCTGACCTGCAAGTTGCAAATAAACGTAAGAAAATTTTAATTTTGCTGGCTCCCTGACACTTTCGCCTTAAATGTAAAAATCTAAGCAGGTACTGAAAAACGTAACCTATCTGCGTTAAGTTCGTAAGTGTGTGTTATCTAGCTTTGCTGATCGAAGATAAAGAGGAAATAATAACATGAACAATAAGCAAGGAAGTTAACAATTTATTTTCTAATAGTAGGTGGATAATTCCATTGCGCCGACAAGCACGATACCGAAAAGGCACGGGATCGGCTTCCGGTCCAACCAGCTAAGTACAGTGTATACTCGTAAATACCTTACACGTTCGCAAGATATGAAAATATTGATAGCATAGTATTATCGAAACTATACTTTTATAACATAAAAGTATAGTTTCGATAACAAACATGGACGCTTTTAACGCCTACGTCTTTTTTACATCGTTCTTACATATAATTATAAATTCAACATTAATGATGTAACTAATATTTTTGTAAAAATATAATTTAAAAGAGTGTCCATGGAGTTTCTTGCCCGTTCTTCTCCATAGGTACCTACGCTTTGGAATGACTAGCTTCATGATATATTTTCTGACTGACCGACTTCTTGACAATTCAAAAGTGTCTGTAAATGGTTCAACTGAAATAAATGCTTAGAATTTTTTTTTTTCCCGCTCTGGGTGGAGCGGAAGGGAGCTGACTAAAACCCACCCGTGTTCCTTCCTTCGCCCTTTATGTTCCGGGCCAGTTGAGTTTGAGTTGAGTTTGAGTTTGACATACTACCCCGGTTGAACTCGCGGTCGCAAGTGCGACTGCTGAGTGAGGGGTCCTGGGTCCGATTTCCAGGTCGGACAGTGTTATTTGGTCCTTTAAGAATTTCTCAGTAATAGCCCGGAGTTTGAAAGTTGGCGGTATGAAACTCCCGTACTTTGGAAAGCACGTTAAGCCGTTGATCCAGCTCCTGATCTCTCTCCGTTCGTGTCGGATTGCCGTCACATCTGACTTTGAGAGTGAGGGGAGAGTGAGTGCATCTGTCTGCACAAACACTTGTGCACTATAATATCACCCGCTTAGACGGCAAGTCTTCTTCGAGATCGGCCGTCCGACCGGTCGTCATAGCCAAAATTTTCTGTCTTTTTGAGAAAATGCCTATGTCAAAACGCTTTTCATATTTCCGTAACTGCAAGATATCTATGCTCGTTACTGTACGTCTAATCGTAGGCATTTTGTAAGGAGTAGCTGTAAACTGGTACTGAAGATCATGAAAGGTTTTATTCATTTGTTTTCGTCCTAAATTGTAGAGTAAGTTATAAAAACCATACACACTTTTAACGTCGAATCATAATAATTAATGACACGTTAATCACGTTATGTTACAATTAAGTAGCCATTTTACGAGTAGGTATATTCAACTCACACCCCCAATCATCATTATAACATAATGTAACCCCGGCCTGTTACAAAATTATGAGCGTTTACTCTATTACCTACTGAGCTAGTCAAGCTACAGTAAATTTATAGGGTATAATCTGTTAGGGAAAGATTCAATTAAACAAGTACCTACTTACACAATACAAAGTTTATTGTAATAATACAAAAGTGAAGGTACACATGCAAATAATGTGGCGAGCCACCAAACTAAGATAGTATCTTTCCCAAACACCCGGGCATTCACACCCATGTCCCAGTCTCCGTACCTGGTTGTATCGGAGTGAACGTCTGCAATGAGACAATTACAATTTTTCTCAGAGTCGCTATAGCGAGTCCGTGAGATGAACCACTTAATAACTTCTAGCTCAACCGAACAAGTATCAACCTATCAGGATTGTGCTTATATAGAGAAAATAACTATTATGCAAAGCAAACCCGAGGCACAATACTTTAGAACAACTGGTCTTATCACCTAGTTCCTACAAAAGGCATAACCCTCTCATAGATTAAATTATGACACCATAGGTCAACTCAATGTTCACTCAGTATAAATAATTCCATTAGTTAACGCTCTCAGTTGACACTATCAGTTTCAGGCCACTATCAGGCCTTATGGACCCTTAGTATCATGCACAGGATAAACCTGTGCACACACGAATACCTACGCCTACGGACTACGGACGTAGATGGTGACGTTTGCGTTAACTGGAGTGGCGAACTTCCCTCATCACCTGGATTCGGCTAGGTAATAAGGCCTTCTTGAACAACAGATGACCACACCACAAGGGATAACCTCAAAGTTGCCGTCGCCCTGATCAATTCCAAATCATCTGACCACAGGTCTGCACCAAGGCATCACGACTTTATCGCGCATAGCACCGATCTTAAAAGGCTAGCATAACAGCCAGACCTGTAACCACGTCCTCGTGTCAGAAGACACATGTCAGACCTAAGGTTGTCTAGCGATAACAAAGAAAATGGTTAAATACAGGATTCAGCTTCTACTGAACTAAATAAAACCCCATCGGGTTATTTGGGCACATCCAGGTCCAACCTGGAATATGTGTCGCTCAATCAGCCTTTTGGGTCGTGTCCTCAGTCGTAAAGACCAGAAACCTCTTTTCTCTTTTCAAACCTATCTGTCAGTTTGAACTCTCGAATATTCCTCCTCAGACTAAATAAAATCTTATCGATTTGTAATTTTCAACTTATTAGACCCTAGCGCCATCTACTGACGCGGAGACTACGCTCCACGAGCCTGCACAGACCCACGATAGTCGTCGCCACTTGTTGCGATAAATATCTATTTTTGCTACTTCACAATAACCGTTTACCGAAAATATATACCTACCTAATAACTGCCTATTTTGTTAACTCAAGCTTTGGACCTGCCCACAGCTGGAGTAAACAAAACATATCTTTATTATGAAATACTAGCTGCTGCCCGCGACTTCGCTCGCGGTACGTTAATATCTTTTGATATTCTTTTTTTTTACTAGCCTACGCTGGCCCACTTCTGGGCAAAGGCCTCCCTCCATTCCTACCATCTTTCGCGAGCCCGCGCGTCTTTCTTCCAGTTTTGACGGACCTAGCTATCCAACTCATCCCGCCACCTCCTACGTAGTCTACTGCGACCCCGCGTCACTGTCTCAGGGCACCAATTCCGTGCTATTTGGACCCACAGCTTGTCCAGCATACGGCAGACCTGCCCTGCCCAGTCCCATTCAAGTTGAGCCGCCTTTTGAGCCACGCCTGCTATCTTTGTTTTAGAGTGCAGTATTGTGTTTAGTATTGTGATTTTCTTAATTTTTCTAAAATAAAAGTAAGCCTAAGTAACCTACTCCTTATAACATCAGTTATCTGCCAGTGAAAAACCCGTCAAGATCGGTCCAGCCGTCGCGTATCGGAGATTAGCCGAAACGAACAGACATAAACACAATTATTATTATTTTTTTCATATTTACCGTGGGTAAGGTATACTTATGTCTGATAAGCTGCAAACAAACATACACTTTAATTATACATATGTGGCGATCCTTAACATTTATCTTACACTAAACAATAATCTCAATACACATACATAAACATAACAATACATTATACACTTATACCTACAGTTCATATTTACAATTACATAATTAATTCACCGTCGCATGTCGTACACGACAATACCATACGGGTACAATGGAAGCGCGCTCGTCTACGTCACGCGGTGACGTAGTCGAGGCGCATGAGTGGGGTTGCGCTATGCAGCGCGCGGTCGGTCACCTTGGCTGACCTTTAGTCCGATCTCGCTATCGCGACGCGAAGCCCACGCAACTCGGAATAATCCCGGTCGAATTGTTTTATCATCGTAACCCTTCCGGCTTATTGTAGTGTCTCGCAATACTGAGTGTACGAACTGTTAAAGCTGTTAACGATAATATTTATGGACTTTCTTCTTCGTGTATCTACCGTGTACCTATAACTATCCTTGTGTGTGCCAAACTATGTGCCTTTCTTCTGTGAACGTCTCTGTGACTTGTGTTAGTGCAATATAACCGTGAGTTAAAAACAATTACTTTTATTTACCCTAACTCGCCACACAAGCGCAATTATTAGTGTACCCACATACAACACTAAATTGGTGACCCCGCCTAGAATACGCCAAAAAGGCTCTGAAAAGATCGTTCGATAATTAGAACGGCGAAGGCAAATCACAGTGGCACGATGAGTGATAGCAGTGACTCTGCAAACTCGTTCGGATCCATCCGTTCGCGTCAGCAACCTCGTCGCGCAAAGTGCGTGTCCATTGACGAGCCATCCGACATTTGCCGTGTTGCGGTACGTATACCACCATTCTGGCCGGATGACCCAGAGGTTTGGTTCGCACAAGTGGATGCTCAGTTCGCGAACGCGAACATCACCAGCGACGCGACGAAGTTTAATCACGTTATCGGCAACTTAGAACACCAGTACGCCAAACAAGTACGTGATATTTTCCTCAACCCGCCAGAGCACAACAGATATGAGAAGCTCAAACACGAGCTCATTAAGAGGCTTACTGCGTCACATGAGAAGCGAGTGAAACAGCTTCTCTTACATGAAGAGCTCGGAGATCGGAAGCCATCACAGTTCCTGCGACATCTCCAAAGTTTGGCCGGACCGAGCGTCCCAGAGGACTTTCTCCGGACAATATGGAGCAGTCGCCTGCCAAGCAACGTCCAGACCCTTTTGGCTTCACAGCCACATACTTCCCTGGAGGGACTAGCAGACCTGGCGGACAGGGTCCAGGACATCGTGACCCCATGCCAAGTCGCCGCAGCATCGACGACGGGACCTAGCATGCACGAGATGGCGAATGAGATCGCCGAACTAAAGAAGGCCGTGAAGAACTTGACGACGGAGCTGAGTAGGAGACCTCGTTCGCAATCGCGTTCGAACCATCAGCAGCGTCGTCGATCCAGACAACGGTCAGAGTCTAGCCACCAGAAGCAACCGTTCTGCTTTTACCACGCCAAGTTTGGGGCCAAGGCTCACAAATGTATTAAGCCATGCGATTACGAGAAGTCGGGAAACTCCAAAGGCAGTCGGTAATGGCGGCTGACGACTGTCTGACGACCATAGGTCGCCTCTTCGTCACGGACCGGGCATCGAAGACACAGTTTTTAGTGGACACTGGTAGTGATTTGTGTGTATTTCCGCGGCATTATCTACATGAACAGCGTGTCAAGTCGAACTATCAGTTATCGGCCGCTAACGGGTCTATAATTGATACTTACGGCTATCTTCAGCTAAACTTAGACTTAAGTTTGCGCCGTAACTTCCCATGGCGTTTTATTGTAGCTGATGTCACCAAGCCAATTATTGGTGTAGATTTTTTAAGCTTTTACGATTTGCTTGTTGACATCAGAAATCAACGTTTGGTGGACAAAACCACCTCAATGTTTGTCACAGCTTCCGTTGCGAAGGCTTCAGCGACGTGCTCAGTGAAGGTCTCCGTTGGTAATTCCAGGTATCACTTGATACTCAATAAGTACCCCGAGATCACGCGACCTGCGGGCACACACCGAAAAACCACACACCACACAGTACACCACATACGTACCACACCCGGCCCGCCCATCTCATGTTCCCCTCGCAGGCTAGCTCCAGACAAACTGCAGATCGCTAAGCAAGAATTTGAGATCATGCTTAGCAACGGCACTGCTCGACCGTCCGAAAGCCCTTGGTCTTCACCCCTTCATTTAGCGCCAAAGAAGGACAACAGCTGGCGACCCTGCGGCGACTACAGGCTGCTCAACGCCAGGACTATACCCGACAGGTATCCAATAAAACATGTCCACGACCTTACCCACAGCATAGCTGGTTGTAAGGTCTTCTCAACTATCGACCTGGTTAAGGCATATAATCAGATACCAGTCAGTGAGGACGACATCCAGAAGACGGCGATAACAACTCCGTTTGGCCTGTACGAATTTCCTTATATGACCTTTGGTCTGAGGAACGCAGGTCAAACATTTCAAAGATTTGTCGATGAAATGACGCGCAGCCTTGACTTCTGTTATTGCTATCTCGACGATTTTCTTATCTTCTCGAAAGACCAGGAGCAGCACGAGGATCACCTGCATCAGCTCTTCACCAGGATGCAGAAATATGGCATAGTCATCAATACCTCGAAGTGTGTGTTTGGAGCAGATGAAGTCACTTTTTTAGGTTACCGCATCTCTGCAGCCGGAACCAGACCTTTAGAGTCCAAGGTGGAAGCCATCAAGGACTTCCCTACGCCTAAAACGGTCAGGGAACTCAGGCGTTTCTTAGGGATGTTGAACTTTTACAGGCGGTTTATACCTAAAGCCGCAAAATTTCAAGGTCCCCTTAACGCCCTGTTGACTGGCTCAGAAAAAGGTCAACATCCCGTGGAAATAACGGGAGAGGCGCTCACCGCCTTTAATATGTGCAAAGACAGCCTCTGCAACGCTGTATTGCTTGCACACCCTGACTACCAAGCGAAGCTCGCCCTAGTTACAGATGCGTCTGATCTGGCAATGGGTGCAGTTTTGCAACAGTTCAGGGACGAGCAGTGGCAACCGCTTGCCTTCTTTTCACGCAAGTTGAGCCCCGCTCAGCAGAAGTACTCGCCATACGATCGTGAGCTACTTGCGATCTATGAAGGCATAAAATACTTCCGCCATATGTTGGAAGCGAGACACTTCACCGTCTATACTGACCACAAGCCGTTGATATACGCTTTCCATGAGCGAAAGCACAACTGTGCCCCGCGTCAGTATAGACACCTTGATTTTATTTCGCAGTTCACAACGGACATTCAGCACATTTCCGGCAAGGACAATATCGTTGCCGATACATTGTCCCGTGTCAGTGAACTGCAAACTCCGATCGATTTTGAGGTTCTCGCAAAATCCCAAGCTTCAGACCCGGAACTGTTGCAACTTCAGCAGTCAGAAACATCTCTTCAACTAAAGAGGCTTAAAATCGACGGCAGTCCCGTCGAGTTACTCTGTGATGTGAGCACAGCCACTCCGAGACCATTCGTGACAAAAGCTTTACGACGGCAAATATTTGAGAGCCTTCATAGCCTCAGCCATCCAGGAGCAAACGCGTCCGCAAAACTAATTGCACAGCGATACGTTTGGCCTGGAGTCCGCAAGGACTGTCGACAATGGTCACGAACGTGTCTTAGCTGTCAACGCACAAAGGTCAATCGCCATGTGTCATCACCATTGGGCACATTCGAATTACCACGTGCAAGATTTGCCTTTGTGCATATTGACCTAATAGGTCCTCTTCCTCCATCACAGGGGTACCGATACTGCTTGACGGCCGTGGATCGTTTCACTAGGTGGCCAGAGGTGGTACCGATTGCAGACATTACCGCAGAGACAGTTGGTAAAGCGTTGCTAACTAATTGGATCTCACGCTTTGGTTGTCCTACGGACATTGTCACAGACAGAGGACGGCAATTTGAATCCGCACTGTTCCAATATCTAGCCAAAATAGTCGGGTTCAAACACCGGAAGACCACAGCCTACCACCCAGCATGCAATGGCCTAGTGGAACGATTCCACAGGCAACTCAAAACGGCGATAATGTGCCACGCTGACCATAACTGGACAGAATCTCTGCCCTTGGTTCTACTGGGTGTCCGGAGCGCTTTTAAAGAGGATCTTCAGACTTCTTCTGCGGAACTCCTATACGGTGAGCCATTACGACTCCCGGGAGAATTTTTCATTTCCGGTGACAGCGGCACCACCGACATCTCGGAGTTCACCACTCGTTTACGCTCGTTTGCCGCAAAATTGCAGCCCACTCCAGCAGCACGCCATTCCAGGGACAAAATATTTGTCCATAGGGACCTTGCTACCTCAAGTCACATATTCCTCAGGGACGATGCGCTTCGAGGTTCATTGCAACCAGCATACACCGGTCCCCATGAAGTTGTACATAAAGGAGACAAAACCTTTACAATATTATTAAAAGGTAAAAAGGTAAAAGTTTCCGTGGACCGCCTTAAACCCGCTTACATGTTGGCAGACACCTCACCAACCGACCAAGATGTTCAAGACGAGGAAATACTGCCCACGGACACTCCCGTCAGAACTACCAGGTCTGGTCGAAGGGTTCGATTCCCAGATTATTATCGCCCGTAGGACGGTCTCTGGAGGGGAGTGATGTGGCGATCCTTAACATTTATCTTACACTAAACAATAATCTCAATACACATACATAAACATAACAATACATTATACACTTATACCTACAGTTCATATTTACAATTACATAATTAATTCACCGTCGCATGTCGTACACGACAATACCATACGGGTACAATGGAAGCGCGCTCGTCTACGTCACGCGGTGACGTAGTCGAGGCGCATGAGTGGGGTTGCGCTATGCAGCGCGCGGTCGGTCACCTTGGCTGACCTTTAGTCCGATCTCGCTATCGCGACGCGAAGCCCACGCAACTCGGAATAATCCCGGTCGAATTGTTTTATCATCGTAACCCTTCCGGCTTATTGTAGTGTCTCGCAATACTGAGTGTACGAACTGTTAAAGCTGTTAACGATAATATTTATGGACTTTCTTCTTCGTGTATCTACCGTGTACCTATAACTATCCTTGTGTGTGCCAAACTATGTGCCTTTCTTCTGTGAACGTCTCTGTGACTTGTGTTAGTGCAATATAACCGTGAGTTAAAAACAATTACTTTTATTTACCCTAACTCGCCACACAAGCGCAATTATTAGTGTACCCACATACAACACTAAACATATTTATTTGTATGTATGTATAGAAGATAGTCTCAGACGGGTTAGCTGGCATTCATATAATTATGATGATCGTATTCACTAAGTATTTTCCTGAAATTAAGGCTGCTAAGTAAGTGATTACTTCCTAATAAACAACTGTACAAGCTATTCCTGAAAACGCTTTTCATTAAGAGATGATTTATCCAACGCCAGATAATTTTATCGGAGGAATAATTTTGAATTTTTGACAATTCTTCAATACAAAAACTGTCAGACGTCAATTTTATTCCACGAATAAAATATCTGTCGTTTGAAAAATCAACCCTAATTCTCTAAAATGTCGGCCGTATAATTCTCAACATTTCATCCTTCCAATAAGGTTTTAGTTGAGAATCACTGAGACGAAAATGCTTTATTCATGAAAGGCGACAACATTATTAGAAGAGTTCCGTACATATTATTATACGGCATATATATATGTCCGTTTATCAGTTTGAGAATTAATTTTTACCTATCTACTTCGAAGGTAAATAAATCAGCTATGTATGTAAAAACGTAAACGTAACGTAAAATAGGAAGGTAAAAATTAAATTTCTTAAAAACCCCCGACCTATGAATAGATCAACAGTAGTGGAGGTGGACAGGACATAATTATGATGTGCGATAAAATGGGGAAGTGGGGCAAGAGAGTCAAAGAAAAGTAATAGGTACTAATCTAAGAAGACGAAGAAGACACAAGGTAAGAAGACGAAATAAAATTGACAGCAGAACCAAACGTGGAAATTGTTGGAGAAGGACGCCTTTGCCAATAGGCACGTCGAACTATGAGATATTTTATTGGTTTATTTTTCTATTTTTATAGTTTTTATATTTTGATTTTAAATGAAAATGTTAGTATCTCCGAATAAATGCTTTATTATAATATTATTATAAGTACCTCTTAGCTGATTATTCGGCGAATTTATTATTATAAGTACCTATTAGCTGATTATTCGGAAAATTTTGTGAAGGATATAAAAGCCTCATCTTTTTATCATTTTTATAATTTTACAATTATTAAACAACAGGTGCTCTACAAAGTTTTCCGAAGCCACAGGTGTCCAGAGAACCTATTATTTGAGTAGGGTGTTCGAACTAAGTAAAATATATCTACGTGATCCCTCTCACAGAGAAGAGGCTCGTGTCCCAGCAGTGGGAAAACTATAGGCTGATTATTTAAAAAATATCTGACGTTAATTTTTCCATAGATAAACCGGATAAAACTTGGATTAAAGTAATCCTGGTAATATTTATCGTTTTTACTTTCAGTACGTTTATAATTATTGATTCATTGATTAATAAATATAATCATTTTAATGTTAATTTTTATCCGTTTAAAAGACGGTTACGTTTTATCTGTCTCCCGGATAAATGGATAAGAGTTACCTTAGTGCTATATTGTGTGTTATATAGCGCCATTTTTTGTAAAAGAAAATAATAACGTAGTAGTTATCTACTACGTTATTATTTTCTTTAAAAAAAAAACCGAGGTTAAGGTTAATCGAGGGGGGGGTTAGGCGACGTGGGGTTAAGGTTTATACCCATGATCAGCTTGTATGTTTTTCTACCCACTTGTACCAAACTTTATTATTTTGTATTGATTAGAAAAACCAAACATCGGATTTGTTTTAGTAAACTACAGTACCTAATACCCCGCTTTACGGAACCCCGTTATGCACGGTTTCACTATAACGCGAATTTCAAATATACAAAATACAAAATGCTCTTTCAAAAATTTATTCAGGTTTGGACATAATATTGCAGAGTAAAGACAATGATGATGACCGTGTGTCAAACAATTAGAAACAGCATTGGGTGTTATGAACGTATTTTACAAGAACGTAAAAGAAACACTACCCAAAAGACAATAGATGTATTATTCAGTAAAAATAACATGTAATACTGCATAAAGTGTTCTTAGAATTAAAGTGATTGATTCAAATGATTCGTATTTTTTTATATTAAGTTTTGACTATGTATATTTAAACGTAAACCCCGATATAAGTACGCGAATTTCACTTAACGCGATTTTTTCCCGAACGTATACCTCGCGTAAAGCGGGGTATTACTGTACTTGCGATGATTGTTTAAAAGCCACTTTTATTTGAGTTCGAGTTTCAAGAGCTCGTCCAGAATTACGTTTTGTAGGTCTTCACGATTATGGCTCTTCATAAAAGTTTTGATTCCTATTTTCAAAACAACGAAGGATTTGTGGTAAACTAATCAAATATTTCACATTTCAAAATCGATAAGAAAATACCTTCTTTAATTTGAAAATACTTTTAGCACCGCCATAATACTGTATGCCAAAATGTCTTAGTTTTACTTTTGTTCGGCTTTTCTGGTCTAACCAATATAAGGTATGCTTTTATTATTGAGCACCTAAAAAAGGATCAAAAAAAATAAAAATAATTTAATAATAACTTGGTTGCATGACTTCATATTTTACTTGAAACTACTTACATCAAAACGATACATATAAAACACTCTTGAAATGGCAACAATTATAGCAACCCTCACTTTGTGGCCTACGACATATTTTTATGATAAAAATTCTTCTTAATTTCAAAGTGAAATGCAAAAACTGCACCCACAATTCTTTTACATTAACGCAACACATAAGCTTACAAGGCATGCAACTCTAACAAAATAAATACTGAGTATATTTTAAAGTTATTTATATCTCTGCTCATCCACCCACACAAACTGCGCTATGATACGGATCCTCAAGAGAATTACACCAATTACATGTAGGGCTTGCATTTGACTGCCTAATTACGCCCATACAGTGCTGAAAGACAGCCGCTGCCATTGTCAACGTGCAGCATTCTCGTTATTGTGGCTTAGTTAAATGCCGTATGTAACTGAAACATTTATTATGTAACCACGCTGCAACATTTAGCGTAGCCTGTTTTAACTACGTAGGTACAGTTAGTTGTGAATATTCGTGTTGCATTTTTCGCTTTTAAGTGTCTGTATAGAATAAAAAACCGGCCAAGTGCGTGTCGGACCACGCACAATGAAGGGCTCCGTAGTTGGAATGAATTTATCCCAAGAA
The DNA here is from genome assembly GCA_963855955.1 of Luperina nickerlii. Lineage (NCBI taxonomy): Eukaryota > Metazoa > Arthropoda > Insecta > Lepidoptera > Noctuidae > Luperina > Luperina nickerlii. The sequence goes on along the minus strand of OY979681.1, from coordinate 10,402,836 downwards.
CAAACTTAAAATTATAGTTGAAATACATGTTCTCCCATACATTCCAACTGAAAATGTAAGTTTATACGCAGAATATTGAGAGATTTACCATGTTGTTTTAAGACCACTGACTTCTTATAGATTTTTCTGCAATCTATAGGTATAGAACTATTTTATGTATTTTTTTCGAAATTTTAGGCTGAGTAGTTTCGGATATAAGGGGGGAATTGTCAATTTTCGTTTATTTTCTTAAATAACTTTAATACAAGCTATTTTAAAATTATGAAAAAGTATATATTTTAGATCCTCACAGTAATCCGTTTCATTTGATATGTCACACGGTACAGAATGTGAAACTTTTTTTTTATTTTCTATTTGCCCCCAAAAATGACCCCCATATTCAAAATTCATTTATTTAGGTTATACGTCTATGTTTGGGTCACAGAGATTCATATGTGTACCAAATTTCAACTTAATCGCTCCATTAGATTCGGAGCAAATTGGCTGTGACAGACGGACGGACAGACACACGAGTGATCCTATAAGTGTTCCGTTTTTTCCTTTTGAGGCACGGAACCCTAAAAAACAAAAATAACATTGTAAAGAACTTACTGTAAGGCGTTCAAATCCATAAGCTTTAATTCAGTTAGAAATAACACAGTTTGCCGTAGCTAGGTACGCATTGGCACTGGGCAGTACAGACACGTACAGTACCCGGCGTTAAATATTGCACATCGACCTTTTTACACAAAACCATTTTATACAAAGAATAAAAATAATTATCAAATGAAGCAAATCATAATTGTTTTAACAGCTCCTAATAGATACCGGACTGTTTGTATTTCGTGCGACAGAGATAACGCTCTACGAAGCCGAAATTAGCCGATTGTCTCTTTCCAAAGGTCGATGTGCAATATTTATCGCCGGGTACTGTACGTGTTTGTTTAGTTATAGGAATCTATTCAAAGAACTCATGGATTCGTTCTACAAAGCCTATACTCCATTTGTAATAAGATTAGACATTTAAATAAACCTTTTTTACAGTCCGTTCAACCGATTTTGACTTCTATACTGTAGGCATAAGGATGGTATTATTATCAAAAAAAGTGGTTACAATACCAACTGTTTACTGCAGCTGCCTTAAGTTATACTAGCAGCGCCCCGAGGTTTCACCCGCGTAAATGTCGATCCCGTGGGAATATCGGGATAAAAACTAGCCTATATGTTAATCCAGGGTGTCAGCTACCTCCATACAAATTTTTATCAAAATTGGACCAGTCGTTTAAGCGTGAAGAAGTAACAAACATATAAACACACACACACACTCACAAACTTTCGCCTTTATAATAATAGTTTGATAGTAGGATTATTCCAAATATTTAGGGTAGGAGTTATGGAACTATCTTAACTGCGAAAGTCTAGTCTACTGACTTTATCTAAACTAACGCTTTCACGCTAAATGGCTGAACGGATTTGGATGAAATTTAGCGTTTGGTAGAACATGACCTGGATTAGTACATATTTTGCTTTTTATCCCGATATTCCCACAGGATCGAAACTTATGCGGGTGAAACCGCGGGCGGAATTTTATCTCTACTCTCTCTCTCTCTCTCTCTTTTTCTCTCTCTCTCTCTTTTTTTCTCTCTACTTAACTGCTTGCGTTTCCCAACTGAAGACATGCCTCTTGATAGGCAAGTCATTACATTATTCTGTAAACCGTTTTTCAACCTGCTTAATTTGTGCTGTACATAAAACCATGTACATAAAACCTGTCATTCATGACGGTCATTGTAACTTTACATAACCGTAAAATGGTCACATGGTTTCAGGTGTAAAGCAATAGAATTAATTTGAGGAAAATAACTGTAAATCTGAATAAACCACTAAATGAAATCCAACAACTATTGCATACTTATTGTACCTTCACACTTAGTAAGTTTTCCGACGACCTTATCTTAGCATATAAGCCGATTCTAAACTTTCCTTTACATGTGAAAACTTAGGCCCATTTCGAAGGCATACTTGGCAAACTTTTGCCGTCGCTTTATGTAACTTCATTTTAGTAATGCTGAAAATTTACCGATAATCACCTAGAACTATGTTGATAACTTCAGCTTTCATAAAGACCTAAGTACTTACTATGCAGAAATACATAATGAAGACAGAATCAAAATGGTGTACTTATCTATGTTTCTAGATACTCCGTCCAAATAATAATATGGTCTTCTACAGATCTGCTTCTTGATCCTACAGCTTTGGAAGCAAGGAAGCGTGTGCAATTAATACCAGAACAAGTTTGAAGCCAACCAATTTGTCCTTCAAATTCCTTGTACAGACGCCAGCAGATAAAGTTACTACAATCCGTCAAATTTCTTTAATAGATTTTCAACTTTATTACTACAGCATAAGGTTCTAGGTTGATTGGGATAATTTGACGGTTTCGGGTAGCTTGATGTGCTGACGTCTGTACAATAACAAGAAATCAGAAAGACAAGTTGGCTGGTTTAAAATGAGAGAAGTGAGTCAAAAATATAACCGTATTAACAATGTCTCCCTATGTTTACACACCTAGGAAGGTTCACCCTGACATTTTTTTTATCAGCATCCTTTCTTCCTCGAAATTTTTCCATCATTCAATCTGTCTAGCGTTTTCCCAACTCTGTTCAGCTCAGATTCCAGTCTATCCGGATGCACTTGAATACCAGTATATACTAATATTCATGTAATACATAGGTCGACGGTCCAAATTAATCCATCATTAACGGGAATACCCACATATTGGCAAAGAGAAATTCGGTAGTCTGTAGTCGACGTTCATAATCGGACTAACGAATATCAAAGCTATGGAAGACAAGTTGATCGGCATACCGACGTATTGCCTAACTATTCAATTGATATGCCACCTGTGGTTGACATAATCTTAGATAAGCCTAGAACAATGCACGCAGGCTAGACAATATTTAGGAAAAAGCTTCGGTGGTAATTGCTTTCGTGATTGTATAAACACTGATCTAAATCGGAAAATCAACTGAAAATAGTCGGGCTCTTAATTAAAAACCTTGAATTATTTGCATTAGCATTCATTTATTCTGGGTAAACCATAATTTTACAAAGTGCTTAGTTGCTATACTTAATTAATCTACGTTACAATATACCTATAAATAAATACATTATTTATATAAAATCACAACTTCATTCAAGGCAATTTTAATCTTTAGGGTATAGTCACAAAAAGAAAGAACAACTTCTCAACAAAAAAGATGTACCTACACATCATGATAGTATGTTGACAGAAAAGTTTTCTACCTTTTTGTAAACATTATATTTTTTTTTATTAGGAAGGTTATTAAGTTTATGGATTTTTAAACATTATTACAACATTGCTTACTAACATTGATTATATCTAAAATACAATATACATATAACAACTTATAAAATGTAGTAACGATCTATATCTAAAAAGATAAAAACCTACGGGAAAATTTGTATTTAGTGCGCACATCCGAGTACAGGAACCGTAAATATTACAATATAAAACATACTACGAATCTATGAACTATACAATAAAGCTCTATATTACAGTGAAGGCTCCAAAATATCTATCTTCAATGGACTGATTACAACCTACTTTATTGCGAAACTGTAAATATACAAAATATTGTCGTCTGTAGAAATATTTAAAACACTCTGGTAACATGAAGGCACGTTACGATATGTCCTGGATCTATTGTCAATGTTAAGTATACGTAAAACAGTTATGATATAGCATTCTATTGCTTAATTAGAAGGCACTTAGGTCTAGTGTACTCTGCCCATGTCCATGCCACCGAGTTGTCCTAAGTAAGGATAGCCAGACTTCGCCTCTGTGGGAGAATGCGCGTGCGACGCGTAGTGTGATGGGTTAGTGCCAAAGAACGAGCTGTAACAAAGGAAAAAATATATAAGAATCTTATATTTTATATAGCAAGGGAGCATCTAAGCTTCTGACATTGGAACTCACTATTTCCAATAGGTAAGTAGTATCTATATATAGACGCTTCTAACGGCGTCGCGTAACAATAGATCGAAGGCTGCTAAAACTCGAGGTCTTTTACTTTTATATCAGAGACACATCCTGTCTCTTTTGTCAAATATGTAGGTACTTAGTACCTAGCAGTATTGCATTGAATTTTACTATCAATAACTTGACTAAGCGTGGGATACTGACCACTGCATAATTTAATCGCTTCCTAAATTCCGTTCGGTCTTTAAACATTATACCGAGAATCTAACGATTACACTAAAAATAATTAAATAATAACACAGTGTGTAAGCTCTAATGCCGCCTTGTAATTGTGACTTGTACCGGCCTACCGAACTACATAATTTAGCTGAGGTCTCTATATGCACACTTGAGGCAGTCGAGGTATTTTCGGAAGCATTTCGTGACTGAGCGTGCAATAAAAAATTAATTTATAGTTAATACAGTGGCTAATACATTATTAAGGTACATTAGTGTCGTACATCGCTCATAAACTACGAAGGCCGCATGTAATGCTGCGCAGGTTCAACTATTACGATCACAATGAAAACCTACATTTTGTTGCTCTGAATAATGCATAATTACTTTGAAAGGCAATAAAAAATATTTTCTTCTTCGAGTATATTATTCTAGCCAGTTCCGAGAGCTAGCTAGACAGGTTATGCCGATTGGCTATTAGTTATTACTTAACTTCATCCCAAATACCACACTTTACCCTTATGGTAAATATGTGCATAAACATTTTAACATGTGAATGAAACACGTGCGAAAACAATAAGCGAGCGAGCGTTTCTGTGGAGGAAAGTGTTCGAGGCAAGGTGGTTGCTCCGCGCACCGCACGCGAGGCTTACTGCAGTTTAGGAAGTCGAATGCAAATAGCTGCAGATAAGTTTTAATACCGGGTTCGCGTTAGCATAATGCTTAGGTTCACTGCACTAATGTCACGTTCGGCCTCTCATTAATTGCCGAGCCGGCCACAAAGCAACGTGTGTTTATCTGCTATCCGCTACGTATTGTGCCGGCGTAGATTTCTAATAGGTATCAATACCTAAATGATCGGCAGCCGTATTACTTGGAAGCTATTAACCTAAACAAAAGCTGGGTTGTTGTTTCTGTTTCCGAGTACATAAGAGTGGAAGAATGTTAATAACATCCCTTGAAATATTGCTGAAAATAATTGATTGAACAGCAAAAGAGATTGATTGGTGTTTACTTTTGTCAATTATACGCAAAGGTATTAATTAATAAATCAAGCCCTGAAATATGTCGTTTCATTAAACATTCTGTTACAGAAAACAAGAAATGGACACCAGCAATTTCACGAACCCGTCTGTGGTAATATTGTGTTGACTAAATTGAATAATTTTGAATAATAAATATGACGAATACAGAAATAGTTTACAGGAGTCGAAATTACGGGTATAGGTAATTGTAATATCGATACGTTATTATGTGGAATTATTGACTTTAAAATAGGGTCGCTTTCTCATTTTGACATCGCTGTATTAAAAATTTCTAGCACCTACAATAATTTCTAACTAATAAAATGATTTCACGTAAATACAAGTGTCGTAGAACCACCAGTGCGGCAAATAAAATAAAGTATGAGGTGACAATCACAATCGCTATTTATGGCCAATGACTGTCCATGTTAATTATAGCAATACGTACGTATCTCACTACTAATAGATAGGCAGCTTACTGATTTATTATGACTCATGGACATTGTACAAGATATAGCTTTTCCGGCTGCGCCAACATTGCGTAGAGCCGACACAGGATATAATCAAAGGGGATTTTCTTCTATTATCCTCATCTCAAACAGATATGAAACGCTTATTAGCCACACTTTCGGCACACAATACCATATTTTTGGCAGACAAACATAACAAATAGAGTTGAAACGAAGTGTTACGTCAATCGAGCACGCGTAAAGGACTAGATAAGACACATCGACACATAAACGTAGCTAAACCATATATTATTAGTTTGTGTTCCATTGTGCATGGCTAGATATTGTGTGTGGTCCAATGTGAGGTTTATAGACTTGCTTTGTCTCGATAACACAGATAAATGTCGTCGCCGTATACAGTACAAAGGGACAATGTATTTGTCACATTGTCATGGGACAAATTCACTTTAGTAGTTACACATACCATCGACACAGGCACGAGTGAAATGTTGTCTTCGACCTTCTTTCTGTTGTAATAAAACTCCGATCCCGAAGACAATATATCGAATATCGCAAGAGAATTTAATATAACTAAGAAAAACTTTAATTAAAAATCGATCCAAAATCACTATAAAATTCGCAGCCCTATTGCATTCGCGATCGGATCGGCGTATTACGAGGCGCGCGCTGTAATAACCACCCGCGCGGCGTATAATGGCCGACTTCTTACACTCTTAATTGATTAGCGGCCGCTTCGGCTAATGATAAAGGAAGGTGAAAAGAAATAAAACGTACGCACCCCGATTTGCGATCGAGCCCACGCCCGATCGATAGCCACCGGACGCGGCATTACACGCATCCTATGTAGACACGCTCGAGAACTCGGACACGATCACACGACACGAGATGACGAGACGCGTCATACCGATTGACTAACACAAAATGATGTCATTGCAAACGTGCGCCCTAAACCTACTATTAGTGTAACAGTCATATCTGGTATTCACATAATAGATAGTTATTTAAATGATCGTCAGCAAAGGTCACTTTATTGTAATTGCATATTCATCCGCATAAGCCAAGCCAGATGAGTAGCTCGACATCAATAATTCATGGAGCTACTTAGTTGCCGTCGGGGATTATTGAGATGTTTTAATCCATGTTTGCTTTATATGATGTATAGTTGAATATTAAATGAACGTGGAATAAACTTACCTATAGTTTTCAGGCCAGGCGCTGACTTCGGCGAGTTTGTTTTGCGCGTGTCCGCTCAACTGCCTGGTTGTCCAGTGGTTATGTGTGGACATGGCGTGCTCTTGCTTCGAATAGTCTCCGTATCCGTACGGATGGGAGAGCGGTTCACTTGGATTCGCGTACGTTGAATGTTGGTAAGTGAGTGCACTGCTCTGGTTCGCAGAAGGACTCGTCGTAGTGGGACTCGAACTCGGAGGGGTAGCCTCAGTGGGTGCTTGCAAGGGAGTAGCAAGTTCCGAGGAATGGGACAGAGGTGTTAGGTTACCGGACGAGAAGGAACTTGAAGTTGGGGGATGTAGAGAAGATGCTGCAAGCGCTGACTGGCATACAGAAGGAGCACTTAACGCAGATTGATGAAGGGAAGGCGCTAGAGCAGAGTTCAGAACTGAGCTGCCGCCTAGTGCAGATGAGTACGACTGTTGCCAAGATGCACATTGTGCGTTGAAGGAAGACGGAGGCTCATATTGTTGGTGAACCGAAGGGAACGCCGACTGCAGGGACATGGTGTTGAAAGCGCTCAGTTGCTGCGAGTTCAGTTGCTTGCGAAGTCGGGCTCTTCTGTTAGAAAACCATACCTAAACAAAACAAACTTTAATTAAGTCCTTGTTAAGAATAATTAAACATTACTGATTGCTCAATGCAATCTGACCGAGGAATCCAATCAGTTAATTGCGTTTTTAATTATTATTGTTACAAAGTCTTCACTTTATAAGGCTACGTTAGCAAGTCCTACAAAAACTTTGATACGAATTAATGACCTACACCTTTGACAGACATTGCGATTGATACTGTTATAAATATAACAACTACCTAACTCATCAATACATAATTTTAGAGGTAAGTCGATTACACCGTCTTATTGAGGCCTACAATTACGAGGGACTACTAATTTAACAAAAACTGATAAAACATCGGTAGCGATGAACAACATATGGTACCTCTTACCATTGTTGTAATTAATTATAAAGGTAATTATGTTTTTTTAGTGCCACGCTTTTGTAGGGGCGGGAAGTGAGTGCGGCCAACAATGGGACTGTTTGATTGCGTTCATCTATCATTGATACACCCAACCTGTTTTGAGTTGGCTACCGATACTCGTTGGCCGTATCGTAAAGACCCTCTGTTTTAACGTAGGTTGGTAAGTGTTAAAAAGGTGAGTAGAGAATTATGGCTGGAGGGTGACAGTAACGTCCAACTTTGTGTGTATATTCGACGATCATCAATTGTGGTAATTTTGGGCGATAAATCCTTTTTAACATTTCGACAAGTGATCAATAGGAGATTACTGTTCAAAGAGAGTCATTATTATGTGATAAGATTTCGGATGTTTTTACCTGAACTCTAGCTTCAGTGAGCTTAGTTTTCTGCGCAAGTTCTTCCCTCGTATAAACATCAGGGTATTGGGTCCTAGTGAATGCTCGCTCCAAAGCTTCAAGCTGGTCTCCGGAGAACGTAGTCCTGGACCTTCTTTGTTTTCTCTTCAGGGTGATACCAGGCTCCGACTCCGTATCTGAGTCTTCACATGATGATGGACCTTTAGAAATGAAGAAAAGCTTTGTTGAGACAATGTGGTATGTGCTTAGTAATTTACTTAAAACTATGTTCGTAAAGCTATATTTTGTAGCTATTTTTTTTTTAGTTGAAGCAATATTATTTTTTCCGTACACACAGTGGCCATATTCCAAATGGTCACTGTGTACAAATAATATGAATTTTGTCGTTGTAATAGGTAATTACAAGTTTTTATTTTTATTGCGACTTTCTAAGATCATTTGTTTTTGTTTTACGTCGATTATATTGAACTACCGCGCGGACCACACGCGGCCTCGATTAAATTAAACGTAACCACATTACACTACGCCTCTAGTAGCCTCAAATGAATTATTCGGGGCCTTAATAAATATTACTTTGTGCTAGCTGATAATAATAAAATGGAATTAGATTAAAGAGAAGTTGATCGCGTTCTTATCTTATGTAAGCCACGCTGTTGGATTTTTAGAATTGAATAATTATTCTGTACCTACTGATTAGTTTTGTTGAACCGCTTCAGACGAAAAATAAACGAATGTCCGAGTATGCAAATTTCCAATATGCAAACTTGTTCGAGTGTGGACTCTGAAATAATAATCAACTGCCGATGTTACCATAGTCCGCGCGTATGCAAATATTTCCACGAAAAACTGGCGACCAAAATGAACCGTTACCCGCCGTCACAGGACAGGCACGAACAGCAAATTTTCAATACTCGAGCTCGAGCACTAAAGGGGGCCGCTTTTCCAGTGTAGATATTACTTTGGCCGCGCACAACTTAATATGCATAATCTTATCGGTGCGCAGAATCTCGCCGGCAAAACCGCGCTCCGTCACTGAACCGGGATATTAGGAGCGCCATTTTATATTGGATAGCTATACGGCACAAGACGTGCAGTACGGACAGATTGTCGTAATGCAAGCCCCGCGGCCAAACGCGATGGGATAATAACACCTTTGGATACTAATTTCATTTTTATAACCTACAATTTCGAAGCCGACACAAGGGGCGCTGCCGTGGCGTGCGCGCGCGCCGCGCCCGCTTCACTTTTACGTGGATTATTAACTTTATACGCCATTTTGTGAAGTTTGCAAACGTTCCGACAGTCTCATTATAAGAATAAATTTATAATAATAGTATGCTTTGAACTAAATTAAGTGATTATGGTCTCGAATCAGCGTTAAGGACTACGATGACACGGCGAGTTATTTACTTATTTACGCGTCATTATGTCGAAGGTTTCGTCAGACTTTTTAAATAATTGAATCCGTCAGGGACTTTGAAATATTGCTAAATCCTTCTTAATGCCGACCCGGTGACCTCGCACGCGGGAAATAATAGACTCAGAACAAACCACAGCACAGTTAATTCTTTATCAAGGAGCACAACAACAAACTAGAGCAATATAAAGTTTTATGCAAACACACAACGCGTTATTACTTTTCAAGCGGTAAAGTGCTCCTACAAACTATGCTACCAACTGATAGATACCACTAATGCTTGCAGTGTGAGTGCCCAAGCTCACTCCTACGTTATTATTCTCATTGTGAATTATTATTGAAAATCTATTACAAATAGGGATCAATTGTATCCATGCAATGCAATTATTTTAATAATCCGAGGTAAGTATATTACTTACCTAGAATACCATCAATGCTGTGATTTCTTCTAGGATCTGATTCATCCCTTTTGCCTCCTCTTATTAGTCTCGAAATCGAACTCACAGACGGCGCTGTGTTTTTATCACAAATGCCTTCTTTAATTAGTTTATCTCTAATTTCCCAGGAAAATATACCTGGGTTTTGTCTCTTCAGCTCTTCGATCCTGTTCTCAACTTCTGGAGTCGCAACTCTTGGCTTGGATCCTCCGATTACACCGGGACGTATGGAGCCCGTTTCCTGGTAACAAAAAAGAAAATTTAATGTTATATGTATTCTCACCGGATAAAAAAGTTGGTTCTAATAGGTTTAGTCTGTAGGGAGTACGTGAAAGTATGTGAAGATCCTCACCTGGTATCTGTTGAGTATCTTGGAGACGCAGCCGTGCGAGACGCGCAGCTGGCGCGAGATGACGCAGGGCCGCACTCCCGCCGCCGCCATTTCCACGATCTTCAGGCGAATGTGGTTCGGCAGCGGACGACCGTTGATGAACACACCGCCTAACTGGTTCATACGACCCTGACCTGCACAAATAAAACACTCTTAAAACTTCTCCAATATTAAACGATTTTCCCACACCGCCATTTCTAACTCACAAACGTGAACATAAACAGTGTACCTACGTATGTGGAAACCAGTTGCGGATCGACTTCGCTATAAAAGCTAAGCCCTCTGATTGTGTATATTCTACTTGTGAAGAATATGTTCCAGTATTCTTTACGGTCATGATTCTCTGAAGCACAATCGTATTTCTATAGATCTAAATATACTCTTCTATAGGTATATTAGATTATTACGAAATGTTTTGTGATCCTGTCGCCCGAAAGGAGGCACATCGTTATATTGGATTTGTATTAGTAGGACAACCAGTAGCTATATTAAACTCAAATAATGCGTAAAGTATCAATAGCAACAATACATTATGATCACAAAGCTGCGGCCCGGCTGTACGTCGGTCGCTCGTACACGCTCCACAATAATATGTACCTACGTCATCGGTAGGCCTCGATCACCTCGTAATTTTACGTTTCATTGGCAGTGTTCTCAAGCAAGAGTATCCAATTTCTTTTACACGAGTGCGGTCAAGCAGAAACGATAACACTTAAACTATTTCTGGGCCTTTGTTGGGATCGACTTGTTACATTTTACGAGTATCGACTTCTGTTCTCACAAAAAAATATGTTATTCCTAGATTAAATGAAATGCCTCCATCTTGTTGTTGTGTGGAGAACTCTGAGAGATTGATGAATGTTCAACTATGAAAAGAAAGTCATCAAAATTTTAATTAATGTTTTATAGCGATGAGTATCGTGAGCGGTAATTAAGTTGGCTGGATCAATGGTGTTTGCGAATAAAATCCCTTGGAATATAAATTGTATTATTTCTGGATATTATATTAATGTGGTTATGTGTGCGTAAAGTGTCGCTATTATAATCACATCATTCGTGCGGCCGGTGGTTGGCAGACCACCTAACGTCAAAGGGAGCCGCCGGTGGTCGATTTTTGCAACGCCTTTGTGCATGCATGTTAACTTCTATTAAGAAGGAGATGATGTTAAAGAATACATTCAGCAGCTAATGCAGCTATATTATACAACAACAAGTGGTTATAACATGTTTTTTTAATACATTTGATTTATCTTGGTAGGAATTCAAATCAAATGAAAAAAAACATATTTTGTATTTTAAGATACTTGCAATTTGTGGCAATTTCTTTGCTAATTCATTACAATAATTAAAATTTTCATCGAAAATACGAAAAAAAAGTAATTACCTTAAATTGCCATCGCTTAACAAAGTTTGACCGCATATTAATAGTAAAAAATATATAACAGTGGCATGTTCCACTTGTGGAGGCATAGTTTATTAATTTCAAATAATTCCTCAAAGGTTCCGCCTCACGTATGATAATGGCCCTAGACCCCTACTGAGAACCACCAATCAATTAGACAACATGTCAACAAGTATGTCCTTTGATAAGACAAGAAACCGAGACGGATATTAATCATACAAACAAAAGTGGACCATAACACAAACAACTTAGGGTTAACAACTGTATCCATCAATACAACCTCCCAAACGAACAGGAAAGCTTTCATAAATATTGGAAATTGAACCTTCTTTCGTTGAACATAAAACTTCTTATTGTTTTTGTTCCAAAGTGCTTTTGTAGTGTCAGAGTCACGCCGCGGTTCTGCAAGCGATCCCCATATTTTTTGTAGGAGGCCGTAGACGTTGCGGTGCCTCGAAAGCCCATGTTTTTGAGTGTTAATTTTATGTTCCCGAAATACATATTTATGACGCATAACGTGTCCATAACAACCCCGCTATACAAATGTGGGTGGCTTTGTGGTAATGTATCACTTCATTATAATATAGTTTTCATTTTGGCGATACGCATAGTTTATCACCGTCATATATAGCTCTATTACTACGATTTTTTGTTATAAGTGATATATTAGGTAGGAATTCACGACGATTAAAATATCAAACTTCACATTTGAAACTAAAAGTAACAATTTAAATCAAAAACCAGATATTGGAATGCGCAAATTATATGAATGAATCGATATATATAATAATAAATTCGATCACCATATACACAAATTGTAAACGTTATTCTACATCCAACCGAACTAACACGATCAGTCAAACACGCAATTGATGAAGTTTTCACAATGAAAATCACAAAGAGGATCTCAAGTGCACAATGCGTAATAGAATTCGCAAACATTGTAACGCTATTAACGCAAAAGAAGGTGAAGTTAACAACAAATTCAAACAATCATTGGAAGCTAATCGTCCGGAAGTGCTTTCGGAGCATGCACAAGTAGAGCGCAACAATAACATCTACGAGGGTGGCACGTCAATGTGAAGCACTGAAAGTAAGGTTGAATTGGCAAAAAAATATCAGTCACTAGGTCGATATTGCACACTCAGTAGCTGAATGTTTCAATACCCTAGCTGTCAATATTTTTTACTCACGCGTTTTATTCATAGCAAGTAACTCTCGTCTGCTCGAAACATAATCACACACTAAAGCTAAACATAGACACCGTTGCACCGTTGAAGTATAAAATTTTCTCACAATCACATAATCGTGTCCCGATTCGTTCAACCGTTGCGTTCGTGTTAGACGAAATTGAAACAGAGTCAATCATTTAATGCTAAACGTAAGAGGCAAACCGTGACCGAATAAATGAAGATTCTGAATTCACCATTCGCATTTCTGTGTCAACTTTAATTAACAATCACATTTTCATCAACCTTCGTAGTACTTTCGGGTTATCACTTCCATTGTCGGTTAGAGATTGAATTTCTTAACCTTCCATCTTTGCGATGACGAAATTCATTTTCTGTTTGTACAACTTCAATTTCTTAATTTAAACTGACCGCGAAAAAAGTACTTTGCACTTTGATTTGCTTTAATCGTTAAGAACTGAAATGGTGTATTTTATTTCCACTGTGTTGCACTTTATATTGTTGAAACGTTTGATGTCTTGGGGTATTACTATTGCACTAGCCATGGTTTCTACACGGGAATGGCGGCCAATAAAACTTATGAGCGCAAAAGGCGTAAAGATATCCCGGCCTCATACACGCACACTACTACACCTGGGTCACATACAATACTTACAACAAGCTGGATTATTTAAAAATTAGAATAACTCTTGCAAGTTTATGGAAGACATAAAATATCACTCATTTTCTTCGTGTCAGTTATTCATTTATTTCGATACCTATAGATTACAAATCAATGAAAAGCAGGTTTTGACGCATAATATTCTTTGAATATATTACTTGCGGGTAGATAAAAACAATAGGCGAACTAACCACGAGTACCTACTTGATAACAACGGTACAGTGATAGTTTATAATGTTTGAAGTCGATATCGTATTGTGTAAATAAATCGTAAACCCCGTTTTCACAATCATAATATGTTTCTGCTTGCAAATCAATTTCACGTAGCGACATTAATGTGCCTATAGTAAAATTTATATGGGGCTTTGCGTCACACGCCATGCCGCTTTCCTTCCACATGAGCTGTTGTACATACTAACGATAACTGTACGACGAGTGGGTTCTGCGAAACCTGGTCATAGTTCAGGAAATCTAATTAATGTTCGTGGCGTTTTTGCTTTCGCATTGCAAATTATGAAGCTCCAACTTGTTTTAAACGTATTTCTACGCCACAGCGTTCGGTGCATCAATAACATTAGAAACTGTTCATACATAGGTATAGGCAATACGTAGGTATATAATAATATAAGAACAAAGATGCACATTTTTATTTCATCATCATCTGCCTAATCTTTTCCCAACTATGTTGGGGTCGTCTTCCAGTCTAACCGGATGCAGCTGAATACCAGTATTTTATTTTTATTTGTATATGTAAACTAGCTGCGCCTCGCGGTTTCACCCGTATAAGTGTCGATACCGTGGAAATATCGGGATAAAAAGTAGGCTATATGTTAATCCAGGGAGTCAACTACCTCCATACAAAATTTTATCAAAATTGGTCCTGCCGTTTGAGACTGAAGCAGTAACAAACATATAAACACACACTCACAAACTTTCGCCTTTATAATATTAGTGCGATATGTATTTACTTCAGAGATCTTGGAGTCGACTCTAACGCATAAAAAATTATTATTTTGTAAATCATTCTATGGGCAATGAGTATTGTTTGAATTTACATGGAAAGTTTTAAAAGTAATAGCCAACAGCCTTATCAAACATGTCTACGACTAATTCTTTTTATTTTACTTTGTCAACTTTGAACGTTTATTTCAGATGGATTAATTATTATTATCACATTTTACGGGTATTCAAAGGTTGCAATATTCAACTAAACATATTTTTTTTTACCGCAGGTTAGGTACCAAAATAATTTTAGCAAGCACATCACTTTAGTCTAGCCTTGGAGAGCACCTGTTTTCGTGGTTGTACACAATAATTCGAGAGCGGCACAAACGACTAAATACCTTGCATTGTAGCTGTAGCTAAGAGCTGAAGGAATGTCGTGAATTAGCGGCGAAGAGGTGCCTTCTGGCACGCTCAGCGCTGGTGGCGAGCCAGATTGTATTACTAAAGCTATACAAAGGGCCATAGAAGTAAAATTATTATTGTCGCTCCAAAATATCTTTGAAGAAACATCGCAGAAAAGATTTAGTGTAAAATAAATTGAATAATAGTAATATGTAGAGCAATTTAAAAAGGTTATCACTGAAGCGTGTATAGAGCATACAAAATCTAATTCGATCAACAAGTTGAAGTTTCCAACAATGCATGCTTCACATTAAAACGTAGGTAATCCATTTCAATGCCTTGCAACTAAAATAACAATGTGCTATCAATTTATATCAACACAAGATTTCCTTGCTCGTTAAAAAATCATCTTAGTATACGCTAATAAAATAACCTATTACTATCCGAAATCAAGCAACAAAGAGAGGTGAAATGCCAACTGAATAGGCATTAGAATTGGGCGGCGTTCACAAAGGCTGTGTCATTCCATTAAGCCTTCTTCAAGTCTTCAAAGTATTCTGTGTGGCCCGTGGTCGCGTGGCCGCACCGCCAGCCACTAAATGTAGCAATCGAATATCAAATCAATTCTATTATACTTTCATACGAGTTACATAGCAACTTAGATGGCGGCTCTTTCTCGTTTGGGTAAAAGCTTTTGGAAATTCTAAATATTATTTACTTTGAATGTTGATAGCATGAAATTCAATTCATGCTACCGGCTCACGCCAGTTTGACAGCAAAAATCGTCAGAATAGATTTCAATAGAAATAGGTCGTCTAGTTTAGAATCTAGATTTTGAGAATACTAATTTTGTGAATCATTTGGTATTTCATATCCCGGTAAGCGGAAAGAAATACTGTGGGGAATACAAAAAGTCTTTCTAATTTGTTAAAACACGAGGCTCCCCATTGAGCGCATTGCCAACTGTTCAAACTGAGGCAACGCCTTTCGGCATGTCAGAGCTGAATATAAGTACGTACTTTCGTAGGTAATGAATGGAACTGAATATTTTATTTCAATATAATAGGCTATGTTTGAGAGTGCCCTGTTTGACCTCATTTCGTATTCATAACGCGTTGTGTACAAATTTGACGGATTCTTTTCTTTTCTTGCACGAAATGGACTCTTTGACGTCGTCGCTTGCCGCTTGGACAAAGGATTTCGCTCAAGAAACTAATAAATGTACCCGCAGTGGTTTGCTACCTTAAAATATTAGATTAAATTGATTGCGTTGTTTGGTTCAATCAATCCTGATTGTGATTACTACAATAAGGTCACAGTTTTTTGATGATAGGTATCGAAACCGAATTGGCGGTTAATAGGTTGTTGAGTTGCAGTAATAGGTTTGCTTGCTATTGTCGCAAACTTTGTAGAAACACAAAACTTCTACATAAAACATTGCTTCAGCAATGAGTCACATTTATTATTTTAAAATACATAATTCCATATTAGACATTTTGTGGAATGGGAATTCATGTGTTATAAGCAACATTTAACAAAAGACGGTACGTTTATTTAGCTGCTAGCACATGATCTTCTTCAGAATTACTGTTTAGAATGTACCTAGCATCATCATAGTCAATCACATCTACCCCTGTATTGTATAATGTTTCCACAGGCCTCCTCTCGGTGAGAAGGTATGAGCCGTAACCCACCACACGGGTCCAGTACGGGTTGGTAGATGTCACATATCTTCGAATTGTTGGTTCTAGGACATGCCAGTTTCCTCACGATGTTTTGTGGTCTTAAATCCTAACTAATATTATAAATGCGAAAGTAAGTTTGTTTGTTACCTAACTTTTCACGCCTAAACCACTGAACCTATCATCCTGAAATTTTACATATACGTTGTCAGGTGTACAGAAACGGACATATGGTACCTTTCATCCCGAAAATTAGGTGCTGTTCCCGAGGAAAACAACAATAACATTATTATGATAATAGATGGCGCCACGTGTCTTTCGAACGGGATCGACACTTATGCGGGTGAAGTCGCGGGGCATTGCTAGTATGTCAATATATCAAGGATTCTTTAGTTTACAGTGACCCAACCTAGAGTCTCAATCGACTCTTTGGTGTGGTATATATTTCCTACATATGCATGGCATTTTATTCATGAAGCTTTCATACAAAAGTTTGCAAAATCCGGGATTTATTTCTTACTTGCTTGTTTCATAGGACCCGAAAATACCTAACTGTGATGATTTTACAGTGTGTTAATTAGCAACACTCACTGAGGGTCAAGTAATGGTGTGTCACAGTTACAAACAAAACAAAGACACGCCAAAAGCTTGCGATGCTCTTGCAAGCTTTAATCCGACCAGAGTTTTTGATTGTACCTATGTGATATTGTATTTTTTTTTTATTGGAATGGGTTTGCTCTTGACTCTAGTCTAGGTCAGAGATGACAGAGACAAAGTCTACGATGGAGTGAGCTCACCCAGAAGAAGCCTGTTCACTCTTACTTTGAAGAGATTCAGGTTGTACCTATGCACTCGGAAACACAAACGCAGGTAGAGAGTTCCACTCTTTTGCTGTGCGCATTATAAAGGACATTTGAAAACGCATTATATTATAAATCCGAGAGACAAATACATTGAAATTATCAAAAAACACTTGTTAAATTGAAATTGGAAAGTAATCACTAAAAGCTAAGAATGATTGTGCAAGAGAAAAGTAGTGTTACCTTTGCCTTTGTGACAAAGACGAGCTTCGCCCTGGGCTCTTTAGATTCTGATCTCATGGGCCGCGGTTAATCTGATAATCGCTTTAAATGTTTCAACACCCAAGTGTGCGCCCGCGCTGTATCGATGACTGCGGTTTTGATAATCAGATTGGATTAGCCTGTTCAGAAATAATTTTAGCCAAATCATACAAATAATTTGTTATTCATACATTGTTTGAGTTAGTAATTGGTCATAATTATTGTCGTACGTTAGCCATCAAAGATTTATTGATACCAGATGTATTTAAAGAGAATAAGTAGGTATATAGTACGCAGGTATTTCATAAGCAAATTATCTAATAAACTGATTTTGATCAATATAACATGATGTTAAATCAAAGGTCCCGCTTCAAATATCCGTTATATCAATTTGTTTATTAATAGATCAGCATAAGTAATGGCAAGTAAGCGCCCTGGAGGTTGATCGGGCGGCGAGGCATTTCGCCGGCCGCGGGCGGAGGCGGGGGGCGCGTCATATTATGCGGCTAAAAGAGCCTGTCGGTGCCTTTGATCTGCGCGGGCGCGCCGCCAAGATGTGTGCGTGTGCGCGAGATGTGCACCGCTTGTCGGCCCGTGATATGAATGTGACTAAACCTTGATTATGGTACTGAACTCCACATAAAGGTCAGAAATCCAATGCACCGTGATGTGGGTAGTATCATTCTTATAATTGGCTCCATCGAAAACTCTTTAACTCTAATTGAGAGGAGAATTTACGACTGATCCAAGTAATTAACAACAAACGTTATTGCTGTCGCAAATCTTGTATGGAGACCAATAAAATGTTTATTGCACAAAGGATTATGAAAAATGCATTCTCGTTCGCAGAGAAAATTACAAGGTGCAACG
This sequence comes from Luperina nickerlii, assembly GCA_963855955.1. NCBI lineage: Eukaryota > Metazoa > Arthropoda > Insecta > Lepidoptera > Noctuidae > Luperina > Luperina nickerlii. Next base: position 10,384,118 of record OY979681.1, on the reverse strand, counting down.
CGTTGGCGATCGGTATCGCGCTTCATCGCCGTCACCTAGCCGCAGGCGCATCTGATCGCGCCGCACCACTCATCGCAGATATTATGCCAACTAATATCGACATTAACTTCCATACTTAAACTCTACGCAAATGCATCATTATGCACTAACTCTTGGTATTAGAAAATTCCAATACATGTTGTTTAACATTAATCTGTAGTAAATACTTCAATGTTTCACATCCTGTTATAACTTACAAGGTGCATAACATTAATCATGCGATGCATAATTCAAAACAAAAACAAAACGAATTTCTACAAATTACAAATGGCTGCATATTTGTAAATAATCTTTCATCCTCTTAAAGCATTGAACAAACGTTTTGTGATGTTCACGGGCACATCAGATGGACTTACCAGACACTAATCCCGATTTATACTCGTACTTCAGAAACTTATATAATTTGAAGTCGAATTAAAAAATCGAGACATTTTTAATAATTCAAAGAGGCCTTCGCGCCGCTCGCCGCGCGCCGCCTCGCTTACGTACGGCGAACGTGACTCATATCAGAAAAGCACGTAAGTGAACATTTTTAGAAGGCTGCTTCGCTATCTTCTAACGTCATACTCGCCATTATATTTCATTGTATGTGTGCCAATTAATGTACCTACCAATTGAAAAAAATATACATAAATTAAACTAAATAATGAAAATAATAATTGAATTAATACCTATATTAATTGATAAATATGTTTTGTGCGGAAACGTGGACTCTGACGGTTGGGCTTGGGCTGGTCTACAAATTCAAGGTCGCTCAGCGCGCTATGGAGCGAGCTATGCTCAGAGTCTCTTTGAAGGATAAAATCTTGAATTAAATTGTCCGCAAAAAAACCAGAGTTACCGACATAGCTGGCAGAGTAAGCAAACTGAAGTGGCAGTGGGCTGTCCATGTTTGTCGAAGGACCGATGGCTGGTGGAGCAGACGAGTCCTGGAGTGGAGACCCCATATAGGCAAGCGTAGTGTGGGACGCCCCCCAGCTAGACGGATGACTTAAAGAAGGCTGGGACAGACTGGATGCGGAAGGCGGAGGACAGGGTGTTGTGGCGCAGCCTGGGAGAGGCTTACGCCCAGCAGTGGACTGCAATAGGCAGAGTTGATTGATTGATGCAAATTAAGCAAGAAGACGACTCAGTATTTATTATAATTTTCTACTTGGTCATCAAACTTTAACAAAAAAAATCTAAATTCAATTTATTTGCCAATCGAGTCTGTTGTTAAAAAAATCTACGGGAATCTGTTCAAAAGATTTTTATAAATATAATAAGCACATAATAACAAAAAGATGTGACAGGGTATCCATACCAATGTCGTCGGCATTCTTTAATGTTATTGCTCTCCTCTCTCAACCCTTTCAAATATATGTATGTATCTCTTTCTTTTTAATTTGCCTTAGACGAAACAGGTCATAAGTCGAAGTGACATTTTTAACAATGCCGTCGAAATGTTTTCGTATGTTAATGATTTATGTGTAAAATCGTCAGTGCGAGGGCTTTTTGGAGCAGTATTCGTTGTTATTTATACACGGTATGCCTTTGAAATGATCTTAATGTTCAGCCGCAGGGGAAACAATGAAATATTAAAATTTAAAACCTTATGAAATATAATATAAGAAAATATATTATCCTTATTATAAGTGTATAGTAACAGCAGCCCTCTCTAGATACTCGGTCTAGATAATATCGAAGTTTTTACCGATTTAAAATTAGAAAAAACGTCTAAAATAGTACAAGGAACTGTCGTTATGGGAACAAAAAATGGAAATGTATACAGAAGTACTATTTACGAACGGTTGTCCGTGAAACTTTAGATACTCATAAAAAACTGTCGTCAGTAATAAAACGCCGATACAGAGAAACGACAGGATGCTTAGAAAACAAAAGTTGTTCAATAATTTTACGACGGGTAATAATTTCTCTTAAATTTTAAATATTTTAAACCAATACATCCCGGTGACATTTATAGAACCTTACAAAATATATCCCTTCATCGAACGACAGTTTTGGACAGAATGAAACTAAGTAAGTATTTATTATTGAGTCTTTTGTTGGTTATAAGCTTGTTTTAGACCTAAGCTCAAAACAAAAAGCATCACTAAATGGTAGTATGAGGTAATATCAAAAATTTGATCAAATATCTCCTTTATTCTTCTTCAATTAAGATCAAGATCATTGGGACAATGAGTCGAATATGACAATAGCTTAGTCGTGACAGAAATGCGTTATTGAAACAGAGACAAATCACTTTCTATAGCTTACGGTCCTTGACCATTCCAGAAAGTGTAGCCTAAACAAGGTTCTGTTTTAAACAAGAAAAAAACAGGCCATACTTAATTCGTCTGTCTTGTGCCCGACGCGCGAAGATGAAATATTGTTATATTGGTAGCTGTAAAAGGAACTTTGTAATTTCTTCGTGATTTTATAGTTTTATGATCGTTTCGGGCCCTTTAGTTCGAAGAGCTATATATATTTAGTCTATGTTTATGGTATAATTTAAATCCAACTGGTATAACCGATACATAATCAGCTGCTAACTGTTAGCTAATCACGGGTGAAACAACGTGTTTTATTTATTGGCCGTGTTGTGGTTTTAGTCATAATTTGAGGTATAATTGATTTGAACGAAACAGTTTTTTAGATAATCAGAGAAGATACAATTCTTAAACAATTTAAATAGGTATAGGTACAAGTCATCTAAGAACATAAAATGATTTAAGAAGAAGAAGAAGCATCCAAGAAATTAGCAATTTTTAAACATCAAAATAAAGCAATATAATAAATAAATCAGTAAAATTATGAATTGTGTACTTAATAAAGCTCATCTACTTATATAGGTACTTTTGGTAATTAAAACATATTTGGTAGAAATGTAAGTAAAAATGAAATCAAAGAGCTAATTAATATCGGTTATAAAACTTTTTCATGAGAAAAATCGAACTTTAAACGATGCACATGAGTAACTCGTAACATAACTAATTATGCAAAGCTACCAAAGTTTAAAAAAAAAGCTAAAAATTATTTGAAAGCAACTATAAATTACGATATTATAAGAAGTTATTACATAGAAGCTGAAGGCTTACCTTGAAAAGAGTATCCGGTGAAGTACGGTGTCATGTTCAGTGTTGATACCGCCATGGACGCAAATAATTTCAGAGCTAAGTGAGGAAGACGAGTAGCTCTAAACACCAAATTAGTCCGAACACATGCAAAAGTCCCAGAAGATCACTATTTCAGTCTTTCACTATCACAGCATGAACGCAGACATAATTACGTAAAGGAAACTGCGTGTGTCTAATCCGTGTTACTTTGAAGACAGCTCAGTGCCCACTGACGTGTGATGTAAAGATGTATTTCGACTCTCAAGTGTAATCTTTCACAATCAACGGACCAACAAAAAATGGTCAAACTGGCCGCCTCCGCAGCCTTCGAAACCACTCCACCTGATCGTTCGTCTCTTTCTGTCAGCCGACTGTTTTCATCGCCGAACGTGTCACCGGTCCCGAAACTTTTAAATAAAAGTATCGATCCTGCTGTAAGCACTTATAATATTGATAGTCCACCAAACATTTTATATTAGCCAAACTTCCTGAAACCTAAATCCCAGCTTTTATTACAGCTTTTGATAATATTTAGCCATCGATGGCGTACCGGGGCAAAGACCGGTGTGGAAACGAGATAGCACGAAGCCTCGGATCCGGTATCTTCAAAGCGAAGAACGCTTACATTAACAATGTGTGAGTCGCGCCTGAGTCGCTGTTCCGTGACGAAAAATACGAGGCGTGTTGCCACAACGATCTATGCCTACAGCGCTCGGGGATTGGTCAAATTTTGTTTGGGGCGGAGTTTGTAAGCACACCAAGAAAATGTTACTACACGTTTGTGTGAGTTAATTGCAATGTCGATCTGTGTTCGTGTACAGGACACATTTTGTTTCAATGTGTATGATTTTTCAGTATTTCTTTTATAATACCTACAACACTCCGTCTCGATGGTATTAAGATAATGAGATTGACATTACATCTTTAATTTTGCGTAGGTAATTGGTGACATTTAAGAGATACTTAATACAAATGTTTTTACAAAAATATTATAGACACATAAGTTCCATTAACTTTTACATTTCTTTTCAAAATTACACTTGTACACACTTGTTATTTTTAATATTTTTCTTAAAAACAATATTAGGTTTGTCTCAAATGGCTGGCTGAAAAATACAGATACCTCGTTATGCGTCTGCGCTCATCACTTATGATATAGAAAGCTCTTTTTAGTGTGTTTAAATACGACTTATCCCGAAACAGTTATTTCAATTATTTATTTTATTTGTGGTAAGTAGGAGATATATTAATTTATCAGAAAATATTTTCTTAGTTTTTTAAGACGTATAAATCCAAAATATTTTAAAAATCTCACAAGTCTATGACGTACATATTTGAAAAATATTCTTCTTTTAACCGACTTCAAAAAAGGAGGTTCTGTTTTGACACAGCCATTAAAACAAAATTAATAAACCTACGAAATAAGCAAACCTAGGACAACAAATCAAGACTTAGTACCTACCTAATAAAAAAGCAGTAATTACGAGCAAGTTTACTAGTAATTAAGTGAACGTGTCATTGGTAGGTAAACACTATTGTCTCAGGTATTTAGCACGCCAACAAGGCCGCAGTTTCGTAAGCACCTCGACGTAAACCTTCCTTCACACTATGCGACTTAGCATAACAAAGCTTCGCTAAAGGCGAACTCGCATAGATAATTTGTAAAGTCCACTTAGTTTTATTGGACGGTTAAATATAGATGTTTCTTCATATAATCAGTGTGGATTATGGCTTAAATATTTTTATGGGATATGAATGTTTTAGTTTTTGAGGCCCGTGGCTAAATAATAACAGCCGCACAGGTCGATCGATCAGGTTAAGCTACGCATGCCGCGGTTGGTCTGTGGATGGGTGACCATCTTTACATACCGTGACTTCTCCGTGCCTCGGAAAGCATGTTAAGCCGTTGATCCCGACTGTCATTCGTAGATTTTTGACGGTCATTACGGGTAGTCAGAAGCACGAATGTCTGACAACCAGTCTTACCAAGGGGTATCGTATTACCCAATAACTGGGTTGTGGAGGTCAGATAGGCAGTCGCTCCATGTAAAATACTGGTATTCAGCTGCATCCGGTTAGACTGGAAGCCGACCCCAACATAGTTGGGAAAAGGCTAGGCAGATGATTATGAATGTTTTAGTTTTTGATACTCAATCTGGTGACTTTTTGTAACATACTTTTTTTAAGTGATCATATCAATTTCAAAAATGTCGATAAGTATCGTGGGACTCTTTGGTCAGTTGGAACGAATCTCCTTTCACTGTAGGTATATTATATATTAAATAAAGGGTATATATACTATATACGCTTGTACCTGAACACACAATCAGACTATCTGCAGCAAAAATGTCGTGACGGTCAAAATGTTACACTATTTTCGGTCTAGCTCTCATTCGCCAAGTAGGTAGAGTGTAACATTCCGATAAGGAACTTCGTTTCAAAAACTTGAGATAATCTTCTCATTAAAGTTTTCTCATTTTTAGATCTCCTTCACACACCCCTCGAGCAAAATAATATTGTAACGTGAATCCGAAAAGTTCAAAAGCAACTGAGCTTTTGAACTTTGCCGGAAGCCAAGTGACACAGAAAGATGTTACTGGAGCCATCAGATACAGTTCTTGAATCATCTCTTACCCACAGGCAAAATTGGAGTGACCTTTTCTAGTAGCCCAGAACAAATGAAAATGCACCTCCTGAAGCGCATATAGGTACCTAATTCTTAGGTACTAAATCAAACTCTTATTCAGTAGAAAACATTATTGTTGAACCCACCACAGGACGCAGTTTTCTTTAAGAACGTTTTCAAGCTTACGATTACTGTTTTTTAGCTTTTGTTTTTTTTTTTATCTTGAGTTATCTAAAAACTAAATGCGACATTAGACAATAACTAACGTTTTAAAACAGTTTATTTTTAATTGTTCTTGTAACAACTTTGTTTAACGCAGCCAATACAATCAACATTTTTTGACGAACTTATGAGACGACTTAAATAATATAGGTATATGTAACCCAATTGTATTAAATACTGCATTCTTTTTGAACAAGATTAAGTCGTGTAACATTTCGGCACAATAACCGAACCTAATTTAAACCAGAACAATGTAAAAACTCAAAGCAAATGTACACAGGCCCTTAATAAATGAGACAGGAAACAATGCAATATCGAAACGAACAGAAATCGTCGATTCATTAACACGATAGCCTTGAGCCGAGTTACCAACTTTAATTAAAAACCAACCAACGCTTCATCGCGCTTGCGGTTTACAAAACCCTTCATTTGTGGCTGGCCTATTTGCGCTTTCAAGAGGCTACTCTGTTTAACTTCAGACACACAAAACTTAATTTGATGTAATTTTCCCAACTGGTAACACCAATATTGCTAAATAATTGGGATGTTTGTGCTCTTCAAGGAGATTGATTGATTGGTTTTAAAAGTCTTTATTATAACATAATAACGCAAAGTGCATAGAATAAGATCTTATTCTAATTATGTACGTGCAATGCTTGTACAGTCCCTTATTTTCCCTATCATCGATTATGGTGATGTGTGCTACTATGACCTGAATGCAGATCTCCTCAACAAACTTGACCGTCTTCTCAATAACTGCATTCGATTCGTTTTCAATCTGCGTAAATATGATCATGTCTCTGCGCATCGTTCACTTCTAAAGTGGCTGCCCATACGCCAGCGCAGAGAGCTAAGGGCGCTGACCACCTTGTTCTCATTTCTTGATTCTCCGGCTTCGCCTGGTTATCTAGCCCCCCACTTTCAGTACATTTGCGCCAACGCAATAGAAATCTACGTTCATCACACAATCGTCTTCTCCAATGTCCCACTCACCGCACAGACTTCATTCACTCTTCCTTCTTCGTTCAGGCTATCTCTCTGTGGAATGCGCTCCTAGGAAATCAGGATGGCAACCAACCGATTATCCTTTAAAGTTAAGGTTCGCGAGCACATTCGCAAGAAGCTGGGCCTGGCAGTATCATCACAGAGGTAATATTTTCTCGTTGTATGTCTTATTTCTTTTATTAATTTTATTTATGTATATTTATTTGTACTTATATTTATATGTAATTAGGTATATATTATTATCAGTTTTAATAGGTTTATGCGTATCTTTATATTTAAAATATTTATTCTTCAATGTTCATGATTGCACCTACCCTGTTTGTCTCTGCATCACCCAGAGGTCGACTGGTAGAAAATGCCTATGGCATTAAGTCCGCCTCTGTACATTTATGTGCTTGAAGTATTAAATAAATAAATAAATACATGTACAATCATATACATAACAAGTTCTTAGGCGAACTTACCTTTACTTACAAACATTTTACACTGAGTTTACTATTCTATAAATATTCTATATTAAGTCCATACGAACACAATACTATAAAAAAAGCACAAAAGTAAGACTTTTGTGCTTTTTTTATAGTATTATGTTATTCTTCAAGGAGAGCTAGGTTGTTCCAAATACTTGTTGGGTTAAACGCGGGAATATCGAGTCGATAAAAGGTTTGCGCATCGTGCAATTTAGTCTTCGTAACAAAGTTTATCATGGTTTTGTCATAGATTCATTTACTGCTTCAGTACCTAGCAAATAAACGATATATTTACCTACCCATCGAGCCAGTATTGTTAACTTTGGTACCGGACTAAAAACAGCTACAACATTAATAAAATTCAAAGCCAGTCGTCAACTGTTGACACACAACAAACAATCTTCAGCACCATCTCTCGCGCACATAAGTTCACACTAATAACTAACAGTTGCAATTAAACCCACAGTTGTCACTTCACGCGTTATTAACAATCTTCATACGAGACTCGTCGCCTGCGCAGCGCGCACAAAAAAGGCGTGAAATGCGCTGAAATCGTTGCGCATACGCTTCAGGGCCCATTGCGTGCCAAAGATGCCGCTGAAACTATGCGCTGATGGGCCGCCCACGAAGGCGTACTGTTTATTTGTACTAAATATTTTTGATTTTTTATTGTGAATAAGAAATGTCTTATAAGATTAGTTTTTTGACGTTTTTGTGAGGTTGATTTTCCTGTAAGATTCAAGATGACATGCTGAACATGAGTTTGAAATTGACACTTTCAATTTCTGGAATAAAACGATCATAAATATTTTTAAGAAAATCAATTCGTAGGAAAAATTAAACAAAGTTAGAGTAGAGAAGACCCATTCCGCTTTTCAAAGGCTGTGTGAGTATTTTTTCTTTCAGATAATTGCCAGCCAGCATCGATGAATCTCCATTTTACGAGTTACTAACACTTTCCCATGAGTTCCCAACAAGCTCGTTTTACTTCACAGCATTATCCACTTAGAGATATTTCCGAGCCGAACGAGAAACAAAAGTGATTAGATAAATGGCTTTTATACACATGAAATCAGAGATCATAAAGCACTAATTACAAATTGGTGTAGCAAATCAGTCTTAGCTTATCAAAGCGGGAACACGTGCAGATAAAATTATTTGGTTGGCTATTGTTTAGCGGATGGAAGTGTTTGATTCTCAGTGAGTCATGGCGCGGTGCGTACCTATATAAATAAAACTCGGCCAGTTTTTGTACAGTTCGCTAATGAGGGGCGGTCGGTGGTCGGTCGGCGATAAATTAACAACACACGGATTCGTCGCATCCTTGTGTCCGCCACGCGACGATCTGCTAATTGCTCACAAAAAAGTGCACACACACATTACCTAAAGGAAGTAAGGTTAATTAAGATTTCAGCAACACTTTCTGCAGTGTCCATTTTAATGTGATAGCCAATAAATAGGTGTCAATCAAATAGATTACTATCACCTTTTGATAACTTATATTCCTAATAACAACGCATAATGTAATTAAATTGATATGAGTCACCCTTTAAAAAGTTAACTATTTCCTTATAAAAAATTGTTGTACAAAATGAACATAACGCATTAATAAGTCGGAATGATATGTCGTATGTCGTAATATAGGCCACATGTCACAGCAGGTCCGTGGCCTGTCTGTAATTAGTTCCATTCGACATGCCCGCCGCTGTTCCGGGGATATAATTCATAGACTTACAAATATATTTCATATTAGACCACACTAATGATATCAATGTTGCCTTTTACAAGTATCAAATAAATTGAAGATTTAAGTTTTTAAGTATTTTATTGTTTTGTTTGATTACCCCTCCTCGAAACGCATTAGTATTTCCAACAAGAATTGTTTAAACAATTTCCTAAGAATGAGCTTTACCGACATATTTTTTCTGAAAAAGTTGTTCCTGTAGTGGACTGCCATTTGAAGACTGGAAATTCCACTATAAGTTGCAATTTATGTATTCTTCAGCAGTTGAATGAAAAAATAAACATAAAGCTGAACGACCTACACAACAAACTAGCCAGCGACATTAAAAGTGTAAAAGATCGAAATCTACGTCACAGTAAATGTAGTGAAACGTGGAGCGGCTTTATAACACACCGTGTGAAATGGGCCCGCCCCACGTGAAAAACAAACACTCGTAAAAATATGTCCAAATGACATGTAAAATTTTTCTACGTCACGATGAGATATTGTAATGGCCCGTTACGAAAAACAGTAATAGTGTCTCATGCAACAGGGGCATTAGACCGCCCTTGAAGACATGTGCCGACGGATTAGAGTCCATTATAGGAAGGAAAATCCAATTCACTCAGGGTGAATTGAATAAGCTAATGGGCTGCACACAGAAACAAAACCATAGAAGCGACATAAATGTTAATTTCAAGCTTACCTGTTCTCCATACACTCCGTCGACGCCTTTAGGTAATTGAATAATTGGCTAATGTTAATAAAAACTTACCAAAACCAATTAACGATTTCTTAAACTATTTATAATACAAAAAAGATATGTTTTACGACATAGTCACGTCGTTTTGTTATGCCAAACAGGTTATATCTTTAGGCAGATGTACAGTCAAACCTGGATAAGTGAGAGTTCAAGGGAGCACAATCTCATTCTCGCTTATAGAGGTTTCTCACTAACCCGAGTTTCTCGCTAATGCAGGTACATGGGTAGCGTTTCTCTCTTATAGAGGTACGCAGCAATAACAAGTCACAGCAAGTACGAATGTAGTAAATATGTAATATGATAAAATTATGTGCATGATATGCACAACATATATTATGTACATATATATTTTTAAATGCTTACGAAAACAAAACAAAAATTGTATTGTATGTACTTGTCCATCAGAGCACTCAGACTTTATAGTCTTTTGATTTTATAATAGGTGGACTCTGGTAAATTAAACTCCCTCTGAATTTCATTTCGCGATTTTCCGGATTCAAACGCATTTACTATTTTAAGTTTATCACTTAATGACAGTACTTTAATTTTCCGTTTGGACATGATGCAGAACAGAACTTTCCTTCGCAATTGATAACTATAAACTAAGTCCGACAAACAAGACGGTACACAGGCACATGTGTCCGTCCATGCGAAAAGAATGCGATAGAATAACAACATTATTTAGTTCCACGAAATAGAATAGGTACAATATTGACGAAAAAACAATACAAAAACAATGGTAGAAAGTTCCACGAAAGTTAAGAATGAGTCATAAAATACCAGATGTTAAATTTGTAAATAAAGCTCGACTGTCTCTTATAGAGGTATAGATAAGTAGCAGTCTCACTTACGGAGGTCTATGAGGGAAAAACGACTCTCTCTTACAGAGGTTTCTATTTCTCGCTAATAGAGGTTTTGGGAGCTTAAAATGACGGGTCCTGGCTATTACTCTCACTTATAGAGTTTTCTCACTTATCCAGTTCTCACTTATCCAGGTTTGACTGTATTGCATATTTAAAGGCTTCCTCAATTTTAGAGCTTCGTGTAAGGTTTCTAAAAGCTTTTTTGGTATGTTCGATGTTTCCTTATGTTATTTTTAAACCAACCAAAAACCTGCGTTCAGGATCATAAGAAAGAAAACTTCTGTAAGATCGCCTATATTGACACAGACAATAAGGTGACTCTTGTCACTTCCAGTAGCGCATGCGACAACAGTTCCACGCAGCTGATGTTCCATATTTAACACATTTGACTTGTTTCCACAAACAGTCGGTCGCTGTGGAGGCGTGCGCCGGCGGCGCGATCACACATTTCTTAACATATTTTTTATTCGTCGGCATCCTCACAACTTGACTAAGGCTAATGACGAAAATTAACATTCACATAGGTATTTTATTAATTTTCTGTAAACCTGACATTTAACTGAGAAAGGTCGCGCGAGATGAGCAATTAAATATGTTTTGACGGCTATGCTATACGACGATTAATTTCCTTATTTTTATGTTATTAATAAATAGGATACAAAACATAGAGCATCGATAAAATTAACAGAAAAGGAAGACGATCAAAACATCAATGGTCAAATCAATATACTTAAAATTAGGCACGCTAATATCAATTACGTCAAACAGAAAACACCTAAGTTTTTTATGTATGTATATATAACACAGCGTTAACTTAGAATGGCCCTCACATTCCACCCTTTTTCAATAGACTCGTGTGCATGGTTGCGTCCGTCGAGGCTTAATAGCTGTAATACAGATGACGTCCAGGCGATTTGCATGTGAGCCGGTGAAAGTGGTCCTCAGCTTTCAAGTGCCTTGACAAACGCACCACGTAGAAGAACAATGGAAACTGGTTGTTTGTAGAGAGCCCACCATAGCGCGCACCTACATACTAATGTTTCTATGTACAGTTCAGTTCATTGTAGCGGTTGATTTGATTTCTTTCTAAATGGCGACGCCAAGTCTAAAGCAAGCAGACCATCTTTCTATATCCACTAACGTTTACTTGTTTTACAAATTACAGCTAATTTAACGGACATTGTCCGAAAATTTTAATTCTGTCAGTTCAATCACAATGTCAAAGAATCGAAAAGAAACAATTTCTTTACATACTTACAAGCAGAAAAGGTCTCTCATTGACCAAATTGACAATCAAATTCCGATAAAAATACTCGAACTAAAATAGAAAACTTACAAAAACGGTGTTAAGTAACAACTTCTTGCTTTTGTCCGACACAGTCGGTGATTCCGCGTTCGAGTAATCGGCTAATCCCTAGACGCCACTCGATTTTGTTTTCACACACTAGCTCGTGTCACTCACAAGGAGTCCTGTGGTCCTGCCACTGGAACTTCATAACGTTTGATACATCACTTCGTTAACAAAAACCAAATCGAAATGCTCATTCAACTTGTTTTTTCATACTGAAGTGTGAATGAAAGCTCATAATAACTAAATCTGAGTCAGCAGTTTTTGAGGCGTCGAGGAATTCAAAATATTATCCTTAGAATTTTGATTACAAGTTTAACTTCTAGAATCTAGTTCCTAATAGCTTATTAATAACTACTGGTTATTCTTCATAAAAACAGATTTCGTTTTTGTAATAATTGGTACAAAATTCAAGTTTAAAATTACTTTTTTGCTATGCAGCAGGAGGTGCATAAACAAGTCATTTGAATTCTAATTGCCTAGATCTAGGCGGTTTGGAGCAGGAAGAGCTTCAATGACTATTCTGATGCGGACGTGCATATTTATAAGCACCTTTTGAAATCATACATTTACGAAACATTACATCATGCAAGTCCTACAGCTGCTTTTGGAAATACTATGATTCCCCAAAAAACGAAACGCGAATCGAATCGCGCGCATCGTCCGCAGGACAGTCGCATGCGTTGAGCGTTCATCGTACAATACCACTATACAATAGTCGATAATTTGCATGACGGCTTTTTATCGATACTATTGTCGACAATCCGCTGGCAGCTGCACGTTCTACGATAGCTTGACGACAGAATATACTTTTGATAGAAGTTTGTCGATAAAACTGAAAGTTTCACGTGATATTTACCTACCAGGATCGTAGTAAGGGTAAGGAGTAACGTGCTGTAAATACTCTGAAGACTTACTTTACATTTTACCGTGATGCGTAGCTACTCCGGCTTCAAAGGTGTTCTGTGTTTATTACCGTGAAATCTGCTTTTAGCATCAACTTTCAGTCTCTAAGCAATTTCTCCTACAGAACTTTGAAATTAGGTAAAATAATATTGAAATATCTTCTAAATGCGAAAAATTTGAGTTGAGCAATAAACATCGTGAAAAACTGCAATGGTGTTAAAAGCTTCAATAAGTACATAACAGGCAACAATGAAATAAACATCAATTGCTAACTAAAAAGGACCTGAGAACCGATATTAGTAAAGGAGATGTCACTGTGAAGATCACTATACATACAATCGTCATTAACATACTGAACGGCAATAAAGAATTTATACATAAACACCCTTTTATGCGCGCCCTTTGACGCTGCAACACATACACGACTGTTCCTTACGATTTATTATTATTACTTGTAAATAAAAAGTGGTAGGGGAGCAAAGAGGTGGAGCGAAATGCTATTGTAATACACGCTATGAGTAGGGTCCGAAAGATAATGCACACAACGCCATCGACTTTGTAATTGATTCACTATGTCGCACGCATCGAGCTTTCCTACGTTCGTTCGCACAAATGTATACGTCACCTCAGTTCGTATCCTCGTGCAATATTCAAACATAGTCAGTGTTTAAAGTGTCCCATAAAAGTTTCAATATTAAATAAATAAGATCATAAAGTGTTGTGTATGTGAAAGTCACGTACAAGGAAAAACTGTATACGTATAGACATTGTGATTGTAACATAATATGATTTCTTTATGATAATATTCCGTTCATCTAAAAAATATGATAGTGAAGTGAAAGAACACAGAATCGTAATTAAAAACATCAAAATGGATTACACAACAGGAACTACGTCTTCGATGAACAATATGAGACCAATTTTCGGCGCGTACGCCTTTCAAGGTGAGCATCGAATTATTATTGTCCGTAGACACGAAAGGATCCAGAAAGATGAGAAAAAAGGCCCGATATGGTTAATTACGATGTTCCCAGGTACCAATAAAACAAGCAATAATACGTCGGAATCAAAGACCCGAAATCAATATCGACTATTGCTTAAACAATAAAAAATTGGGCACAGCACATTACATTTATTTTCCATGAACGGTTCCGTAAAGAATTGTTATAACATTCCTATCGCGGACTCATCTGATTCTGTAAATTAATGTCTATCTCGTTGTTACCATGCCGCATGTTGATTTTTTAATTATGTTGCTGGACATGGCATTAACGCACGCAATACCAAAGCTATAAATATGACTCGAACTACGACACTCAATCGATTACAAATAATAATAGCAATACTTTTCCGGGGATAATCATTATATTATAAACTCGCCTAACCCTAATAAAATCTCAACGACGATGCAGACACAGTCATATTTCTATTACCTACCTATTAACGCGGAACTCTAAAAAACGAAGATACCTTTCAAAGTGCCGCTTATTAACCTCTCATCGACTCCGACCGTAAAATGTAAACTCGATAAAGCCACCAATTAAAACTAAACATGAGAATCTCAACAATCAAAGCTCGAGCCGCTACATCTGACACCGAAAAACATTTCTCCAAAAAATAAATCGCGTTTTTTGTAACGAACGCAAGGTCGCAAACGCAGCATGATTTTCGCCTTTCGACAACCGCGATTACATGCAGGCCGATCACAAGTCACGGATCGATCGCAGCCACAATTCTGAACTTTTAAAAGTATACTTAGCACGAGAAGCACATTTTCGATCGACAATACGTTCTGGTCAGGCCGGGGTGTAGGTGGTGATAATAACAATGCTTTATGAAAAGGTTTAGCCAACTAATTTGTTTTTTCTCGGCTACTGTCGATCTCGGTAGCGATGCAACCTTTTTTTGTTGGAAGAGATCAATCAGTCAAAATAACAGTGTGATACCGCCTTTGATGCGGTCCGGCCGGCCTGTTTTAATCTCCACTGATACATGATTAGATCACCGATGATGCAGCAAAGCCGAGTAACTGATCTGAAATTGGACGAATCTAACGCTTTACTCATAGATTAACTGATGAAATCTGCCTTATCTAGTGACATGTATCGTAACACAATGCACTTCAATTAGAAGTACAAAATGAGTATCCTCTTCCATTATAATAAGCACACAGTGACAGCATGCTCTCAAAAAGTAATCCAACGAATACCTTATGGATTTTCAGATAATATAAGTGCGAATGATCCTCTCACGTAGTGGAATACTATTGGAATCTCAAGTTCATCATAAATTAACTTATCATGAAATGAAATAAAAACGTTTTCAAAAAATTCGATTCTAAGATAATTATGCTAGCTTTATTATTAATGAAGTCTTAATTATTATTAATTGAGCTAATTCTATAGTAGATATTAACTAGCCAGAATCACACGTACGAAAATCATAACCACTGCAGTAGTCAGCCACAACAATATCCTTGCATTTTTTTTCAACTTGAATCTCAAAGTAAAAGGACTATGAAAAACAAATGATGTCAATGACATCGTAATGACCGTCCATCATTTCACAACGCCGTCAAAACTGTCTCAGCGTACGCGCATGCATATTACATGCGTGTGTCGGTAATACATTTTTCACCCAAAGTACTTTTTGCCGCATCTGATAAAATTCGCGCTGATGTGTTGTGCTCACGACAATGAGAAATGAGATATGAAATCAGTCGTCTTTTTAAAATGCGATATAAAGCAGTCTAATTAAGGAAGCACTCAGAATTAACTAAATTACGTAATGATAGTTACCGTGTGCAAAAAGCGATTTGAAACTTGATTACTCGGGTTTATTATTCTGGTTACTATATGGCTCGATGAACTATTCAGTTCTCTCCATTAAACTAAAACACTCATTAAATCGGTCGTAATAAGAAAATAAAAATAAGAAGGCAATGATTATGATTTGAAATTAAATCGGGAGCTGTCTCATCACCACGCGTACTCCGATTGAGAGAAATACAATGGTAATCACAGAGAAATGCAGAAGCTTGTATGATTAATTACATATACGAGTATGTTCGTTGTTTATTTGTACTGTGTGGAGATTACTACAAAGAGGCTAGCGACATACCAGTCTCGTATTAAATTCTCGTCCTTTGAACATTTTCTTTTCTCAGCACATGTTTTGCGATGTAGGTAAGTAATAAATGCCATTTAGTAAGCTTGTATCTGATTTTTTTCAAACGTTTCAGGAATTTGCGTAGAAATAAATAAAACGACGGAATACTCTTTTATACAAAGAAATATTTTGTTTTCGTTTACAACAAGTAGGATTTACCTTTGAAAGAAAAACTCAAAAAGACTTGATGACTTGACATGGCCTGTGATATACGAATGAGCAACATTATCCTTCAGCAATGTGTAACCTATTACCGTCCATTATCCTATTATGTATTTTATTTCGTGGTCTTGGAAAATTTTAAACTAAAATGTCATAATAAATACTTGTCAGTTTTTGGGTGTCTTTTGAGTCTTCACACTCCTTCTGTCTACTTTACTTGTCCAGTGTCCACATTATACTCTAAATCGTCTAGAGGTTAAAATATTTTATTTTTCACTTCATTTGTAAACATTGTCTGTCTTAATTCTGGGTCATTGCGTCATCGTGTCATCGTGTACTCCATGTCATCAAAAATCTCACGAAAAGAAAAAATTAAATGATTAACATGTGATTACGGTTTGTTAGGCATAGTCCCTTATTTAAATAAAAGAGAAGACCAAAACCATATCGTACGATGGCTTAACATTGATTAACTCATCATCAGTTTTTACAAACATATAAACGGCTCATCATAAGCGAACCAATAAAATCTTAACGCCATTAGAAATCCCATGTAAGAATGCTCGGAATTTTCTTCATTGCGTTCAATTTTCTCTATTTTCTAAAGCGCTCACTCGTCAAAGTGTCCGTTTGCCGGGCGTTATTTCTGTCGCGACAAGAATGCAGATAATGGATGAAAAAGTATAAAATTCCTAGCGAACCGTGCCCCTATGGTGTGGTTGCCATGCCGCCGTCCCGCCGCAGGACGCAACTGATTGAGTTATAAGCTATAATGGCAATTCCATTTTGTTTTTGCACTGTTTTTCACTTGAATGCCATGTAGTAAGGCGTCTACTCATATTTAATATACATTAGGCACTGAATGTCGATCTCAGATCTGTGCTTCTTGCCCGCGGTGAACTGGAATGCGTGTCTTGTTTATTTTGATTTGTCAACTTTGATATATGGATAGGCACTTTTTGTTATTATCTCAATACGTTATTATGGTTAACTCATTGATATACAATTTTTGTATATCAATGGGTTAACTGGAAGGCGACCCTTATTGTTTTTGTCTATAATTTAACAGTGTTGATTGGAAGAATATTCAGAAGCTTTTATTTATTTACAACGAAATATACTATATACACATATCCACCAACCCGCACTGGGCCCGCGTGGTGGATTATGACCCACACCCTCTCACAGAGCCTGTGGCCCAGCAGTGGGAACGTTAACGGCTGATTATGCTATATACACATAATTCACAAACTAGTGGTAATAATAAAATGTATATTTGAATACCTAGCTTCTACTTTATTCTACAAACTCAATAAAAAATATTCTTTATTTATTCTTATTGAAAAGCTGATACATTTCAAAGAAAACGTAACCATTGTTTCAGATATCTAGGAACACTGTTGAACATTCTATCGGAAAACATGAAGTTCTTTCTTCCTTTTCACAAAATCATTCAAGTGAAATGGAAACAATAACAAGACTCACTTTACTGTCAGGTTCTTCGATACTTGATATTTCGTTTATCACACATAAAAATACACACGATCCGTATAGTATTAGTAACAATGACTTAAAAACTATGTAAGTAAAAATTACAAACTAACCTAACAACACATGTTGGCACGTGACTCTGCCCCAGTGCCTAATAAAGGGGCTTTCCACCTTGATAAAAAATGTCTTTAGGATACTGTTGAAGCAACAAAGCAACCTACCCATTATTGACACCGCCCTCTTTCTCATTTTGGCATCACAATCATCAACACGGGCTTCCCCGAACATCTACATAGCGCTGCAAAAGCGCGGAAGCCCCAGCAACATCTTTAAGACATTATTATGCTGAACGCGTAGGACGTTGTAGACCCTCTTCGGACACTTCACCCACAAGCTGCACAGGTAGATAGTTTGACAGTAGGCCTTAAAAAGATACACCTTCACATCGCTACTACAGCGTGCAAACCTACGAGCTAACATATTGCACCGAACCGCCAACGCCCTACGCCACCTGTTCAAATCTGCATCATCATATAACTCCTCATTGACCACAATGTCCTAGTTACATCACCTCAGCAACACGCTGCAATGGTGTTCTGCTTATAGACACTGGAGGAACGTTACCAACGATGCATGCTTGCTATGGAAAACCATCATTTGTGATTTTTGACGTTGTATGTAAGCCCATGCGTCTTAAAACATTATTATGAACTCTTCTCGTAAAATAATACAATGCGATTGTTATAACGCATAAATCTATTAGGTAACTTGGTTTTCTACTAGTTTGAAATTGACACTTCATCAACCAATTATATGATCATCACATCAACCATAAAACGAACAACGTCGTAAGCAACTGCAAATATTTTATTAGGCTAATTGCGCAAATCCTGGTTGGATTTGCGCAATTAGCCTAATAAAATATCTGCAATGTTAAAAAGCGAGAGGATGTAGGCACTTACCTGACAAACTACATTTTAACGTTTTACACATCCAAATCTGACTTTAATGATCATGCTCATACAACGAACTCCTAATATCCACATACAAAAAACAATATCAAAGTCGAGACAGCCAGTCGCCAGTGGAAGTCAAAATCTGTTCGGTTCACCTTATTACCATGTAATAGAGTCATTTTTCGTTTGTTTTGATGAAATTGTATAATGCAGAGTTCAGTGGCAGGTAGGCACAGCGGGCACAAAGCCGAGTAGCCGCGTCTTATAATCGAGAGTGCCTCCGGTTTGATAGTTAATTAAAGAAGTGAATAACATGCGGCAATGCAAGTCAGCTGCAATCTTCGTCATTGTACGGGATGTCCTCAGAGCGGATAATACCCTCCGAATACGTTATTTGAATCCACGTCAACTTCAAGCAATTATTTCTATATCATTCATTTGTGATGAACATTTATGGCTAATCATTAACGTGTATAAGGAAATTGTGAGACGTGTATTAATTAATATGCTCAGAGGTAGATATTCCGATGAAGCCGTTAAAATTATTGTTTATGTTGTACCCGCTGAGATTGTGCAAAAGGTTTCGTTTGGTGTTCTCAGAAACAAAGGTCAGGGTTATTTAAAGCTCTTGGTGCAGTGACTCGTCAATAGTGTGTGAGTACACAAAGTATTGAATTGGGGGGTGTGAATCACTCTATGTGTTACATCGACTCTTTGCACTACGTTGCCGGTGCAGCTTCAGTGACTGCTAGATGAATCTATGTAAAGGACATAACAGTACAATAGGAAACTAGCTCTACAAACTTTTAATTCATTCTGACATGTAAATTACTCACAAGAACTTGACCTCATCGCTCAAACCAGATAAATCACGTAACCAACTATTATCGAATTATATTTTATGATTATTACCTATATTGAATAATCGAAATCAAAAAACATGTAGGCATTAATCAATTCTACTCGTGCCCATGAATATAAATAAAAATAGCAAATGTAGCAAAATTGTAATCATAATTTTTTTTTTTCATCCATTGTCACTATGATATTTTGAAAACAAAAAGCAACTTTAGATACGCAAATAGGTAATATTTTGAGGCAATAAAACCGTTATCGGCGAAGTTATCGCTGCGCAACGGAGCGCATTTTGCACGCTTCTAATGAACGCCTTATGAAACAGGCAATTTATCACATGTGGGCCTTATCACAGAATGCACTGATAAATTTTATATGAGAAGAAACTTAAATAAACAATAGCTATTATTCGAACTAACAACCTACACGTGCACAGGGCACTCCATCAAGATGAAAGAATCGAGTGGAATCCTAGCGAGCTATTTGTTTTCCAAATTCTTGTATCCCTTTGAACAATTGTTCAGTTTCACTTGAAGTAGGCAGTACGTGACTTGTTATTTTGTAACGTTTCACACAAACTCTCATTACCATTTCGAAAAAGTTTGTATTTCAAAAGGACCGTGTTTGGCGGCGCCTTGTATCTATAGTCTGACCATGAATAAATCAATGAAAACAAATAGTATTCGGCTACTAGTGTTCCTAAAAGCTTTTTTCAATGATGTATGATCTGCTATTGTCTCAACTCCCGTTTTGTTACAGAGCCTCAAGTATGTTAATTTATTCACAGTCAGATAATAGGTAGAGCATATTTTCCTGCCAAGATCCAATGTGCTGTACATATAGATAGGTTCGAGGCGTAATTTGGTAGACACCGAAACTAATTTATTTAACAAAGGACGGGCCGACCGATAGAGCACTTTTTATGCGTGTACCTACAAACATATTATTATGTCCAAACATATTCACACTATGTGTATCTATCTGTGGGTTCAGTTCGTAACACACTGTGATATTTTACCGTGGCTCCAGTACCAATCAAGGCTTTCTATATCCTTTCATAAAATATAATTTACCCTTAAATATTTGTTGAAGGTATATCACCTCCATGTACTTTGGTAACACTGGCTAGGTGGAAAACTGTTTGTTTGGAATGACATAAGTTTTTCACCAGACTCCATTTTCTACATTGTTACATGATTGTTCCTTTATAAACCTATACACCTTTCCAACTAATATATTTCTCTTGTGACAAGAAATACTCATTGCCACTTTTCTTTATATTTATCCCGAGACAGAAGGTTGCTTGACCAAAGTCTTTAAGCTCAAACGACCTCGCCAATTCCTGCTTGAATTTTTTTATATACAATCTTTTTGTCGATGCGATTAATATGTGTACCGTGCAAGGTAAAGGTACAGTTAAGTTATTAGCATGTAATGATGATCGAACGCGAAATATTGAATTTGAAAATACCCTATTGGTTCCCGATTTACGTAGTAATTTAATTTCCATCGCCCAGCTTACCGAACGAGGTTGTGAAGTCACGTTCAAGCACGACGTAGCCTATGCAGTTAAAAACGGTGAGGTGAAACTGACCGCTGATCGGCGAGGTGACTTATATTACTTGAGGGAACTGGACGCTTCAGCGTCAGTGTTAAGTAGTGAAAGTGTTGATCTGTATCGATGGCACGAGCGTATGGGACATCTGAATGCTAGGGATCTTATGAAAGTACTAAAGAAATCAGGTATTGATCCGATAAATATCGATAATAACTTGCATGATTGTGATGTGTGCGCTAAGGGTAAAATGGTATCGTTGCCTCATGTGAAGTCCAGTTTACGCTGCAACGAGAAGTTGGGAATAATATACTCTGATGTGGTAGGTCCAATGAGAGTTCAATCTAATGGCGGAAATAAATACTTTGTCACTTTTATTGACGACTGTACTCGTTGGTGTGACGTATTTATGCTGAAAAATAAAAATGACGTTTTGTCAATGTTTAAAGTTTTTAAATGTCATGTTGAAAATTTGACAGGAAGAAAAATTAAATATTTACATACGGATAACGGGACTGAATACAAAAATAAATTTTTTGATGAATTTTTAGAAAGTGAAGGTATTAAGAGACGTTTTACGACGCCATACTCACCTCAAAGTAACGGAATCGCTGAACGGATGAACCGTACGTTGATTGAGATGGCAAGGTGCATGATCTTATCGTCAGGTATTTCACCAAGTTTTTGGGCAGAAGCTGTAGCTACTGCATGCTATTTGCGTAATAGGTGTCCAACTAGCAGTCTGAATGGTGAAATTCCATACGAAAAATGGTTTGAGAGACCTGTGAATGTCAAATATTTAAAAACGTTTGGCACGAAAGTACACGTCTTAGAAAAGGAACCAGGTAAAGATAAGTTTGCAGCACGAAGTTCACTCGGTGTTTTTGTGGGTTATCCAGGTGACGCTAAAGGCTATAAAATATGGATACCTGAGAGTAGAAGAATCGTAGTGTCGAGAGATGTAAAATTTCAGGAAGGTAAACTAACTGAAATTGAGTGTAAGGTCTCAAATGAATCACTAGTTGAACAAAAACCTGAAAAGAGTATTGTGAGAAAGACTGTTGATATAGAAATCCAAACTAAAGAACAGTCGGATATACCATTTAGTGATGAACCTTCAAGAGAAGAAATCCCATTTGATATTCAACCGAATGTACCAGTGATTGATGATGGAGGTGCAGAGAATACAGAACCTACTGGAAATGTTACTTTAAAAAGAGGTCCTGGAAGGCCAAGGATTCAGAAAGGACAAGTTGGCCGCCCTCGTAAAATCTACAACATGGTTGAGGTAAGAGAGAGTAGCGACAATGAGTCATCGACGGAAGAATACGTTGATACTGATGATTTTGCTGGAGCTATTGAAATCACGTTGAAAGAAGCTTTAGCATCTGACGAAAAGGTCCAATGGGATGAAGCGATTCTTTCAGAAATAAGAAGTCTAATAAATAACGACACGTGGGAAATTGTGAAGAAACCTTCAGATCGTAATATCGTAGGATGTCGATACGTGCTGACTACAAAGCTAAATGTTGACAATACTGAGAAAAAGAAGGCCAGACTTGTAGCAAAAGGATACAGTCAGCAACATGGCCTAGATTATAATAAGACATTCGCTCCAGTTGCGAGAATTGCAACTGTACGTTTGTTGGTCGCCTTAGCTGTCGAAATGGGCATGGACATTGACCAGATAGATATAAATACCGCTTATTTAAACGGTGATCTGACCGAAGATATTTATATGAAGATCCCAGAGCTGCTGAAAGAAGGCCTAGAGAAACTAAAAAATGCAGATGGCGTTAATTCTGCAGTAGGTAAAAAAGCAGCTAAAATGCTTGAAGATATGAAAGCAGGTGGTGACACCTGTCGTTTAAAGAAATCTCTTTATGGTCTCAAACAAGCTGGACGACAGTGGAATATTAAACTGGACGAGAAGCTGAGACAAATGGGATTGAGACCTACGATAAATGAACCTTGTTTGTATCACAAGCGCAATAAAGGTGGATCAGATCTTTTTGTTGTTGTTTACGTGGATGACATATTAATCGCATCGACAAAAAGATTGTATATAAATAAATTCAAGCAGGAATTGGCGAGGTCGTTTGAGCTTAAAGACTTTGGTCAAGCAACCTTCTGTCTCGGGATAAATATAAAGAAAAGTGGCAATGAGTATTTCTTGTCACAAGAGAAATATATAAAACATATTTTGAAGAAATTTGATATGGATAGTTGCAATCCTGTCCAGACTCCAATGGAAATTGGAAATCCTGTTATTAGTGAAAAAGGAGTAATAAAAGCGAAACAATTTCCGTATAGAGAACTGATTGGAGCGCTCATGTATTTAAGTGTAGCGACTAGACCTGATATCGCCAACGCTACGGCAAAACTTGCACAGTTTGCAGAAAACCCGCAGGAAACTCATTGGAGGGCTGCGAAGCGAGTTCTTCGATACTTAAAAGGTACGATAACTCACGGTTTATTATTTAAGCCGACAGGGTTATGCATACAAGGGTATGCAGATGCAGATTGGGGTAGCTGCGTCATTGATAGACGATCCTTTACGGGTTATTTATTCGTTCTAGGAGGCGCAAGCATATCATGGACTTCACAAAAGCAACGCATCGTTGCGACTTCAACTTGTGAGGCCGAATTTGTGAGTTTGGCAGAAGCTATGAAAGAAGCTGTATATTTGAACAGTCTGTTGAAAGAGCTAGGTTTACATCAACTCTGTAAGGTAAGAATGCATGCTGATAATATAAGTGCTATTTGCCTTGCTGAGGATCACGGTATACATCATGCGAAAAGTAAGCACATTGACATTAGACATTTCTTTATAAGGGATGTGCTACGTTACAATAAAGATATAACGTTGGAACATTTGTCAACTGATAAAATGCTGGCAGATGTCCTCACCAAACCTTTGCCTCGCGTAAGACACGAATTACTAACAAGTGCGTTAGGGTTGTGTGTGCGAAAGTAAAGTTTTTCTTTTGTGAATCGTATCGTACATGAGTTGAGGGGGTGTGTTGAAGGTATATCACCTCCATGTACTTTGGTAACACTGGCTAGGTGGAAAACTGTTTGTTTGGAATGACATAAGTTTTTCACCAGACTCCATTTTCTACATTGTTACATGATTGTTCCTTTATAAACCTATACACCTTTCCAACTAAAGCTTTATACTTTTTCATGTGCATTTCGCTCTGCAAACCTCCCCAACAATATTTATAGGCAAAAACTATTTTTTTCGCTTTGAGTTATGACCAATTATTGTTTTTTTCAATCACTTCGCATAATCAAAGAAAAAAATCGTAAAAAAAACCACCCTGATAGTTTTTTTTACGATTTTTTTCATTGATTATACGAAGTAATTGAAAAAAACAATAATTGGTCATAACTTTTGAACCGTAAAAATATTCACCGACATTCTCAGGGTTAAAAAGTTTGGAAATGACCTTGCCCACGGGGCCTATTCGATTTGTTATCCTCGTAGTACGGAAAACAGCTCTATTTTGAACTTCTAGAAACATGAGTAAGTTACGACTTTTTTGTCATTTATTGTCTTATGTTCTTTTATATGTTATCTTGTCTGTGATGTTCTTTTTTGACATGAATTTTTCGCGATCCTTGTAAATTTGTGTCATATACCAAAATCGCTTTGATATGTTAAGGTGTTTATAGACAAATCGTAACGCATCTAATGAATCTTTATTAAAGACGTGACCAAAATAATTCTAAGAAACGTAACAATTAAATCTGACCGGAAATTAGAAATTCCTGAGACGGATGACGTAAAAAAACGTTATCTTTTTTATGACAAATAATGTCACGAGAAGTGAGAAACATTCCTCAGACGTTTACACCTTTATTGTTGACACAATTATATCTTTAATGGCTTACTTTTATAACGACAGTGTCAAAGTCCCTGAAATGTCAGATTAGCCGATAAAAATTTTAAATGTCAGACAATAATAAATTATAACAGTGTAAAGTGTTGTATCTACGGCGAACGAATAGTGGAGATATGGATGGTTGATTTTTATGGGAAATCATGAGTTTTACTTCTAACAATGTGCTTCAAAAAATACCTTAAAAAGAATTTAGATGGTATTGAAAAACATAAATTAACATTGGTTATTTACAGGACAAATATTTTTAGACTATAAAAAGTAAAAAGTTTTTAAGTTCTTCATGTTCTAGTAAAACAAATAACGACAAATAAATGGAAAATTGTATTTGTATATGTTCATTCTAGCTTGTTACCGATAGAAAATACTATAAAAATATAAACATTGACACAATTAAGTACAGAAATAAAATGGAACTTGCTATACAATAAAAATAAGCAAATATTGTACAGTATAACTGCATTTTTATAATTGGCTAAGTACATAGTTACTTGTTATAACAAATGTAAGAATTGAAGAAATAATGATCTGAAACATTATAAAATATTTATTTGCGTACTTATTTACTTATTGCGCTATAAATTATTCGGTTACGACTTGCAAGCAATCAAGTAAGAATCAGTTCTTTGCCTTATTGTGACAACGATAGCACCTAGTTTAAGTACCTTTATGTAAGTACAAAGTAACTATTACGATATGCACATTCAGCAAATTGTACATGCATTTTTAGTTAAGCTCAGAATACCTAGAGGTGTAGCCACTGCCGTTTGTTGAACGCATGATCAGAGCAGGCGTGTACGCGGCCTTTGCGATCTGCTTCGCAGCCGCTA
This sequence comes from Luperina nickerlii, assembly GCA_963855955.1. NCBI lineage: Eukaryota > Metazoa > Arthropoda > Insecta > Lepidoptera > Noctuidae > Luperina > Luperina nickerlii. Next base: position 10,358,136 of record OY979681.1, on the reverse strand, counting down.
CACAGCTTTTACAACCATATACAAACCCGCCACGTAGCGGTTTTAAAATTACGATGTTCATGATCTGCTACAGCCTACTACGCTACGTCTACGCAGCGCTTATGATCTCCTACGAACATGCTACGTACTTGCTACGGCGTTCGTGATCTGCCACGCTGCGGCTACGCGGTACCCAGCGTCTATATTCTGCTACACAACGGCTACGCGGCTTCTACGCAATGACGATTGGTGTCCATGCCGAAAACATATTATTTCCCACTATGAATACAGTGTTACTCTATGATCTAATCAGAGTTGAATTGCTACACTCGTCTTTTCGCACTCGGGACTGTCGAGGAGTCAATAAGGCCATAAAATAAAAAAAACAAGTATAAAATAGTGGTATCAACGTTTTTTTATTGTTACATAAGTATCTATAAAAAAACTTAACGTTGTATCTAATAAGCGTCTGGTACTATTCATGCCAGTACAATTGGATCAGTATAATAGCAAAAAGTTCTATAATCTCCTATTTTCCTTATGTAATATTTGCTCACTGAACGCTTATTTTGTTGCCAGACGCCCCAGAACCTGTCGATATGAATGCTTTATTGGTTTTTATTTGAATAGTTGCTTTCATAATATCCTCTGTTTTTAAGTAAGGCCTGGTTGCTATTACTAACTAAATGATGATAATTGCTTAGCTTCGTAACAGCGCTTTAGTGTAATTATTTGTGTAGTTTAGTTTTACCGTTAGTACTATTAAATGAAGTAAGTACTACTTGTTTTATACACAATACATCGCTATAATAATCATGATCACATCACATAACATGATCTGACCAAGATTGTGTGTGGCCTTTAAAGGAGACTGACCCTTGACTGTTTCGCCATTTCTTCTCAGAAGTCGGTTGTTTTTTTCTTTAAGTTTTTATTTTTCACTCGGTTATATCTACCCCATACAAATTCAATTAACACTAGTGCATTGAAGAATTGAAGACAGACACTGACTAGAAGAATCATCAAAATTCGCATAGAAATGCCGGAGATGCAGTACATTTATGAATATAACTTCGTACATAAGAATAATTACTTAATATATTATACACTAAAACCTTTCTGAAAGTATGTAGATCACATTAATGAAAGAGTTATCAAAATTGCTTAACACATTGAAGGACACTGAACGAGACACAATAGAAGTTTTATTGTTATTACGTCGAGGGGCGGTTAAGTGTCCCGCAAAGTGTTAATTAGTTTTTGAGAAAATCGCGGACATACAAACATACATACGGGTCGAATACAGAACCTCCTTTTTTGAAGTCGGTTAAAAAGTGGTTTATGTCAAATAGTGCTCGAATGTACTGTCATAAGTATGACAGTTATGACATTGACTGCAATTTTGTTAAAGTTTTCCGTTCAATTTCCTACGTACAAAAATAAATTCGTCTATATGTTGCAGCCAACTGGTTTAATTAGCCGTTTAGTTAACCGCCTAGCCTTTTAACTAAACGGTGGCCGTTCAACTAACGGCCTGAATAATATTCAATTATAGTTTAGGTTGGAACTGTAACCAATCACGCGCGAGCCGAATTTGGTCACAGTAACTAAGCCAAGGCACCCCGACCAAATGGGTTAGGTTAGATTAGAACTGTGATCAACCGCGTGCGAGCCGAGAGAGCGAAGCGAGGTGAGCACTGCTTCCATAGGCCAGGTGGGACTAAACGACTAATTTAACCAGTTGGCTGCGACATATATACGACTAGCATAATAATGTCTATTGTGAAATCCTGTACTCTAATTTTCCATTAGATCAAAACTATCTCAGCTTCTGAATGAACTTGTGCAATTAGATCTTCGAAACCTGCTCTCCGTATAAAGGAAGAATGAAATCCAATTAATGTCTCAGCAGTTTGATTGTCGTCAGCCCTTCGTGAGATTAACTGAACAGTTGGAAGTTACTGCATTCACGTTGCAGCTATTTACGTACAAAAATAATATAACTGTTAATCGTCACTTGGGTTATAAATGAACAAGTACAAATAAAATTACGAGTAATGTTACGTACTTATTGTACGAGAATAGTGAAAATTAGTTATTCAGAAGACGAAGAGGTAAGAACGACTATTTTTCACGATGGCATACAAAACATGTCTGTAGAAGTTAATATAATGTTATGAGCTAATAAGCAATGTGTCATTTGATATTTAAAAGATAAAGTACGTAGATGACGTGTACGTACGAAAAACATACTTTCTTCTTACTTTGGGTATGTAAAGACCATATTTTCCAGTTCGAAGGTGTAAATGAATAGGTAACAAAACACACTACAACCTACAGAAAGCAAACGTTTACGGTGTAGTCATCGTAAAAAATAATTTGTTTAATTGCAGCCTCCAAGTCTGTCTGTTTCGAACAACAAATAATTGGTTCCCAAGAGAGCTGCCTATTATCACCAAATACTTAAATCTACGTTTAGTTTGTTGCTGTGAGAAACATTCACTCCAGTTAAGATTAAAATTTTAGGAAAAAACTTGGAGGAAATGAGTCAGGAGTGGAATGAGGGTCGGTAACGAGATCGACTCGCTTCAGTGATCATAGTGGGGCTTCCGGTCCGGGAAATGGACAACGCAGGGACTACACCTGCTGTGGCATACCTAATGCGTACCTCCCAGAGGTTAACCAAGTTGACAGACGTATGATATCATTTTTACAAGGAAATACGTATGAAGAGTTCTTAGAAATCAGATGTGGGTGGCTTAATTGTTAATTAGTTTGATATCAAATAGCACATTAGGATGAAATAGAGCCCATATTATTTCTTGGTAGGACCCCAATAACCTCTGAAACCACATCTAGCAAAATATTACCTACATTATGTAACTTACGACAAAAATATACATACCATGCAATCAACTCGCCAAACATAATGATGACTAATGATTGCACGAACTAATCAAAACGAGGAAGCTAATAAAACGAAACAGGACACCTACCCAGGAACGCGGACCAAAAAACATCGGATCGGACATTTTTTATTTTCGTTTCCACATCCCAAAAAGAACGATTAAAAAATTCGGCGCTAAAAAGAATAACACCGTGAGTCTATTACTCGTATAGCATGTCATCGACGGTTCATTAAAATGCGATGACTTAACACAAACACCATAGTGGACTTCATTGATAGCCTCTGACGTAGGTTGGACTGCACAAAAACTCCATCCATCCGCCACACAAACATCACCCTTAACATAATGAGTTAAGAGTGATATTTTTCCATTGGACAAAGAATTCACTGGTTCGTTTTGGAATGAAAGATCGTTTACAATAGCATTTCATTCCGTGGAATCCATTGATAAGTCTGATGCTACCAGTGTTACAGGACGGTTATCTCACGAGCGACAGCAGAATAGTGCCGGTAGAACATTTCAAGACCCAAACATTGTACAAAAATGAAAGTTTATTTTCATAATACTAGCAGTGTTGATGAAATAGGCATACTTGAGAGAGAACTTAATTATATGCCTGTTTCATAAAGAGTGTCAAATTGTCGAGAGCTAATTTATATAAGGTTGAATACCTATTAGAAAATTAATTCAGACCCTGCACCCTAATTACGTAACACTCTATCAATCACAATCTGAATCATTTTGAAAGATATTGTTAATCCATTGCTTCATATGTTGGAAAAATTTGTCCGTTCAACAACGTAAATAACGCAATGAATGCTGTCGAACTGTCAAATTGAAAGCCATTGGTACTCTTAGTGTGTTACGCGATTGCCCCACGGGTCTAACTATATCTAATGTAAAAAGTCTTAACATCAAACGTCAAGAGGAACATGATTTCTAGCTGAGAGTAACTTAGAAATGTACCAAATAAGGAAAAGTTACAATGTAATCTTGTAATAATGAAAGCGCAATAAAAAGTTGCACTGACAGTTTTATATCGCCATTGGCAGTTTTATTTACACTCGTCGGTAATCGGAATAAAATATAAATTAATGCAAAAAGAAATAGTAAATTGTACTAACAAAATATCATGTGCCTGGCTGATTCATTCAGAGTAATTGAAGCGGAAAATGTAAAAAGAGCACTGTGTAGGTACCTGCCTAACGCTATAAAGAATTTTCTTAACTCTAAAAAAGAAAGCTAGATTAACTATTTACTTTCCAAAACCGTGAGAAAACCGTTCTCCTCTGAACTTTCAGTGAGTACTTAGATTATAAGCAAAAAAACTGTAAAGCGAAGTGTTACAGTTACAAATTATTGTGCCGTGAAAATTACAAATTTAATGCAAAATTGAATGCTTTGAAGGCACTTTGTGAGGCGGATTCTGTTTGGAATAAATTAATTATGGCAATTTAAGTCGATTTTCCATCGTTACCAGCGGCCGACACCGTTCAAATTACAATTATGTACTGCTGTCGCTTGGTATTGTTTAGGTCACAGCAATATTTGACTGTGGATGCGAAGGTTCATTTGTAATGTTGACTCGGAAATCAAATATCATATAATTATTACTCTATTGTAAACTCAGAACACAGAGAAAATTATAACGTCCTAACAAAAGCGATACTTGGCACTAGGCTTATCGCAAATGTGGCTGTCTACCAGACAACATTTATACAAGAACAAGAGTTTTTTGGAGAATAAAAGAGACAGTGTACAGACAGTCCCTTTACTTTATTTATGTACAGACGCCAGCACATCAAGCTACCTGAAACTGTCAAATTTTCCCAATCAACTTTGAACCTTATGCGTTAGCGATAAATTTGAAAATCTATTAAAGTAATTTGACAGTTTGTAGTAGCTTGATGTGCTGGCGTCTGTACCTCAATCTAAACTCCGATTTTGAATTTGCTAGACCGAAATGACGGCTAATGTATGTAATAGGTAATAAGGGCTGGTGTCCGCAACTCCATGTCAATTCGCGTATTTTGTGTATACTAAATAATATCATGAAGTCGATCGCAGCTGTCATTTTAGTCTAGCAAATTAATCAAATCAAAGTAAATTTAAATCTATTATTACGTCACTAAACGTAAAGGTATCTTACCGCAGCCTTGCTTATCACAAAGAGGTAGTTATTTATAGTGGGCATTCATTATTCAATAAATATATATACAAAAGCTCGACAAGATTTCTATTTGCGTACAAAATAGATCACGAACGGATACTGGCCGCGCATGGAAAAACAGGCTTAGTGAGATTTCCACCCCTTTCACAACTCATTTGTACAAATAGCGCCATCCACGAATACGCACCCCACTCTTCTTCCTAATCGCTTACACTACACGTGTGCAACATTCCTCTAGTGTTTTAGTTTGGTCGATACACAGTACCTAATTACTTATTAGAGGTTATTTAGTGTGTATCAAAAAACTAAAACACTAGCGGAATTAACTAGCGATTAGTATGAAGAGATTAGTAGTTAGTGGATGGCACTATCTATACTCAAAACTAGCCAATTTTTATTTGTAAAACATGTTTTTTTTTTTTAAATAAATATATATTATCCTAACCTACGGTGCTCAGACCTGGTCGCTCACCGAGTCGCAAAAGTTCCGCCTTGGAGTTTGCCAATGAGCGATGGAACGCTGCATTCTGGGTGTTAAAAGACAGGACAGAATTCGGAACACCACGCTGCGTTCCAAAACGGGCATACTGGATGTAGGAAAGAAGGCTGCCAGGCTCAAATGGGATTGGGCGGGTCACATCAGCCGCATGCACGACGACCGCTGGGCAAAAATCTCAACACAATGGGTGCCGAAAGATGGACGGCGCCGCCGCTACCGACCCAGAAGGAGATGGCGAGATGACCTGGACGCGTACCGCGAGGGCTGGTTCAAGGTGGCGCGGGAAAAGAGTTCCTGGACGGATTTGGGGGAGGCCTTTGCCCAGCAGTGGGACAGCATAGGCTATTAAATATATATATATATATATATTTATTTTAAGTATATTAACTATGTAATTATAAATGCTATCCCAACTGAAGAGTATGACGGACGGTTTTTATGATATAGAACCAAAAAGACAATTTTTATTATTTTTACTGCTGAATGGGCCTGCTCTTGATCTCGATGACGCCTGATGGAAAGCGATGGATGAGGTCTATGATGGAACGAGCGTACCCAGAAGATGCCAGTTCACTCTTGTTTTGAAGGCAGACGGGTTAAATGTGGAAGGGAACACACACGCTGGCAGAGAGTTCCTCACTTTAGCTGTGCGCGTAATAAATGTGGAGGACTAGTGCTGAAACTCAAACTCAAACTCAAAGCATTTATTTCAATTCAACCATTTACAGGCACTTTTGAATTGTCAAGAAGTCGGTCAGTCAGAAAATATGAAGCTGGTTACCCATTCCAAAGCGTAGGTACCTATGGAGAAGAATGGGCGAGAAACTCCATGGACACTCTTTTTAAATTATATTTTACAAAAATATTAGTTACATCATTACTTTTGATTTTAAAAAAGTGCAGTACGTTTGGCAGTCCGGTAGTAAAAGGGCGATGGTAGGATCAGGTTGTGGAGCCCCTATTACACACACTCTTCGCGTTATGTTGCTTGCCTGTCAGACAAGCAACATTACGCCAATGAGCTAGGCTGTGAAGCTAGCCACCAACGTCTCGTCGCCTATAAGCCTTTTTGCTCTGCGTTCTACCGAGCCAAGTAAAGCAAGCTGGTATTTTGTTCAGCCAATCCATAAGTGACTGCTATACTCCATATAGCAACGGATCTGTGCTTTAAAAACGGAACTGACCAAATAAAACCAAGTTCGTGTATAATATTATAGGGTATCATCTACCATAAAATTCCACATTCTATTATAAGATGTCGTTGAGGGTAATTATTTCCTGTAGCAACCACGAGCGGTTTGTTAATTGCTGGTCCTTAAAGCGGTGTCTTTGGGTAACCTTCATTATAGTCTTCGGTGTATATTCATCTGAAGCCTAAAATAAGAAAATTTAGGTAATTTATTTCTAAGATTGCAATAATTTTCGGAAATATATTTTCACAAGTTTTAGCAAAGCCTGTTTATCACCTTGCGTGAAGTTAAAGGAAATATACAGTTTATAGCTACGTTTATAAAAACTATTGCAATAGATAAAGTTATACTAACAGGATAGAATATCTGACACGTAACACGATTTCCGTTTGAAACGGATGCTGCAACTGGCGTAGCGATAAATAGTTTTCCCTGTTCATTAGACATAAGCTTTTTCAATTAAATAGCAACGATATCCCGATTGTAATAACTTACAAGCATTGTCAGCCTATAATGATCCCAATGCCTCCTCTTGGTAAGAGGGAGTTGGCCAGAATCGGGCAACAATGCGGGCCCAGTGTGGGTTGGTACAAGTCACAAATGTCTTCGGATTTTTTGTTCTAGGACATGCCAGTTTCCTCACGATGTTTTCCTTCACCGTTTTGACTCCTGCACTATGACTGTTAACTGAATTGCAATGATGTATAATCATAACTTTTGAGTAAACAGATTTGACATCAGACTTTCTGCACCCTAGCCTTTTTTTGTCTTAGCGAATTGAAAATCCACCGGAATAACTCTAATAAATGCTATAAAACTTTTTTACAGTTTGATATTATTTGATAAGCCAACAGCATTATACAGTGCTCGATCGCCGATCACAAACTGAAGTAAAACATCGACCTACTTTTCTGACAGCTGACGTTTACGACTAGCGCGAAATTATAAAGTAATTTAAAGTTTTCCTTTACACTTGTACAAGTTAGCAGCAGATTTCAAGCTTGTTTATTTGTTATTTAAAAGTCTGCTGTTCAAGATATTCTGACAGGATCATCCTAATGCAGGCAAATATTTGTAAAATACGCAGTACATAAGAAGCACTGGTTGTAGAGAAGATCACAAAACTTCTTAATGAACTGAAAACTGGCAGTGTGGATTCCGTATTTGTTGGACCATTCAGTTGGCAGACATAAACCTTTTCCTTACCCAGAAACAACCGAGGGGCAATATTTGTTCTCGTATAATATTCATTAATATTCTCGTAATTTTAAGAACGTTCACAGTTTGATCTCAGTCTCAATCTGTCAAAAATACCGCTAATTTCCCTACATTTCGAGATGAGATTGCGACTACATTTTGAACGCTTTTAGTTACGAGAATTGGCCTTCTGATCAATTTTTATTCTTGAAAAGAAACATACAATTGAGTCAAATTACTAAGCTAAAATACAATTATCCAATACCCATCAAAATGTGAACTTCTTTCGTTCACTTCCGTCTAATTTTTGTATAAATTGAGTGCGAAAAAATACCTTAGCAAATGTAGTGCAGGAATGTAGGAGCAGTGGTCGCCCAGTGGTAACGGCCCCAACTTGCAAGTTGTAGGTCGTAGGTTCAAACCCAGACAGACGCTTTACTTTGTGTAAACAATTTCATCACCACTGCTCTCAAAACGGTGATGGAAAACATCGTGAGGAAAGCGGCATGTCCTAGAACCAAAAATTCGAAGAGAAGTGACATCTACCATTCTGCACTGGGCCCGTGTGGTACATTACGGCCCACTTCCTCCCACAGAGAGGAAGCTTGTGTCCCAGCAGTGCGTGGGAACATTATATGCTGATTACGAAATGTAGTGAAATTCCAAACTTAGGCAATTTCGGTAATGTCCTCAAATAACCGACAAAACATTTTACCTAGGTTTATCAAACAGTGTGAGCGATACGAGCCTAATAATGTCACTACGTTATTAGTCTCGTATCGGATTAATCAATCAGGCTCGTTAAGCACGATGTGTTCGCTTTTGGGTGCGCTGTCTATGCTGATAATCCTGACGTGAGGCGAAATTAATTAGTTAGGTCTTCCGTACGTTCAAAATACGCTGAATTTTAAAATGCATCAACGATGGCAATTATTGAGATGAATAGGCTTAATATGGACCAACTAGCTTTTTTTTGGAGCTTGTTATGTTTTTGGAATACCATACAAAGGGTTACCAGTGATTCTCTGATTATGATTATGGCCTGACTTGTCTGTCACAAGTCAGGGGGTCTACTCTTTAAGGCCGTCAACGAAGATACGGGCCCGTCCGAAATTAGCTGATCCGTCAATATAAGTGACAAATTATTTTTTTCTAACGGGCTAACACATTGGGATTAGGGACAACTGTCAACACGCGTTGTCTTCATTCTTAGTTCGGACCTCAAACTAGTCTTATGTCCGTAAGTGACACGGAGTAGGAAACACCCGTAATTTCGGCCGATACTACAGATTTCGTCCCCCAGGACTTCTTTGTCATCATCATCATCAGCCCATAGTAGTCCACTGCTGGACATAGGCCTCCCCTATTGCACGCCATTCAATTTTCGGCAACTCTCATCCAGCTTCTACCAGCCACCACCGCCCCACCTAACCTGTGCGTCCCACCTTACGTTTACCGATTCGCGGTCTTCACTCAAGAACACGTCTACCCCAATGGTCATCGGTTCTACGGCTAATATGGCCGGCCCATTGCCACTTCAGCTTGCTTATTCTGTGAGCTATGTCGACAACTTTGGTTCTCTACCATCACCTCGTTGCGGTTTCGATCCCTCAGAGAGACTCCAAGCATAGCACTGTTTAGATATTGGTACAGTAGTCAAAAGAATACAGTTAAGTGGGCTGGCTCATATTCTGATATGTATGGGATGGATTGTGGGGTGAGGCAGGGGGTTTAAGCTCCCCCCGTCTTTTTAACCTATACATAAACAAACTGATAGGTAGGCTCAGTAGCACAAAAATCGGTTGTCACGTGGACGGTGTTTGCGTGAACAACATCAGCTATGCTGATGATATGGTGCTGCTGAGCCCCTCTATCGGTGCAATGAGAAAACTTTAAAATTTGTGAAAGTTATGCAGTGGCTCACGAGCTCAAATACAATACCGATAAGAGTGAATGGTTGGTTTTTAAATCAGGTACTTTAACCTACAAACATCTGCCTGAACTCTCACTCTTTGGGTCTCCTTTAGGTCGGGTTTCGAAGTTAAAGTATTTGGGCCACTGGGTTAACTGGGCTGGGTTTGGGCACTGGGTAGGATGGGTTGGTTTGGGGTTGGGGTTGATGTTATGACCTAAAAGATAATGTTGACATAGACAGGGAGCGCAGGTCGCTGGCTGTGCGTTGCAACATGCTGGCCCGCAGGTTTGCACACTGTACTGAATCGGTAAAATTAACGTTTTTTAAGGCCTTCTGCCAGTCGCTTTACACGTGCAGCCTGTGGACCAAGTATACCCAGTGGGCATACAGCGACCTGCGCGTACAGTACAATAATGCATTCAGGGTGCTTTTGGGGTTACCGTGGCGATGTAGCGCATCAGGGATGATCGCGGAAGCGTGCGTCGACGAGTTCGCCGCGATCATGCGGAAGCAATGCGCTTCCATGATGGCGCGCTTGCGCCCTCCACTGGCATCCTGAATGTGTTTACAGGCCGGTGGGTAAGTGTTCAGACACACTTATCCAAATAATTAATTAATTATATGGATGTAATTCTGAAATAAAATATTTGAATTTCAATAGCCCGTTCTATAGATCGCTGAGTGACCTTGAATTTATGAACCAGCCGTACCGTGAGGTCCACGTTTATGCTCCGTAAGTTATACGCGCTGATTGAAGACCGTCTTTAGGCTCTGTGAAATACGCGACGAAGCTTCCCAAACGCTACCCAACCGAGCTGAATTCTTCTGTTAGCCTCCCATCTTAAATTTTTTTTACCAAACTGCAGAGTTTGCCCGAGGTAAACGTATTCTTGAACAATCTAAAAAGTAGCGCCATTGACAGCAATCGGCCTCGGGGTAACGTGTTCATTGCACATAACCTGGCTTTTGCCCAAGTGCAAGCATGCATGCCCAAATGCAAGCATGCATGCAGTGCAAGCATGTCCTGCACCAATTCAGACAGTATGATGCATCTACAAATCTCAAGTGTGAGATATACTCGCCATTGCTGTTAATGGTACGTCCTTCCCAGGTCAGCGTCTTAAACACATCCTCCAATGCGTTAGAGAACAATTTCGGGGAAATTACGTTCCCTCGACGCAGGGGGATATGTTTAGCTCGCTGGTACTGAGTTTGGATGGTCATTGTCGCGTTTTCATAAAGACATCTCAGCACTTGGATGTATCGCCAGTCGACTTGGCATCGCTGCAGAGACTCCAAAACAGACCATTTCTCGATAGAGTAAAAAGCTTTCTCACAGTCCATAAAGGCAAGGCATAGGGGGAGATTATACTCTTCGGACTTCTGCATAATTTGTCGCACAGTGTGCCAAAGAACAAGAAAAGAAACGAAAATCGATATCTTTGCATTAGTTGCCAATGAAAATGATAAGATTCTGTTAGTTGGCTCAAGCAGCAGCAACAGTAGTTGTCTGTTGCTAGTTGGTGTTGATTAGTTGGTTTTGTGTGTTTATTTTATTTTATTTTGATTGTATTATTCATATCTTACATAAACCACCTGCCCGGTTGACGTCATCACGTCAATGCTTGCAGTCGCTGAAAACCAAGGCTGGGGGCTCTGTCTCACATTGGGTCGTAGCATTATGCTGAGCGATGGTCCTTCACATGCTCCGAAAAAAAGAAAAAAAACACGTATATATTTGACAATGGTCCTCCATTGTCAAATAGACATAGTCACCACATTTTCAATAACAGATAATTATGATTTTTAACCGTAAGTTAAATTTGAAGGTGTGTCAAACGTCAGTATAACATCAAAGTACATAATATACACCTGTCATTTTTAAAAGGTGTTTAGCCTAAACAACTGATAAACACTCTTTTCTAAGGTAAGGGAAGGTAGGTTTCTGTTAATGCCTATCTATATAAAGGAACCCTACAGTGTGATTTAAAAGAGTGCTCCGTTAAGTAAGTGTTTGACTTGCACTTTGCTGGGATAACTGACTTGCGTTTCTTAGCTGAAGTAACTAAGTATAACTTGAATCTTCGATGTGTCTTAAGTGCACTACACCTGTTGGCTTAGCTATTCCACTTCAAAATTCTCACCTATTCTGGTGAATTTAATACCTTAGTTTCGACCTATAACATAGTTCGAGTCTACTTCAATTCTTAAATCTATGAACTTTTCTTTGGAATTTTATGCGCTGATGCACAATTGAACTAGCCGCAATAATACATTTTTTGCCGACCACCTCTTCATAACCTCTTATGATAATATGAAGATGATGGTTTGGAAGGGCAAGGCCTGTCCTTTCTCTGTATAAGAAGATGCTGAACCTAAACCTTATTGTGGGGAAATTAAAGGCAGGTATTTATTACTTCCAGCATAAACTCTTATTCACTTCTTATGACACCCCGTCACGCTGGTTCTTTTCTTTTTGTTACTGATTGGGGACCGCTCTTGGCCTCGGTTTTTTTTTATCAAAACCAATAATTATAATATTTATTCATCTGCCTAGCCTTTTCCCAACTATGTTGAAGTTGGCTTCAAGTCTAACCGGATGCAGCTGAATCCACACACATGGAGCGACTGCCTATCTGACCTCCACAACCCAGTTACTGGGTGATAAGATACCTCTAGGTAAGACTGGTTGTCAGACTTTCGGGCTACTGAAGACCCGTAACGACTGTCAAAGATCCACGAATGACAACCGTGACCAACGGCTTAACGTGCTTTCTGAGGCACGAAGGTGTGTTGGTATGTGAAGATGATCACCCATCCACGGACCAACCGCGACAAGCGTAGCTTAACCTGATCGATCGATCCGTGTGGCTGTTATTACTTAACCACAAGCCCCTCCAATTAAAATATTATTTTATATTATTATAATAATATGTATATGTATATTTAATAATAATAATATATATGTGTTTGGGTGCACTTGCATAGTGCATACAGGGACAACCATCGGTTGGTGCCTCCTCATCATTTATGATTATAATAGACAGCGCCATCTGTTGGTGTAACTTAAACTTAACAAAAAGCCTTCGTTAACAAAATATTTCAGGGTTTGGCTAGAAAATCGTTTAGGAAATTAATGATTAAATATTCAATAGAATTTTGAATTTTTACCTAATCATAGTGAAATCATTTAATATTTTTTAGCATTGTTTTAAAAAGTAAAAACTTCCCTAAGTTAGTTTTACTATGGTCTTAAATATTACGAATATTATATTTTGAAATTTAGTCATGACAGTAATCATAACTTTTTAATCCACATAAAATTTATCTACCTCCATGTTTCATTTGACAAGTGTTCATCACAGCTAATCCAACTGAAACCATAAGCATTACACTCAAATATTCGATACTGAAATAAAAAACCGCTCAAATACCGAGCATAGTTTATTAGAAGAGGACAAGCATATTTCCGTCACTCTACGATGAATGGGCAGAACTCGGCCCCCTCCATCAACGCAGGCGCCGGTTTTGGTACCACACTCGGGTGACAAACATTTTCACCCTGATTTGAAAACTGAATAAATATTGTGTTAACAAATTGTCGAAATAGTTAGAACAGTTTTTGAGTGTTGAGTTTCTTTATGTTTAACGTGCCGCGTTTCTTTCTTTATTATATCTAAAATAGATCGGCTAGTAGAGCTTTTATCTGTGTAGTGTTTCGTTTTTCCGACGACATCGCTGCAAATTCTGAAGTATATTTTTTTCCTGAAAACTGTCGTCCCCCACCGCATGGCTCCTCTACAACCTCACACTGTTGTAGTGGGAGTGTTCCATGCTCTCACCAACACAGCGACGGGGCCCTCAACACAGCCTCCTCGAGGCACGCACACCACCACGCGACCCGTGTCCGTACGAACACAGGCACTCTCAGTTCACTACACAACCTCCTCTACTGCACTCACGCGCAGTAAAAAAAGATAACGCGATCTATCGATCTTTTTCCAAATCCAAAAAACAACGTCGTCAGATAGCCTTCATGAATATAGTTGGGTACAACTGACGCCTAACATCGAACGCGTCGCTAAACCCCAGAAATTTATTTCGAACACAATATTTATGACATCGTAATTAATTAAACATGTCGTTTTAATTATGTAAATACAAATGGGTGATAATCAATTTAAATTATGTGTTTCGATCTCGTTCGCTTAATTTAATGTAAACAGATATTCATCATTATTCGTGGCGTTTTTACGGTGTTAACGCTTAAATGATATAAAGCTCGGCGCGATGTTTTTTGTTGAAGCTAGCTGATACTAGTGTGGCGGTAACATGTTTGAACTTACTCAGTGATAATAAACTTTGTGTTCGCGTTTGTTCATGGAACATACTGAATCTCATACCATAATGGAACGACACCAGAATGGTATGGATGTGTGGGTAGGTAAGGGTACATAAGTTTTAAATTTTTTTATTAACAACATTTTATATTACTGTAAATTATATTACTGTGACTTATATTACTGTAACTTATATTTTTAATCATCCTCGGTCATCGATATTAACAAAGTTTTAATTAAAAGTGTTGAATCGATTATAACTTTCCACGGACCTTCGTCAAAATCTAACTCGAAACCTATTTCATGTGTCAAGTTGACGAGCCGAATATCGCTGCGGCAGAGTTTACTTTAGGTTCGTACATACAAACAATGACAATTTTATTTATTTACTCTTAGTAACGCAGATTTGAATAATCTGTCTAATAATCACCGAATGGTGGGAACCAAAAATGTACCTTAGAATTTTCGAAACCAAATTGTGTTTAACTTAACTTTAAGGATAAAAACCTTTTTCATACAAATCTTAGACCGTTGATGGTACACAACTATTCTTCCAATAAGACAATGTAATAAATCCTATTTATTTGCAAATATTTACTTGAAGTAAACATAAAGTTTGCATGCAAAAAAGCCGTCGGGACAAGGATAAACAGGAGCCATGAAAATCCTAAGAAAAATTAAAAGAAAATACGAAACTTATATCTATACATTTCATTTTTCGGCGGCAATAGTGTTTTCTCTTTTCTCAAAATCATCCATCTTGATAGGGCAAGGGCGCGTCAACCAATTGGGTGGCTTGTTCATCAACGGTCGTCCGCTGCCGAACCACATCCGCCTGAAGATCGTAGAGATGGCGGCGGCGGGAGTGCGGCCCTGCGTCATCTCGCGCCAGCTGCGCGTCTCGCACGGCTGCGTCTCCAAGATACTCAACAGATACCAGGTGAGTGACAACTTACAACAAACATCCAAAAAACTATTCATTGTATTTCATTTATTTCATACATTTCAGCCTGAAAACTTGAAGCCTGCTTACAAAACAAATTGTGTAAGAACTCTCAATATTGTTCTAGATTAGCGCCTACAGTAACTGTTTGAAAATAAAGTCAGATGTAAAATAGCTGTGAAGTTTGTAGCGCAATAACACTGAAAATACACACTGAAGCAGTTTGCTAGGAACTGATATTTAACTTAACTATAATTAAGAATTTCAACTTTTATTACAACAAAATTATCCAAACTACTAAATCACGTTTTATATTTGTAAATCAGACTGACATAATTTAATCCAAGGTTCCTACATTATGTAAAACTGAAATTCAGGTGCCTAAAATATTATTGTACCTACCCATTCTACAAGTAAGCTTCTCTAGCACAGTATACCTATTAATAAACCAAGATCTCTGCTCAAGAATATACATAAAACACATCGACACAATAACTTACGATTGTGTCCAAAACACAACGTTCCCCATTTTATAGACATAAGAGTATTATACGAGTATGAATGGTGGTCGAACCGCCGCCTACGCATATCGACTGGTCAGGCGGCAAACAATCGCCATTGATCTGCTGCGCAACGGAGCCTGAAGGTTCGTTTTCACCACCGCTCCTATAGGCGCTATAGCACATAATAGCGATTGTTTCGCCCAGGAAGCGTTTCGCCACGCTCCGCGAGTATAGGGAACGGCCTCATCAACCTACTACCTGCTTGCATACCTACATCTAAAACAAAGTACCCGTAGGTAAGTACCCGTACTAACTTATACAAGATTTGAGCATAATTTTATTTCTATTTTGTCGCCATGCAGTGAAAATCTCGTGATTACAATGAATGTTATTTTACAGGGAATGATAAAAAATGTACTAAAACATGACCCTTATTGACGCATCCCGAGGTTCTTATTATCATCAATAGATGGCATTACCAACATCTTAGAGCTTTGCACGTTTGTTCTAAATATGCGTTACGGGTTTTCTACCCAACAAATAAGTAATAAAAAATATACGAATTGTTATGTATAAAAAATCAATATGATTTGTATATTAGGTACTTCAGGAGGTTATCACTGCACGATTTGCAAAAATACCACCTAGATACCGAAGCCTATTCAGCAATAATCTGTTTGGCAAATAGGCTATTGTGACATTTACATCAACAAATAAAAATACCAATTTTGAGACGTTTTTGTTGAGTAAATATTGGCAGCATTACTGTTTATATTTTATCATGAATTTTCTATTTAATTTTAATGTGCTTATCGAATTTGCACAGAAATCAAATGAATTTGTCTAGCCTTCGTGGGTTACGAAGCCTCTTGCGAATAACTGCGATGTTGCCAAGCCACTAAATACCTACCTCAGTCCACTATATTTGAATAAGAAAGAGAGTTCTGCTTTTATTGATATTAAAATGTTTATTGTTACAAACCAAAATTCCGTTTCCCATACAGAAAGATAGAAGAATTTCCTAAAGTAAATGAAAAAATCATGCTATAAAATTAAGCTTACCTATAATAAAACAACGATCACTTTCGCCTAGGAGACGGGTTCCATAAGACCAGGTGTGATTGGCGGGTCCAAGCCAAGAGTGGCCACTCCAGAGGTGGAGGCCAGGATCGAAGAGCTCAAGAGGCAGAACCCTGGAATATTTTCCTGGGAAATACGGGAAAAACTCATTAAGGTACCTACGTGTCATTTTTAATTAAGAACTTTTTCATGCGCTGTTTTAATTGTGAATTTGTCTATTACAATTTATTTTATTTCATGTATTCATTCTATAAGGATTCCGGCAATATTCAATATAGAAATGAAACTTCAACAAAACCCTCTGCAAGCGGAATCCATTTGAAAATTTTTAAATCCATCAATATGTTTCCCCACTAAACGGATTAACAATCTATTTTTGTAGTGGTGCATGCGCTACATGAGTTTTCAATTTTAATTCTATTTTCCTAGGAATCATTCCATTCCAATATAATTATATTAATTCCATTATAATTATATCAAAAAGTTAAAGCAGCCTTTACTTAGATCAGGCAGAAGCAAAACTGATGGCAAAATTAACTTTTTAAATACAGTGTTTTTTTATAATTTTGAAAGGGTAATTCTACGTCATTAGTTCAAGCAAGAATTATTTTCATTACGATTTGTAAAACTTCACATTAAACTAAACTATACAACAATAGCTAATAAATCAATCCCTTGCAGAAAAATATCTTTCAAATAATCATGACATGGCCAAAAAGTATCACAACCTGTCTTCAACCTCGTCTTTGTCTTACGCCCAAATACTCATCATCCCATACGTTATACTGATAATAAGGCAGTGAGAAACAAACGCGTTGGTTACAGGAGGGCGTGTCGGACCCACCCAGCATCTCGTCCATCTCACGGCTCCTGCGCGGCGGAGCTCGGGATCCGGACGGCAAGAAGGACTACAGCATCGATGGGATACTTGGAGGTACGTTTGTGATTATGTAAGAGTGACGAGGCAATAAAAAGTATATATACTTTCAAAATCCTCTGCTCGATATTCATAAGAGTAAATTGTTTTCTATTGTAATGGATAAATCTCTACTTTAAATGCTTTTAATGAAAACATGCACCCATATGTTCTCTCAAACTATCCAGCAACAAAAGCACAAACTTTTCCGTAACGCTAATTAGCACAGCTAAAAAAATATAAATAAATTTTACTTCCGATAATACAAAATGTTGTCGGACCAACAAACATTGCACAACTTCCCATCAGCCACAAAAGGTTACTCTGCGACTTTAATGCCGCAACCTGTCAAAGCTTTCTCACGAGTTGAGTTCAAAAAATCAATTTCCGCACACAAATCTTACGTCGTCATTGTTGCCATTTGAAATATTGAAGTTTGTTCTCAACGCTTCAAAGGGCGGCATTTTGCGAATGAGGCAAATGGTTGAAAAAGGTGACCGACAAAGTGCACCGCGGTCGCCTGCCGCGCATCTCGATAGTGCTGAAATACGAACAATCTACGTAACATGTTTTGGTTCTAGTGTCATTGTTGTACTATTTTGTCGCCAAGTTTTAATTGTCCTTTGAATGTGCCGTACGTACCTGTGTTGCCTTTGGGGCTACCCGGCCTAAGAAGTGCCGCCCACCTCGATGTCAATATTACTTATGCAACTTTTTATACAGAATCGATTTCCGCAACCATCTCTATTTAATTTTTCATTGAAAATAATGCGCACATCAGTTCACCGAGTCTATTTACTCATACAAAACTCATCACTATCGCAAGCTAACTGAAAGAACAATTTCAATCACGTAGGTATTCCAACATAATGTATCTACTTTCAGTTTATTGATCGATTTGCATCACTTAATTCTGTTTACAATTTGAATAGATTGGGTAGATAGGCGGTTGAGGAAATAAACGAGACATACAGTTACATGCGGATACTATAATAATTATAGAACTAGGAAAAACCAGTTCCTGAAAAAAGCTCAGAGGAAAAAATTTAGAGCGGAGACACGTGTATTGCAATTCTATAGTGAAAATTATAAAATTCCCAGGAAGCCATTACAGATTATACATATTTTTAGCTATAATTTTATTATTTCAAGAGTGGGTGTGTAAGTTCACACCCACTCTTGAAATAATGAAATTATAGTTTAGTTTAGTTTATATAGAGAAAGAGATATATATTTTTAATTGTTGTGCTTTTTGCATTGCATTTGTAACTCAAATCAGCTCTCCCTGAAAGCCAAAGAAGCGTGAAAATATTATTTACCATTTGATTATGTGCTGTTAGTAGGTATTTGATAAAGTTTAATGGTTGAAATATGCTATCAGAGCAATAATTACGCCTTCATATCAAATTTATGGCCCATTGAAATGTAATCAACAACTCTAGGCAGCTCAGGCGCAGCTCAAAGCAGTTGCAGCTGGATCTAAGATTTCTGACGCTTTCAGTGTAGCAAAATTTCCAAATCATTTACTTTGAATAAAATACATTTTAGGCAAAAAGAAATGAATCTTTGTAATGCATTTTATCAGATTTTAAACAAAGCTGCTAGTGATCAGAATTTACAAGTAAAAATATGTCCAAATATAACTTTTCATTGTAAATCGTACTTACTCGTAAAGGTACGATCAACTTAATAATACAGCTTAAATATAACTTAAAGCCTTCTACTTATTCTTTTCCCACGGAATAAGAGATACATACGGCGGTATTAAAGATGATCATTACTATGGAGCCACACACAATGGCATTCACTTAATTTGCATTAGTGCATAATATATTGCCGCATTGCAAATCAACTTACGAGCCGTTTACAACTTTTAGAAGGAGAAAGAAAGGGTTCATTCATTATATTTCCAGATACCATAAAAAAGTTTCGAAAAAACAACTACGATTTTTGTAGTTTCAAAATTAGTCACGAGACATTTCTGCTGAAGTACATTCGATGTACAACACTACCGACATAGTACTAGCAATCTACTTTCACAGCCGCATCAGAGCATCAAGGCTAAAACAAAAGAGTGCGGGAGGGCGATAAAATCTCGCATTTGTTTAATAACATCGCTCGTTAGAATCAACTAATGTCGCCGCGGCCGCGGAGGCGATTATCGAACCATCACTGAGACTAACGCAATCACTCTTTATCTGTACTGGGTTAACTTCGGCTTCTATGGAGTTGTTTTCTACCCGAAAAGTCAGGACGAATATGTAACTTCAATAGGAATAGTGTACATAACACATTAAATGATTCAGAGAGTATTAAATATTCGAATCATTAGAGAATAGAACTATCCCATGTACCTAAATATCTTCTTGACAATTTTGTACATGATGGACGAAACAATCAAACTGCTATGCCTTGTTTGTTTAAGTATACCGTTTATTTCATTATCTAGATATTATTGATGAAATTGACAGTCAATAGTTGACATTAAAAAATAAATTACGAACATTGTCCATCGAATAACATTCAAATGCCTGCCAAATAACAGTACAATGATTTTCAATCTTTTCACATAAGTATAATACATTTTGTGACAAGATTGAGAAATGATGACATTCAGCATTTCTATAGGCAATTCGAAGCATTAAATTAGTCTTATTCTGAAGCAGTTAACATGCACTTTCACTGAGGACGTCCATGTAAACCGCACGCAAGGCCTAACCGCCTAACACGTCTCACAATTATTTAGTGGGCATTTATTACCTCGCGTTGTATTCAAGACAATTTTGTCTCATCACATTATTCAATGAGAGCCCTCCCAGAAAGACACGAAGCTCTCCGGAAGTGGCCGAAAGCGGCCGACAAAGAGGAGGCGTAGTGCTTTTGAATGAGCATTAACAAGCTTACATCATAGCTTTATGGCGTGCCTTTACGACCTTAGAGAATTTATTTTAATAAATCGACTGTACTTGTGTTAGTAATGATAGATATATGTCATACAATTTGCGTCATGTACCTAGTGCGTATGAACAAATATTTTAGCATCAGTTAGCGCGAAAAATTTGAACTACTTCATAGTCAACATTTTCATTCAGTTGTCCGAAAACAACTGAAACCAATCAAAGCATTTCAAAGTCATACGTCAATATCGGCGATTCAATTTTCAATTCAAATTCTTTATTTCAGACATGAGTCCATAGTGTTAGTGTCAACAAAATAACTTAATAACTAGTGTAAGTAATAAGGAGATAATACTTTAAATATCAACTGTTATGGATTCTTAACCAGTGGCGCAGCTGAAGGGAGTCCCGCCGATCTGAGAACATGCTCAGGAGACTGTTGGTGGTGGCGCGTAGCTGACCAGCCATGGAAGCGGTCCTTTTTCTTATTATGGCGTAAAAATCGTCTGTCGCGCCTTGGCAAACATTGTGGACGCACTACAACGCCATGACAGCCCCAACAGTATCCTAAACGCTTTATTATATTCGACACACAGATCGCTGTATGTCCTCTGCGTAAAATTTTACCCATTCGTTTGTGCCCAAAATAGAGGAATCCTTTCACAAGTTACAGTAGACCGCAACTCCACAACAAAGCGGTGAAAGTGCCCTTGTTAGAGTAGTTCGGACATCCTAAATAACCCGCAACCGAAAAGTCAATAGCAGTTATTAGCGTTTATTGGATAACTTAAATTAGTAAACATTAATCAATAAGATAAGAACTGAAATTTTAAGTCCATTCAATATCAAAAACTGCAGAGGTTAGATAATTAACTGTAATATTACCAGAAGCTTTTACAGTGCTTGAATAACTTGAAAAAAAAGAAGATAAATACTACTAATAGCGAAGAAAAAGATTTAGAACTAACAAAATGAAGAAACCCTCGAGCGTGCGGTAAGGAACAAGCGTCGCCGCCCACAACACGCAGACGTGCTAATCCGACCATCTGTTAACATTGAAACAACCCGCTGAAACAAAGGCCGACCCGACCAATTTAATGAACCCAGATTATGAAGGTGTTAAACCCTCACCGCCGCTCTTTCAACTCCCAAATTATGACTTTTGAGCGGAGCCGCGCGCGCGCCTCTTCACGGGGTCACATTTCGGCAATCGCCAAAGTTTTTCTCGCCTTCTCCGACGTACCAGTCGAATCCATAAACCTCTCGCCTTTCTTTGAACATAAAATCCCTCATAGTTTTGCTTTAGTGCTTCTCCACAATGAAAACAACCGGAGTGGACTTTACGACCACGCCATAAAGTTTTAAATCGCTCTCGATTATTTCGTATTTTCGATTTGTATTTAGCCTCATACGTTATGATCAGGACTCGTAACAAAAAAGACTAAATAAATCTGTCCCTGTCTCGGCCAGCCGGAGAATTTGAGCAATGTAAATCATTTTATTACAATGCGTTGTTTTTTATTTGTCGCAGCCTTTGTGCTTAGAGATGTTGCCTCGTGCGTTTAATTATACCAATGCATCATTATGAGGAAACAAATTAGTAAAATAAAACAATATATCAAGCAGGTAGGTGTACTTAAAGTTTGCTAATAAAACATTTGCAATAAAGTTTCGTATAAGTATAAAACTTTGAAGTTATTTTTTAAACTTTAGCAATTACTGAAAATAATGCGTAACTACTTATTTATAAGAAAAGTTTGTCCCGCTATAATTTTCATTCTAAAACCAAACAAGTAATAATGTTACAAACCGAAGTAAATTATGTTGCAAGTAGGTACTTATATTATGAGACAATACTAACAAATATGATGTGAAGCTTGATGTTAATTCTTATTTCAAACATTCAGTAAACCTACTTAGTCAACGCCTACATAAATTGCTTGTTAGCTTGTGTATTTGTGCGCACCTACCAATTTCATTCTGCGGGTGTCGTATTAAACCCGTGCTTTCGCCTTACATGTCATAAATCCAGCTCGCGACACCAAAATATTGAATGGTGCCAAAATGTCACCCGAACAGCAAAGACGCCGACAAAGGGGCCGCCGCGCTGGGTGTTCCTTATTCCGCGCCACACTGAGCCCCTATTTTTTCATCTCATTCAATTTTGACTTCTTTCAAAAGGCTATTAATATAAGCCGCATTTTTTAAAATCAGTTTTAAGGCCAAAGCCGTGCATTGTTGCGGGTGTTTTTTAATCAGTTTCCGTAGGATACCGCTACCGATTTATAAATGAGATCGACCCGCGAGCCCCGCCGTTCTTGATTTAGGCGAATTAAAACATGATGTGGGTTTACACAAAAAACGTTCCGTTAATAAATAACGCGTGTTTGAAAAAAAGAGATGAAGACAAATTGCTGTAATATAGTGTCATATAAATTATAGGATCGCCCGAGGAACGTGATAGTTTATCTTGTTCTATTTAATCATTAAGAACATCAATAGAAATCCTGATAAACAAAAGCCAGGCAGTGTTGATCTAAATTCCTTCTACAAATAATACAATATTTCATATTTTTATCAAAAGTATGTAAAATAGTTATCTAGGTCCTATGTTGTTTTAGCAAAGCAAAACTTACTTATCATTTAACTTCTGGGCCGCAACATAAAACTAATTAATAGTAAACCATGAACAAATTAACGATGTTGGAAACTCGTATTGTTCCAGGTCGAGGTTCAGATTCTTCGGACATAGACTCTGAGCCAGGGTTGACGCTAAAAAGGAAACAGCGAAGATCCCGCACCACGTTCACAGGAGAACAGCTGGACGCCTTGGAGAGAGCCTTCCACCGGACGCAGTACCCTGACGTATACACTCGTGAGGAACTAGCACTGCAGACCGGACTCACTGAAGCTAGGATACAAGTATGTATATTTCATTAAGTTCTAGAGTATTTTCTAAATAGCTGCTGCAACATTTTTTTACAGATCTGTTTCTCTGGTAGTTGAAAGGAATATGTAGGAAGTCCCTAAACATGGTTCAAAGTTTGTTGATGCAGTAGATAACATAACAGCACGTCTATGTTTTCTGAAGAAGTCGGCAACACAACCAAACATTTCGCCATATACATATTAGGGAGGGGCAAAGTCCCAACTTATAGGATACCCAGCAGCAGTCTCCTATTGGCCAATGATGTCTATTATATTCCAAGCATAATGATTATTGCAAAAAAGTGGTGGTTTAGTTAGAGTAGTTGCAATTGAACGATTTATATCATTTAAGTGTTCATGGTTCGTGTTACTGGGTGTTCTATCAGGAACTTCTCAGTAGCAGTCTGCAGTCCGAATATGTGCCCGCCAGATGGCAATAAGCGCGCCCGTTATTACATGCGCTTTAAAATGTTGGTGTACTAATAGATAGGCCTGCCTAACCCTTCGGGGATTACAGGCGTGATGATATGTTTTACGTTATGGTTAAGTATTTTACGGAATGATAATATCTGCAGGTAATAGTTACACAACGGAACAAATAGGTACATATGTATAGTTTGTGACGCCAAGAACACGTTGTTTTTATCTACCATCAACATTGATAAATGTACTGTCACTATTAACGTGTTTACTGAATTCATACTGTTTTCCGTTCTTTCATGATTATAGTAAATATTATTCACACATAACAGATCTTTTGAGATAACAGTTGTCACTTATTGTTATGACAGCAATTTGAATTATATAAAAAATATTTAATGAGACATATCACAAGATTATTTTTTCGGTTTCCAGGTTTGGTTCTCCAACCGACGCGCCCGTCTACGAAAGCATACTGGATCAAATCCAAGTCCGGGTATTGGCGGCTATTCTTCCATACCCATGCCACAGATACCATGTCCCTATCCTGCTGGAGAGATACCTTCTTTGTCCCAACACCATCCGCAGCACCCAGATGCTTGGCACCACCAAAAATATGCCAATTATAACCAACTCATGGCCCAATCCCAACATTTAAACCAGGCCTTCCAAAATGCCGCTTTCCCTAGTACTTCTGGGTCCACTTTCGGCCATTTAGTGCCCGGCGCCAATGGCCCACCCCACAGCCAATTATTGGATAGCGGCATACCAAGAAATGATTACGCTCGATATCCTAGTAGCGAAATATATAACAAACCTATAAATTATTTACCAAAAGAGGCTGAAGTGGAAGACAAAGTAAACAGTGATGAAGTGATCGAACCAAGGGAAGACACTTTTGAAAAACCTACTGGTGATGAGTACAGCAAAGCGTTACCAAATAATGAATATCCAAAAGTTCCTGCTGATTACTCCAAAGTTTCTGCAGATCCATCTGCCGCCTCCAACTGGAGCCCTTCACATAACTCATTGAACATGAGCCTCGCGGGTCTGTCCAGTGAATATAAATACATGAATGATCCATATTCGTTCCCGAACGTCTCTGACCCTCTTTCACAACACAACTATCCAAATCCGCCTAATACCGCCAACAAATACTGGATTTGATATAGTTAGTTACTATAAACTTTTGTTTTAGTAAATATTACGTTAACTTTATTTAAATTATATTATTATAGTGTAGTTACTATTTTAAGGAACTTTTGTGAGAAATTACCTCTATTTTGCATTCCATTTAATGATACCTATTTTAAAACCAAACATTTGTAAATTGTTACTAAGAGAGTCATTAGATAATAAAGGGTTAAATATTATTTACTAGTTTCATTAACAGTATAAAAATATTCATTTATTAAATTGTTTTTGGTATGTACAAGTATAAACGTGAATTATAATTAAAACATAAAATTAAATGCCAGACCTTATTTAATTAAATAAACATCAAAAAACAACTCTTAAATAATTATTAACGTTGTATAAACATAAAATTCCTCATCACTGTGTTGTTACTTCTAATAATGATGCACCAGCTTCAATGGGTACTGGGGCTAACTCTTCTCCAAATAATGCCCTAGATATAACGGTGTTTGTATTATCTTGGGCAACTTGAGGTGCAACTGCAGTCTCAATATTTTCTATGTTTGCCACATCAATCGAACTTGGTACGACTGATTCAGCGACAGGTGCTTCGTTTACAGGTGCGCTAGTAACGTCGGTGGGAACTGCGTCAGCAGAATTTACAACAGGTTCATTGGTATTAACAGCAACTGGAACAACTTCAGGGGGTGTTACCTCAGATGGAGTAGCAACCGGTAAGGCAGCGTCAGGGGAAGCGGAGTCAGCAGAGACAGCTACTGAGGCTCCAGCATCAACAGAAACTGCGACAGATGAAGCATCTACTGAGACACTGGCATCAGCAGGAGCGGGCTCACCTGCCACAGCATTGGAAGCAACAACGGGGGCAGTGACTGAAGAAGCGTCTACTGAGGCACTAGCAGTTTCAAGTGCTACGACGGACGAAATATCTACTGGGGCACTGGCATCAGCAGGGGCCGCGACGGATGGAACGTCTACACTAACTTCAGCGGGGCCAGGGACAGATGGAACATCTACTGAGGCACTGGCTTCAGCGGGGGCCGCAACGGATGGAATGTCTACTGAGGCACTAGCTTCAGCGGGGACTGCGACAGATAATGCATCTACTGCAACACTGGCGTCACCAGCAGTGGGCTCAGCTGCAACTGCGTCGGAAGCATCAACGGGGGCAACGATGGATGAAGCGTCTACTGAGACACTGGTTTCAGCGGGGACTGCGACAGACGAAGCGTCTGCTGAGACAATGGCATCAGCAGCAGCGGGCTCAGCTGCGACTGCATCAGAAACATCAACGGGGGCAGCGACGGATGAAGCGTCTACTGAGGCACTGGCTCCAGCAGGGACTGCGACAGACGAAGGATCTGCTGAGACACTGGCATCAGCAGCAGTAGGCTCAGCTTTGACAGCATCAGAAACATCAACGGGGGCAGCGACGGATGAAGCGTCTACTGAGGCACTGGCTTCAGCAGGGATTGCGACAGACAAAGCATCTGCTGAGGCACTGGCATCAGCAGCAGTGGGCTCGGCTTCGACTGCATTGGAAGTATCAACGGGGGCAGCGACGGACGAAGCGTCTACTGAAGCACCGACTTCAGGGGGAACTGCGACAGAAGAAGCATCTGCCGAGACACTGGCATCAGCAGCAGTGGGCTCGGCTACGACTGCATTGGAAGTATCAACGGGGGCAGCGACGGACGAAGCGTCTACTGAAGCACCGACTTCAGCGGGAACTGCGACAGAAGAAGCATCTGCCAAAACACTGGCATCAGCAGCAGTGGGCTCAGCTGCGACTGCATCAGAAGCATCAACGGGGGCAGCGATGGATGAAGAGTCTACTGAGGCACTAGCTTCAGCAGGGACTGCGACAGAAGGAGCATCTGCTAAGACACTGGCATCAGCTACAGCGGGCTCAGATGCGACTGCGTCAGAAACATCAACGGGGGCAGCGATGGATGAAGCGTCTACTGAGGCACTAGCTTCAGCAGGGACTGCGACAGAAGAAGCATCTGCTGAGGCACTGGCATCAGCAGCAGAGGGCTCAGCTGCGACTGCATTGGATGCATCAACCGGGGCAGCGACGGATGAAGAGTCTACTGAAGCACTGGCTTCAGCGGGGACTGCGACAGACGAAGCGTCTGCTGAGACACTGGCATCAGCAGCAGCGGGCTCAGATGCGACTGCGTCAGAAACATCAATGGGGGCAGCGATGGATGAAGCGTCTACTGAGGCACTAGCTTCAGCAGGGACTGCGACAGAAGAAGCATCTGCTGAGGCACTGGCATCAGCAGCAGAGGGCTCAGCTGCGACTGCATTGGATGCATCAACCGGGGCAGCGACGGATGAAGAGTCTACTGAAGCACTGGCTTCAGCGGGGACTGCGACAGACGAAGCGTCTGCTGAGACACTGGCATCAGCAGCAGCGGGCTCAGATGCGACTGCGTCAGAAACATCAACGGGGGCAGCGATGGATGAAGCGTCTACTGAGGCACTAGCTTCAGCAGGGACTGCGACAGAAGAAGCATCTGCTGAGACACTGGCATCAGCAGCAGAGGGCTCAGCTGCGACTGCATTGGATGCATCAACCGGGGCAGCGACGGATGAAGAGTCTACTGAAGCACTGGCTTCAGCGGGGACTGCGACAGACGAAGCGTCTGCTGAGACACTGGCATCAGCAGCAGCGGGCTCAGATGCGACTGCGTCAGAAACATCAACGGGGGCAGCGATCGATGAAGCGTCTACTGAGGCACTAGCTTCAGCAGGGACTGCGACAGAAGAAGCATCTGCTGAGGCACTGGCATCAGCAGCAGAGGGCTCAGCTGCGACTGCATTGGATGCATCAACCGGGGCAGCGACGGATGAAGAGTCTACTGAAGCACTGGCTTCAGCGGGGACTGCGACAGACGAAGCGTCTGCTGAGACACTGGCATCAGCAGCAGCGGGCTCAGATGCGACTGCGTCAGAAACATCAACGGGGGCAGCGATGGATGAAGCGTCTACTGAGGCACTAGCTTCAGCAGGGACTGCTACAGAAGAAGCATCTGCTGAGGCACTGGCATCAGCAGCAGAGGGCTCAGCTGCGACTGCATTGGATGCATCAACCGGGGCAGTGACGGATGAAGAGTCTACTGAAGCACTGGCTTCAGCGGGTACTGCGACAGACGAAGCGTCTGCTGAGACACTGGCATCAGCAGCAGTGGGCTCAGCTGCGGCTGCATCGGAAGCATCAACGGGGACAGCGATCGATGAAGCGTCTACTGAGGCACTGACTTCAGCGGGGACTGCAACAGATGAAGCGTCTGCTGAGACACTGGCATCAGCAGCAGTGGGCTCAGCTGCGGCTGCATCGGAAGCATCAACGGGGGCAGCGATGGATGAAGCGTCTACTGAGGCACTGGTTTCAGCGGGGACTGCGACAGAGGAAGCATCTGCTGAGGCACTGGCATCAGCAGCAGAGGGCTCAGCTGCAACTGCATCGGAAGCATCAACTGGGGCAGCGACGGATAAAGAGTCTACTGAGGCACTGGCTTCAGCGGGGACTGCGACAGATGAAGCATCTGCTGAGACACTGGCATCAGCAGCAGTGGGCTCAGCTGCGACTGCATCAGAAGCATCAACGGGGACAGCGATAGATGAAACGTCTACTGAGGCACTGGTTTCAGCGGAGACTGCGACAGAGGAAGTATCTGTTGAGATACTGGCAACAGCAGCAGTGGGCTCGGCTTCGACTGCATTGGAAGTATCAACGGGGGCAGCGACGGATGAAGAGTCTACTGAGGCACTGACTTCAGCGGGGACTGCGACAGACGAAGTATCTACTGTGACACTGGCATCAACAGCAGTGGGCTCAGCTGCGACTGCATTGGAAGCATCAACGGGGGCAGCGATGGATGAAGCGTCTACTGAGGCACTGGTTCCAGCGGGGACTGCGACAGAGGAAGAATCTGCTGAGATACTGACATCAGGAGCAGCGGGCTCAGCTGCGACTGCATCAGAAACATCAACGGGGGCAGCGATGGATGAAGCATCTAGTGAGGCACTGGCTTCAGCAGGGACTGCGACAGAAGAAGCATCTGCTGAGGCACTGGCATCAGCAGCAGAGGCCTCAGCTGCGACTGCATCGGAAGCATCAACCGGGGCAGCGACGGATGAAGAGTCTACTGAGGCACTGGCTTCAGCGGGGACTGCGACAGATGAAGCATCTGCTGAGGCACTGGCATCAGCAGCAGAGGGCTTAGCTGCGACTGCATCGGAAGCATCAACGGGGGCAGCGATGGATGAAGCGTCTACTGAGGCACTGGTTTCAGCGGGGACTGCGACAGAGGAAGCATCTGCTGAGATACTGGCATCAGCAGCAGAGGGCTCAGCTGCGACTGCATCGGAAGCATCAACGGGGGCAGAGATGGATGAAGCGTCTATTGAGGCACTGGCTTCAGCGGGGACTGCGACAGAAGAAGCATCTGCTGAGGCACTGGCATTAGCAGCAGAGGGCTCAGCTGCGACTGCATCGGAAGCATCAACGGGGACAGCGATGGATGAAGCGTCTACTGAGGTACTGGCTTCAGCGGGGACTGCGACAGAAGAGGCATCTGTTGAGGCACTGGCATCAGCAGGAGCTTGGGCTGCGGCAGAAGAAACATCTACTGAAGCACTGGCATCAGCAGGAGCTGGTGCGTCGGCAGAGGAAACGTCTAATGAGGCACCAACATCAGTGGCAGCTGGGGCAACGGCAGAGGAAACATCTACCGAGACACCGACATCAGCAGGAACTGAGGCAGCGTCAGATGAAACATCTACTGAAGCACTGGCATCAGCGGGAGCTGGGGCGACGGCAGAAGAAACATCTACTGAGACACCCCCGTCAGCGGGAGTGGGAATAGCGGAGACAGATACTGAAGCACCAGTATCAGGGGAAGAAGTGAGAGTGGCTCCTACAGGCCCCTGATCATTAACGGCACTGGTACTAGAGGAAGTTGAACCTGAAATGTCAGTAGCAGATGAGCCTACATTAGTTGCGCTAACGTTGGGAGCAGCGGCTTGTCCTCCAGTTATCCAATTAGGGAGTACGTTCGACAAAAATTGAGCAACAGTTTGAAGAATAGATTTCTGTTGTTCTAAAGACTGTTGCGCCTGAGTCACCCACGGTAAACTAACATTTTGCAGTATGGCTGTCTTGTTATCCAATTCAGCAATTTTGGTTTCTAGCTCTGCACTAAGCCGCTGAATATACACCGCATTCACATGACTGACCAAATAGTTACTAAAACTATCTTGCGACGCAGAGTTATTTAACAATTTGTTTTGTACTAGTTGTAAAACAGCTTGGCGATATTCAGTCTTAGTACTATTAACATTAAGGCCCAGTTCTTCTCCTAAATATCTGTTCACTGCAGTTTGTTTGTCTAATTTGTTGCTGTTAGCAGGCAAAGCGTACTTGGTATACACATAGTTTTTCCAAATGTCTTCAAGGTCCATTGAATCATTTGCTTCCGTTGATTCGGAGGAATCGTCAATTACGAGGTTGTTTTCTTCAAGAGTTTCCTTTTCAATCTCCTCTAAATTTTCTTGGATTTCTTCTTGTCGTTTGCGTTCTTCTTTAGCCAATTTTGCTTGTTTTTTGAGTTCTTGTTCTTGACGCTTGCGTTCTTCTTTAGCCAACTTCTCCTGTCGCTTACGTTCTTCTTTTTCAAGTTTTTCTTGCAATTTGCGTTGCTGCTCTACTAATTTTTCTTCTAATTTGCGCTGTTGTTCTTGTAGCTTACGCTCTTCCTTTTCTGCTTTTTCTCGTAATTTCCGTTCTTTTTCTAAAAGTTTTCGTTCCTCTTTTTCCCTTTTCTCTTGCAGTTTAAGCTGCTCTTCATTAAATTTGCGCTCCCAAGAATCATCTTCTTCAGTACTTTCTGTTGATACATTTGATTCATCTGATACAGATCTTTGCTTCCGTAGCAAAATCCCGGAAGGACTTTCATTGGGCAGATATTTCGCGCTCACTAGGCAAAACAAGGACACCTAAAACAATTAAAATTTACACGTGTTAATTACTAATGGGCTTGTCGTTCCAGCATAGACCTCATCCATCGTTTTGCACCAGGCGAGATCGAGGGCATGAGCTGGCATACATAATTAATAAATGTTTGTTAAAAGGTTTATCGTATAATAATACTTACAAGGAGTAGTGAATAAATGATCCTCATTTTGTTGTTATTATTGTAAATTATTAATTTTCATTTACCGCGAAATTCGTTCGTTTCACACTTTAATGTATGTGTACTTGTGTTTCGTATGAGCTCGTTCGTTTAAATTTGTTTAGAATTTTGTAGACATGGTCTTTTATACTTCGCAGAGCAATTAACGTAGATAACGTTAGATAATGGCTCCTACTGAGGTAACTGGTACGTAATAAAGCCTTGGTCAAACAAAATGTTTTCGCGCAGTCTGACTCAAAGTGTACACACGTTATAATTTTAACAGCGACAATCTCATCTATGCAGTGGTGGAGAGTCTTAACTCAATGTTATAAACAAACAAGCGGATGTTTAATATAATTAAACGTAATAATCAGAACGGAAATGGGTTTATATATAAATCATTTTGTACGCCTGACATCCGTTATTAATCTCCTGCTTACAACTCCTTTTCTGAAAAGGTAACAGAATCATCAGAATAGTTACGGCACCAATTATTGCTAGTTTCTACTCAGAGTAATCTTGCTAAGCATTATGGTTATTATACCTAAGAAAATATTTTGTTGCACACTGCTCCGATGAAATAATAATTATCTTCGTTGAAGAGACCATGTTTGTACATTAGATTAGAAATTCTTACTGGGTTTTTCTATTTGCGAAATCCAAGTTGCAGCATGGGTTTAAAGTCAAACTTTTTTATGAAGCACATAAAATGTCTGTTCGCAAATCACCTATCGAGTTGTCGGGGTGGTTATGTTGGGGCTCGCGCCACTATAGAGGGGCTACGAGAACAGCTATGCAAGACTTTCACGAACCTTCAAATGCTGGCCCTGTCGGAACTTTCTTGCACCTTCAGCAGATTCTGGCACATCGGGGTTATAAAGACTTTTCAATCAACCAGCTCTGGTATGATCATGCGGTTACAGTCGTACTTGCCTCTTGAAAGCATTCCTACGCTTGGCGTAGGTACCTACTGCGAGTTAGTAACATACAGTTAAAACCTTTCGGGTTTGGACGTATGTCTCAATAAGTGTACCTATTTTCTTTTAGGTAGCAATACAATAGCTTAATATTTTAATTTAAAACAAAACTTAAATCTTTATAGAGACACTAAAATGTAGTCAAGAACGTCATGGCGTCAATAATAAGCGGTATTTTTCTTTTGGGCTGAGCTTGTGTCCAGTATTAAGTGCGAAATTGATACATACCTACTTTAAGATGGGTAATTGATACTAGCAGAATAGGCCACATCGACTCAGTTGCCAAAAAGAAAAGAAATCGCTTATGATTGACATTTATTCCTTCAAACATCACCGTCAAACATTTATTCTGCCAGTGGGATGTCACATTTTTTTGCAACTTGAGCAATGATTAGTAATATATAAGGCAATGAACTTGAGCGTTGTGAAGAAATCTCGATACATTATTCAGTCAACTATGTATTAGGTTATGCTGCCAAAGTGATATCAGATATTTTTGATCAGAATTAAATATCACATTCTTCTGAATTTAACTGAGTTAGCAGATATTTATAACGCAAGACATATCCGATATTATTGAATTCTATGCAATGATAGTAATATATAGGTATAGTCCAGTCATTTAAGCTTAAATTAGGTAAGAATCTCGGAATTCGAGATACCCAGCTGTAAGTCTGTAAATACTTGTATATTGACACCCTAAAAGTGTACGCAACTATTAAATTTCAAGGTCAAAGGTCACAAAAAACGGTTTTTTGCGCTTTTTTTTGTAAATATCTCATTTCCTATGGGTTTTTTGCTATTTGTATTTATTATCAATATTGTAGAATACAAAATTCTCTACAAATTTTGTTTAAAATTTTTTTTCATACGGTGAACCGTTTTCGAGATAGAGGGCGGAGAGCGCACGGTCACAGCATCACTTCAGGTCAACCGGTGCCTCCGGTCGAAAACGCGCCATATGATGAACTATCGATAAATCAATGATTATAAATAGTTGTCAATTTTTATTAACTATTATATTAGGTATATTTTATTCCTAACCTATCCACTTTTTATTCAGTATTAATTTATTTAATAACACTTACCTGCCCATGTAATCGCAGAATTGTTAATGAAAATATAGGAATTATATTTGAATTTTAACCTAATTAATAACTTCTTACGTGGTGAAAAAAAATATCATTCAATACATTTATTTTTATTAAAAGTAAAAAAATGGATTAAGAAATAAAACAAAATTTCCACTCTGCTTGCAAGATGCAGGAATTTTGCGTAACGTCAGTGTGATGCGTAGTCCGCATGTGGCGATGTAGATGACACCACAGTGATAAACGACATGGTTTCATTTGAAGATCGTTCCTATTTTATGTCATCATTACGTATACAGACAGAGCCTCCTATGTTCCTCTATGCTAACCTTATTGGTGATGTTATTCAGAGAGGTCAGATGTGTAGTACTCGCAACTGGCGTGCGAGTATACATCTTGGCAGATGGCGTTCTGTAGTCTCAGCCTGCCCCCATGGGAAAACGCGTGAGTTTATGTATGTATTTATGTTTATGCTGACAGTCTCACGACGCAAACTCTTTCAACATGTCGGTACAAGCATATCGTCAGATTCTCAAACTATGGATGTATTACATAAAAGATGATACGACTAGAAAGTTAGTAAATATTGAAATAACGTCGGTAAGAGATGTATGGAAAGGGAGACACACTGCTCCGACTGCATGGAAATAGGGTAAGGGCAGGAGAATGATGCTGTTAAGACTTGTCATCACAAAGGCTTGTGATTACTGAATCTGACATACTGAATCTTATACAGGGTAGCAGAAAGGAGGGGAAGAAGGTAAGTACAACAGTCGAAAAAAAAACAGCTAGCGCACTAGCTACCTAACTATTACTTCACATGGCTTACAAAGTAGGGCTCTACCTATTTACACGAAGCTTATGTACGATTATTGAATGCTAAATCCTCCTTTAATGAAAAAACTCATTGCCAGGGTCAGTTAGGACAAAATTACGCAATGAGCTAACGTGCACATGCCTGTGTCTCCAAACTTATCTCTGAGATTACATTGTTTGCATGCTTCGCTTATTGTACACCAAATGACTCTCAGTAATTGGGTATTAAAATTCTAAGACCATACGCAGAATTTTTCGAATAGGTACTGAGATATTTTTCTAATCTACTTACTGTTGTGTTTGCTGCTACGTTTTGTTTTAAAAACGTATTAACGAGCACCTCACTTGGTTCTCTACTTATGTCGTTCCTGGCGCTTATTCTCTAAGGGCACCTTCAAATAGGCACGACACGCGATAAAATCGCACGCGACACAAAGGCACCGCAAGTCGCACAACTAACGGTGCCTTTGTGTCGCGCGCGATTATATCGCGTGTCGCGCCTGTTTGTAGGAGCCTTTATTCCTTCATGGAAGATACTGGCCCATCCAAAACTAGTTCGATACTCCGAAATGAACCTTACTCCCGATTAATTAACTTTTCGAAAGGGTAAAAACACATCGGGAGGAAGGACAACTGTCAAATCGTGTTGTCATTCGTTCTTGGTTTGGACTCCGAACTAATCTTTCGAATTAGTGTTGATTCCCCCCGTTCTTGTTTCCACCCGAAAAGTTATATACTTCATAATCCCGTTTTATCAGACGAAATCAAGGTGGTACAATCAAAGAAAAAAGTACTAAGCGATTATTAATAAATTATAATTACAATATAAGATTAATACAGGTACATATTTTAAACATAAATATTAAAAATCAACAACTTTGAGTAAAAATTGCTAAATTATATTTTGGTGTGCATATAGTTTGAGCTGATTTCTTACAGGGATCATTCATTTATTCATCAAATTAGTTCCTAAAAATAATATTTCGGTGCTTGCACTTTCTAGCTTACTTACTTAGTTTACCTACTTAGTTTTTGAATTTCGGGGGGAATCGAGAATGTATTGTATGTAGAAAGATTTTTTTATTATAACTTTCGGGGGGAAACAAGAACGGTGGGAATCAGCACCAACCCAATCTTTTGTCTGTAGGTGATACGGAGTAGGAAACACCTGTAATTTCGGCCGAAACTACGGATTTAGTGCTTAGAGAGAGTAGACTGCATTAGATAGAACAACGCTCTTGACATGGATATACATATTAATCACGCCGACAAAGTGGTAAAATAAAATCACGAAAAAAATTTTTTTAGGGTGACGAGGTTTTTTTCATCGTCTACCCCATGGTGTGGGGTATCATTAGATAGGTATTTCAAAAATATTGCGGGTTTGCGGAAACAATTTTTCGATTCAGGGATCCGTTTGTGAAATATTAAGCTTTAAATTGCTAATTTTTGTTAGAGTCAATGTGTGTATACCAGCTAAATGGTTGCTTTTGGATATGTGGAGAAATTCACGGCTGTAGTACTAGTACCTATATATAACAAAATTAAAAGGAAAACTATCACAGCTAAGAAGGCTTTACAATTTTACGAATAATAGTCGACCAACTTAAATTTGCAGTTGCAATGTATGGGAGAACATGATTTTCAACCACAATGTTAAGTTTGTTCTTGTGATAAATTCATTCCAACTACGGAACCCTTCATTGTGCGTGGTTCGACACGCACTTGGCCGGTTTCTGTATTTATATTGATTTATGAAACAACGGAAACTAGAGATTTCCCAGCCGATTTCCTTTGTTTAAAACATAGTGTGTTTGGAAACCTCAGAAAATTTTAATATGGGAAGCTGCTTCAAGCAAAATAGTCAAAATAGATCTTCGAGAAACGTTTTTTTTCAATTTACTCACTACTATTGTTTTATCGCTCAAGTAATTAGGAAAACCAGACATTGATGATATGAAATTGCATTCATGTAAGATTACCTGGGGGTAGGGGCCATCATCTTATAAATGTAATCTTCTAAGTCTCTTTTACAATACCAAAATGAAAAGAGAAATGTGTTGACGTAAGCAGCATCATTATAATATTACTACGAACTAAATACTTATGCACACATAGTGTTATAAAGGTGCATTAAAAATAGGAGTCTAAGTGCGGAAAAGGGAGTCCTATCATCATCATCATCAAGGTGCATTAACGTATGTAAACATTTCATTTCAGGATGCATAATCACGCGCGACACAAAGGCACCGCTCGTTGAGCGACTTGCGACGCCTTTGTGTCGCGCGCGATTTTATCGCGTGTCGCGCCTGTTTGAAGGAGCCTTAAGTAGGTAATTGCAGAATTATGGTGTATCATATGAATAATAGAATAATACCAACAAGCTTTATGTTTATTTTACTGAAAGTAAATAGCAATAGATTATATTTGGGTATTTAATATTATTACTGTCTGTCTAAACTTTGTCTGTAAATGGAAAAAAACATAAGATACATACGTTTTGTTAAGATAAATCAAATCACGCTTATACCTACCATATAATAATACAAGTTAATATAAATAAAGTAATTACAGCATAAATCCACATTTATTTATTTTTACTTCATAATAAACTAATACTATACTTGTTTGTGGCTAAGTAATAATAGCCGCACGGGTCGATCGATCAGGTTAAGCTACGCTTGCCGCGGTTGGTCTGTGGATGGGTGACCATCTTTACATACCAAGACCCCTCCGCGCCTCGGAAAGAACGTAAAGCCGTTGGTCCCGGCTGTCATTCGTGGATCGTTGACAGTCGTTACGGGTCGTCAGAAGCCCGAAAGTCTGACAACCAGCCTTACCAAGGAGTATCGTATTACCCAGTAACTGTGTTGTGGAGGTCAGATGGGCAGTCGCTCCATGTGAAATACTGGTATTCAGCTGCATCCGGTTAGACTGGAAGCCGACCCCAACATAGTTTGACTAAATAAAATTATTGCAAAAGTTCCTACAGCCAATTTAACTCTGGCACGCGCGTCAACCATTTTATGCTATCCTAAAATTAGAAGGCACGCTTTGTAGATGGTAAAGTTTGTTTTTAATACAGTTGCTCAAAAAGTGGCGTATTGCAGGGACGTATAGCGTTCGGGATGTGGGCTATTACATACTCGTGCTTTTTTTTTACCTTTCCCGAACTCGTGCGTTCTCTTTCCCAACTGTCAAAATAATGTCTATTAAAAAGAAAAACCAACCATGAAGTTTTTACTAAAAAAATTCATAGAAGTTTTTATGATTCATGCAAATACGTATATTTCTAAAAAGAAGCTACTAATTTGTTTCAATATCAGATTTAATGATTTGATTGAATGAGTTAGGTTAGGTTTCATTTTCATTTCATATCAATAAAAAAATCTACTGAAGACTTGGCTGTATGGGCATAGTTCCCTTTGCCTACCAGAATGAGTGAAGAAAAAAGAATCTCTGCTTATATTCTACGGTTGGCGCCATTTTGGTTAGTTAAGTTTATTGTGTTTTTATTATTTTATTAAATTGCTTCATTTTTTCGCAACTGTATTAAAAATAGTCGTTCAGTACACGTGCGAAACCGTCATTGCAACTTGTTCCGACTGTCAACCCTCGCCTTCGGCTGCGCCTCGGCTCGGGTAGACATTTGTCGGAACTCTTTGCAATGACAACCTTTCCGCACTTGTAATGAAATATACTATTTTTAAAACCAGATACTAATTTGACAGGTGTAATGTCAAGGGCACACGATAAGTTCCCTCTTTCAATGGTCGGTCCCGGCTGTCATTCGTGGATCTTTGACAGTTGTTACGAGACGACAGAAGCCTGAAAGTCTGAAGGTCAGTCTTTCCAAGGGGTATCGTGTTACCCAGTAACTGACTTGTGGTGGGTTCCAGTCCAACTGATTAGACTGGAATCCGAACCCAACATAGTTGGGAAAAAGCTGGGCAGATTGATAATACCTGTATATAAAAATACATGTTCGTTTGTCCCGTAAGTGTTCCTCAGGCTGCGGACACGAAGTCAGTGGACGCGGCGCAGCGGCGGCGGCGCGTTTCGGTGCATAGATTTATATGGAACTACCGGTCGATTCTGTAAAAATCTCACCGTGAAAACTTAGATGAAGTGAGTTTGTTTTTGCTAGGAATTGACACTATTGACAGCTCACTTCACTTAAGTTTTCACGGTGAAATTTTACAGAATATCACCGCTAGCCTCGAAGGCAGCGGCGCGAGAAGCGGCGTATGAGCGGTGCCCGCGCGTCTGCATTGGCTTAGTGTTGTGCATTTTATTTTTTGCTTTTTAACGGCCGAGTTTTCAAAATGTTGTATCAAAAAGATGTTGTCGTTACTGTTTAGACATTTCGTTCGCGAAAAAAGACACTATATTCTCATAATACAACACGACGCCGTTCTATCTGCCCGCTGGCTTCGAGACCGGGTCTGCGACGCCGCGCCGCACCCCGCGCCAACCGCCGCCGCCGCCGCCGTCGCCCCGCAGTCGCTGACTTCGTGTCAAAGTCAAAGTCAAAGTCAAATCATTTATTTCAAATAGGCACATTAAAGGCACTTTTGAACGTCAAAACTTACAGTAAAATTGAATTGATTCTAGTCGCCCCTTCCAAAAGGTAGTTTTCGTATGGAGAAGAATGGGCAAGAAACTCCACCGTTACTCTTTTAAAATGTTTTACAAGGTTTTGTATACATAATATAATTATATGTGAAGACGATGCACCTAGAATAAAAGTCTACCCCAAAAAAATAATAAAAAGTGTTAAAAATTAAGCATGTCTGTGGCCTAAGCCGATTTCAATCAAAATACACCACAAGAAGAAGTCTGGAACGGTTAAATCAGGGGATCTTGCCGGCCAGCGCAAATGGCCAAAACGAGAGATTAGGCGACCCGAAATAATGTTTTTAAGAGTATAGCGTTTCAAGTCTTGTTGACGTGTATCTGTTTACTTCACAAATGTCAAAGTAGAATTGACATTTGCCGCCATTTGCAAAAATTATAGCGTGTTCCGATAAGGTAGACTTTCGCGCCACCTAGTATGTTTCTTGCTTTATGCATAAAGTCCAATTTCATAATAATCATTTTAAATTCACTAACAAGACGAGGCACAGTCTAAGCCGCTGACTCTAGAAACCTGAATTTTTTTCACCAGAGTTTCTTAAATAGTGCAAGTGATCACTAAGAAAGGATTCTTGAAAATATATCCCCTAACCTTATATGGGGGATTAAAGTTTGTATGGAAGTTCGCCATTTTTGCTGATGGATAATCCCAACGAGCACACAGCTTGTTTACTTAATATAATTCACTAATTCACTAATAGGCAACAAACAGCTAAACCGCTAGGTCTGGAGACGTATATGTTTGCACAAGACTTTCTAATATTAAGCATTAAACATAAAAGGAAGAATTTAAACTCATTTTGAAATCACCTATGTTGATGCTGCGAGAAGTTTTCCTCCTTCGTATCAAATTATATAAACAGGCTAGGCACATTAACATCGGCTATATTGATAACTATTACTATAAATAGGATACTGGTGATACCTATAATTGCAAGATATTAAGTTATCTTAGCTTAGGTATTGACTGCAGCTCAAACATACAACTTACCCTTATAATAATAATAATTTTATTTCGAGTCACAACACTCAGTGTTAGTAACAATATATTACAAACTATGTTAGTACATCACTTACAAAGACAAAAGCGAAACCAAAAACAGAAAACAGATGACATTAATGCCTACTTAAAATTATTTACAATAAAAATATTATTGTAAATATTTTATTTTACTTGAAAGTGCACATAAACTTTGTTTTTTTATCCTTTTTTTGAGTTAAATAGGTGATGAAAGTTTGTATGGAAGATGGTCTTTTCTGGCGATGGGAAATCCGCCCTGACTCTATATAAATTTTAATTCCTTGCCCTACCAACAAAAACTAGTTTGATAAATGTGTGGAACCCTTGATTCTCAAATTCCACTCGCACTTGATTTCCTTTCACAGTTTTTTCCAAGAGCATATACAAATTCATTATACCTTTGCAAACAAAGCAACATGAATATTTTTGGGCTAAATATACATTAATATCTAACTAATATTTACATAACGAAACACATGAGTTTAATGCGTAAACAAATAAACGTGTTTTTAAGGACGCGTTTACGGATCTCACAAAAATAAGCCGTTTTTCGGTGCGTGTTGGTTTGTTCTCACAAAATCGACGATATCGTGCTGATTTTAGGAAAATTTTTCTTCTATTTAATTACATAAATTTATTTATTTAAAAATATTTTATGTAAGCACACATGTTCAACTCAAAAAAAGTAGCAAAGAGAACTATCAAAATGTTACAAATAGGCTCAGAAAAAAATCAGAGTCCATTTTTTCACATATTTAGCCGTAACGCGTGAATCTTATTGGATTGAAATAAGGGTTATTTTACTGGTCACTGTCTTGATTTACTGCACAAAAATTTGTTATGAAATATTAGTCTGTGCTCGGCCGCCTTCGTGAGTGGACAGTGTATCGGTTGTAAACAGCAGCTTGTGCTGAAAAAGATCGCTGTACGGATACAAAATATTTGTCATACCAAACTTGATATTTCACGCATTCTGTATGTACCTACTACCCAAGGAAAGATTTTGTTCACAGTCTTATATTTTTTCTAGAAGTAAATAGGTATAAATTTATATTTCGTCTCGGACTTGATGGAGTGACCTGCACATGTACTTCGAAGACTGCTACTGGAACTAATAGACGAGCTGAGCTAGGTGTGCCGAGTTTGGGCTCGTTTTGTTAGTTATGTTGAGACCTTACCTCCAGACTGGATGGAGTGACCTGAAGACGTACTTTAAAGACTGCTACTGGAACTGATACACGAGTAGAACTAGCTGATAAGAATGTGTATAGTTTTTACCTCTTTAACTCGATTGTGATTTTAGGCCAAGGCCTAAGACGTTTGGGAAAAGCTCTCGTAAAAAACTTCATGCCTGTCTTCTCCCAGAATTGATTGATCCAAGATTAAAGGTTGACTGGTAGAAAATGCCTATGGCCTTAAGTCCGCCTCTGTATTTTTATGTGCTTGAAGTATTAAATAAATAAATAAATAAACGAAATATGAAACTACAAGAGCATTCTTCACATTGTCAACATGTTTTTTTTTTCTTTACTTTTATTATTTTTTATCGCTTACAGCTCCTGGTCCGGCTTAGTACATTATCCTAAATGC
The DNA here is from genome assembly GCA_963855955.1 of Luperina nickerlii. Classification (NCBI taxonomy): domain Eukaryota; kingdom Metazoa; phylum Arthropoda; class Insecta; order Lepidoptera; family Noctuidae; genus Luperina; species Luperina nickerlii. The sequence goes on along the minus strand of OY979681.1, from coordinate 10,316,780 downwards.
GTAACACACTTGGAATGGCAACCCATTCCAATTTGACAGTTCAACAATATCCATTGCGTTGTTTTTGTTATCGTGCGAACGAATTTTTTAAACATTTATGAAGCAATCTTTAACCATTGGTACTGTGTGCCTTAAAGTGTGTGTGCCAAATAAACGTATTTTCTTTCTAGTTTTCGAGAACCTACTTGCATTTGATACCATAGTAGCAAATTTATTATATAAAATACGAAATAAAACGAATAAAATAAGATTGTTTTAAATTATTTGTTTTCAATAAGCTCGTCCGCAAATTGTTAATACATAGGTACTTTGGCAAGTACTTGATTAATCACTGTCCAATGAAATTATGTAAACAGCATCTACTTTTATTAACACTCCATATTACCTACAAACTTATTGAAAACAAATCAACGTAAGTTTAAAAAAAAAACATGGCAAAAATTAAATTAAATTTGGCTGAAGTATCAAGTTGTGTCAGTTTACTCATAATTTCGCCACCTCGCGCATGTCGCTGAGTGTGTGAGCCGAGCACGTGTAGTAGTAAGACTCAATACCTAAAATTTAAGCGCGTCAATTCGTAAACGCGTCCTTAAGGGGCTTACATGACCTAAAGCGCGGTCTTTGTTGGACTGCATAGAAAAGAAAGAGAAGCGCGTTGACACAACGCTGGTAATTTATTGCAAAATATGAAGCAATTATTTAATTACAAAAAATCTATTGTTTAGACTAAAAAATTAAAACACTAGTGTTTTAGTATGTTGCTTGTAGTATAAATAATCAGAATGATTGTATGTATATTAATTAGTCTTTATTGTAAAAAGAAAGTTTTTAAAGGTATCTTCATGATTTTTTTCCATTGTATCAAATTTGTTGTATTATGTTTTCAACACACTATGTACCTAGTATATATCCTGAAGAATATCATATATTCTTCTGATTTTGTTTACTGTAATTGATCATATACTTTTATTGTTTTTAAAACTTGCATTTTTTTGTGTTTAGGTCCTGTACCTACTAAACAATCTAATTTAATATAATATGTATTACTTGTGATATACATTGTGTTTTCATCCGATGGCCAAGTCAATCTATTTATTCAAAACATTAAAGATTTTTAATTATGATATGGTCACTATAAGATGTTGTTAGGTTAGCTAATTACGTAATAACTTGAGACAGAAGGTCCCTTAAGTAGGGACTGAATAAATTAACCGACTTGGTATTACATGGATCTCACAACTTTTTACGGTAGAAGAACTGAGTTGCGAGACTTGGTTTTTTTTTACAGGTTATGTTTTTGATGGCATTTTTATTACGCCTCCAGCCTGTGAAAGTTTTTCTTTGTTTTTCAGGATAAAATTAATTATTTTGTTAAGTAACTGCTGCTTTGAAAAACTTTCCATGATTTTCTTACTAACTCTACCAACTTATATAATTCTGGAACTTAAACGTTTGTTTAAATTTCAATACCTTTTCTTCAATGGTTGGCCTACTCATTTCAATACCCACTGTACTGGTAAGCTTTCAATAAACTATTGACCGCCCCAGTTGGATTTTAATACGAAAAATGTTAATGCCGTAATAATGTAGGTTCTCAGTCGTATAAATACAACTGAAAACTTATATTATATATTTTAGTATGTATGTAGGTACACCCAGCAAAATACTTAGGGACATAGGGATACACAGGGTTCGTTTTTTGTTTCAGTGTACGACCTTATTCGTCGTAGATATATATCGATTTATGAGTTGGGCGTTGGGGGCACGGCAATTAATATAAAACCAAGGAGTCAATACTATCAATAGGTTAAAACTTCAAAAGGCTATAGGTTGACTATGTAAGTCTGAAACAGATTCAAAATGATCGCATTTGTAATAAAAAAGGGAAATATTCTGTCGTATTAGGTCCTGTAAAAAAATTAGCTCAGCTTCTGGAAGTACTTGCACGTAATCCGCTACCCACGCAGACTGCCGACTAACGAAGCAATTCAATTAGTTGCCCGCACCCTGCCCCATGAGCAGTGCATATGTTGCAGTCAAAACTCTTAACTAGTCAAAAGTACTATTGACTAGCAAAATCAGTCAAAAGTACTTTTGACTGAATAGGTTGGTTAAAAGTGGTTTTGACTGAAAATTATTGGTTATTAGTACTTTCGACTGCAAATTTGCGGTTAAAAGTACTTTTAACTGACGCTCTTCGTCAAAAGTAGTTTTAACTGCAATAAAGCACCAATCAAAAGCACTATTAACTCGTAAGATGTGAATAAAAAGATATATCAATATTGTCGTAGATTTCCTCAGCCGGCAAAAAATATTTGACAGGTTCTGTGTTTGTAACTATTTTTTATACCACAAATTTTAATGATGTTAAAGCGTTTTAGTCTGCTGTACTGTAACGGTGTTTTCTTTTCATCAAATTTCGCGTCTTCCACATCCATTGCAAACTATTCAAATTTTTCTTTTGTCATCACATTGAAATGACTATCTTTAATATCTTCTATGGCTAAAATTCTGCAAAAAGCGTTCTTTCTTTTAGTCGTCACTCATTTTTGTTCTAATATCAGCACGTTCTCCACTAATAAAAGTTAAATATGTGCGTTTGTCGTTATTTTTATCGTCCACCTTATTTTAAGAGTTTTGCCTGATACAACCAGTCAAAACCACTTTTGACGGAATCACTTAGTCAAAAGTACTTTTAACTGTTATTTTAGTCAAAAGTACTATTGACTATAGCATATGGTCAAAAGTACTTTTGACTGATTTTGCTAGTCAATAGTACTTTTGACTAGTTAAAAGTTTTGACTGCAACACATACACGTATTCAAATTCGTATTTTATATTTCAAACCTACTACAGTCCTTTTATGAAAACTCCACGTGTATAGCGTAGGTTTGATCTAGGAATCGTAATAATTTGCTTTTAACATCGATGAATGATACTCATTTTTTTATGTCCATAGCGGGAACTGTATAAACCTCTGACAATTTTATCGAACCATCTAAGAGCCTTCCGCCGACTTGGAGATCTCTAAATAGACTTTGAACCCAAAATGACCGGAGCAAAGACAATCTCCAAAGATTGAGGTTCACGGACGGCTCAGATCTCAAAAGCGTATGCATCAGACAGACAATGGCCTACCTTTCATCCTGCACCCGCATGCCCTGTCACCTATGCACTGTCTTGATGATCTTATGACTACGGCAGCAAGTGGAGTTCGCGCAGCTGAATAAAAGGCCAAAGTTGTTTGAATTTTTCTGCCATCGATACTCTAAGAAGATTGTCGATGTTCCAGGGATTGTTAATAATATTGAACTTTTATTTTCTATTAAGTAAAAATACTTAGAATAGTGTATTTATAAAATATTAATCAGTCATATTTTTGTTCCTGTAATGCTTGCCACGTGTTCAGGGGGTTAACTTGTTCTTATTAAATGCTCTATAATTTTTAACTGAATCTATTTTGGTTTCAGCGACATACATGGCTTACAAAATTCTGTAATTCGTCGAGATGAATCAGCTTGTTGGTCGTAATGAAACCAACTATTTGATAAGGAACTTACGACACAGTTTCCACAAAACATGTCAGTTACAGTATGAAGTGATTAAATGTAATCTTTGTTATTTTCCACTAACAAATATAGAAAAACCGTTCGACTTCCGTTCCGTTGTCGCTAGCCTGCTTCGACATTACTATTCGATTACCCTGAACATTTTTCATATATTTGTTTGATGGTACGAGTACTGGCTCTTAATCTAAGGAATATCGTAATCTTTACTAATATTTGTAAGCTGTATTGATTGTTGGATAAGAACAAAGTGGTAGGTACTATTTTACGAAACAAGTGCGTAAAAGCAAAGTGTTTAATATTTTATTAAACAATGCATATTATGTTTTTAACTACTCTACTCCTACTTCTTTCTTTTCGAGTCGATGGTAAATAAATGTACTATGGTAAATGAGTTGGGCCCGGTGTAGGTGGCCACGCCAATCGCGGCTCAGTGGAGTTTTTTACATTCTCAGAAGTGCAGGTGTATGGGCACTTTAGACACTCCAACATGTGAGACATGGTTTGGTCAAGAGCACCGCATACGTCCTGGGTCGATACCCAAGATCAGGTTCTAGGTCGTTAAAAAGGGGATTATACCGATGTATAATCCCCTTTTTTTCTAAATCGTGTTTGCAGCGGCCTATTTGGGTCCGCAGTCGATTGATTCCTTTCTATATAGGCCAATGCAGGTCATGTCCAGTGGCAGATGCTCCTGGGGCTAAGTAGTGGCTGGTGCTGCTTTTTTCCCACAGGACTAGGCTCTTCTTACCTTAGGAGGTTGGTCTTGAATACTACTCTACTCCAAAGAGAAAATATTGCATAGAATTAGGATTTCATAACTTTAATTGGTCCCATACAGGGCTCTAACTTGGACTTTGTGGTTACAAAGACCAAGTTAGAGCCGTGTGTGTGTGCTCACATCTTTACGGCGGTTTTCTTGCCAAATATCAGCGAGGTGAATGCGGAACGGCCCTTTATAAGTGATTTTTTTAAATGACGAACTTCTATACAAACTTTCAACCCATATTTAATCAATTTAGTGGATGAATTTTCAAAAATCCTTCCTTAGTACACTCCCGGACTCGTAAATCGAATCACCATGCAATGCTATATATCAAAATTATGATGAGTCAAAGAAAAAAATTTTTATGCAGTTTATCATTTTAGTGGCGTAATTTTACCGAATTTGAATTCACGACTATTTAAAAAGACTGCTATACAAAAACTGCAGGGCGGCTCGATTTAAAAGTCCGGGAGTAAGTAGAGAACTCTTGAGTAACAACTTTCTAGACTCAGCGGTTTATAGGCATTGCGTTGTCTGTCAGTGAATTTAAAATTGTATTGAGTAGAATTAGTGGTTAAAAAGCAAGCATTTCACCATTTTTATAGGTAATGGAAATCAATCGCAGTATGATTTTATTAAAGACAACAATCTGCCATATCAAAAACCCGAGAACAAGAATTGTACAAATATCCTTATTTTCTTAGAACGCAATGCATAGGTACACATAATTTGTTTACTATACTGCGTATGAGAGTTACTTGAGAGTACATACAACGTTTATTAATTTCAAATGTTGCAGTTAGCTGAAACTAAGTCGGTATGTAGATACTCATATCTACTTAATAACTATATTATTAAAGGTTTCCGGGAAGCGATAACAGACATAATTTGTGGAAACCTTATTAAACAAATCTGCTCATTCAAGTTGTTGTTTTTAATTATTATAATTTTACTGAGTGACAGTTAAAGTGGTAAAGTAAAATACCTCCTACGCAAGATATTATGTCGCCTTTTACTATTTTTATGTGCATTTTTATCTATGAAAAAAATTTATTACTTAAATATATTTATCATAAAAAGAAATAACAGTTTTTTTTTTTAAATCATTCGTGATTTAACATTTATATACACAGTATACATATGTTACGCTAAGTCGGAGGCTTATAGCAACAGAACTATGTCTATTCAATTTTACCGTCACCTTCGCAAGTTCCCATTGCAACTGAATAAGAGACTTACAAACAAGCAAATTAAAACTTTTCTGTAAAAACATTATGTATGACTAATCATACATAATGTTTTTTACAGGAAAGTTATCTAAATACATACATGTTACTATTACGCTCCTCCTGCCGTTCAGACAAACAAGTGCTGTTGTTGACTGTACACATCTTATCTGCTTTATGACTGCATACTCTTTCCATTTGGGAAAACCTCTGTGTATATAATATACACTACAGGTGGTAACATGTAATCCAATAGACAAACAATACACGTATAAAACGAGATAGTTTCGCTCATTAACAATAGAAACGAAGTAAACCTGCTTGTATTACGAACTCGAAATATAACGAACAATATAATACTTCAAATATGTCTGCGAAAATCGTTTTAGTTATTTGTGCATTGGTAAGTGACTCATACAAATTTTAGTCTAATCTTTCACAGACAGTGACAGCATAGCATACTGTCTCATTTGAAGAAAGTATATTAGTGATCATAACCTGAAACAGCAGTTGCTGATAAGTCAGACCAAGAATATTTTGGGCCTCAATAATATTTTTGATTTTTTGGCCATATCATCTCAATATTAAATTTGTAATCTGTAGTCAAACCGATCCTTGCAGTCAAGTGACAAAAATATTCCTTAAACTACATCACAAGATGACGAAGTAATAACTTGTACATTTTTCAACAGGTCGCTATGGTGTCATCGGTTCCTGCCCAAGCCGGTGGAGGTATCGGCGCCTGGGGCATTGGTGGCTGGGGAGGTGCTGGTGGCTGGGGAGGCGCAGGTGTGGCTAACCCTGGTGTCAACCCTTGGATTCCACCATGGGTATCAGCCGCTCCCTGGTACCCCCAGTGGGTTCCGTGCACCGTCGTCGGCAGCTCCTGTCTGGACTGTAACACTAAGCTGGCGTGCACTAAGGTCGGTGGCCTGCAACGCCCCTGCACTGACCCCACCCTACCCTACTGCAACGCTGGAGAATGCTCCGCCACCCCCTCTGAAGGTTGTGGTGCCCCCGCTGTCATTGCCGATGTCTAACAATATGATGTAATGACATGGTTCCAAGTTCCAACCTCGAATAGCTGATACTTCTTTCTCAAAAAAAAAGGATTAGGACTTTAAATTGTTTCTGTTATAAAATTGTTTCGATTCCCAATCTTTCAAAATTATGTATCTATTTATTCAAATTATTCTCAATCACTGTTAAAAACCATATTTTGTATTTTTCTTATTTATTAATTCCTAGTTATTAAAGTGACTCAATAAATTTTTAATTAATAAAAGTTTTTGTACTTTCATTATGGGTATTTAAGGCACCTATACCCCATATACCTGGATCACACATACACAAGCTTATAATGGTACGTATTTTCGTACAGGAAATTAATCTAGTAGCTATTAAGGCTCCCACAAACAGGCACGACACGCGATATAATTGCGCGCGACACAAAGGCACCGCCCGTTACGCGACTTGCAGTCAAAACAGCCAAGTAGACTATGGTGCGATGCTCAGGTCAACAAAAACATGAAACATAATACTCAAATTATACATACTACACCAAATTACAGGCATTTTTATAAAGGAAATCGGAAGGACATCGTGCTAAGAAATCAAAAGTTTTCACAGCTCAAAATGTGGAAACTTTTCAAAATGATACTCCTGACCACAGCTTTCTCGCCATAAAAGTAAGTACCTACCTAATGATTGAATAAACTAAATAAAACTACTTACTTGCTAGAGTGAACTGCTCATGCATCGATCGCTTGTATGCGGTCTACTGATGTGATGTTTCGGCATAAGAAAATGTCAAGATTCCTGTGCTCTAATGGCCGATTCCTATAACTTACAGACTGTTAAAGGTTAAAATTAAGACTCTTTTATCTTTACCAATAATGAAGCAAAGACCTCAGAGCTTTGCATAGTAGACCCATAACTATGGAAGCAGCTATCACAGGTACAATTAGCTTACGGATCTATTTATATTCCCAGTTTGGCAACAAGAAAATGCTACTATTGGTAAGCAAAACCATCGTTTTTGTTTATAGGAAACGAGCATAAGTTAAATATTATTGTAAACCTTCATTAGGTTTATGTGTATATTATTACAATTATATGTGTGAATGAAATCTAAGAAAGTGTATAACTTGTAATACATAAGAATTAATACCTATACTTAAAGTACGTAACTTACCTGCCTATTTTTGTTACAGATGGCCTTGACTTTTGGAGTGAATGGCGCTTTTCGTGGAAATGAACTCATAAGAGTAAACTAGTCGCGAGCTCGAACTCACTGGTGGTCATGGCCAAAGAGCAAGCTGTCTCACCTTGCTTCGCATCCAACAGAGCTAGTACCAGTGATGAGCAGGTAGACGCTAGTCTACACGAACAACGTCTAGTTCTCACGCACAGAAACACCGTAACTGATAAGCGAGTAAAAAAATTCGAAAAGTGGTTTCAGAAAATCGAGTTTTGTGAAAAAACCACTGCATAAATCAATTACAAATAAAGTTTTTGAAACCTTCGATAACTGAGGTTTGTCGGTATGGACTTGGTTTTGAAGATTTTACAGTTCTTTCATTACTTATTTACACCCAAAGTTACGTTAAAAATAGGAAGAAAACGAATCTTTGTTGGTTCATAACTTTATAATGGCTTTTTATTTTACTATTCTGTTTCCGTACAGACAAAATTAATAATAATTCAAAACGTTATCATGATTAACTTTGGATACAAAATGTCAAACAGTGAAGTAATACTGTCCCGAAATTTGCATGGAAAAAATATCGACTAGTGGCCTGAGTGGACTGACATTGAAATCTGATCTGGAAGTATCGAAAAACATTCAGATTTGTTGCTGGTAAAGCCAGATAAAAGACCAAAGAAAGAACTGTCATTCGTATTCCGTGAAAATAGATAAGAATTGTCGAAAATATAAATATCTCTAATATAAACATTAACAGATTTTTCATTGCGTATAATAATGGAAAGTGCACCAGCCAAAAATAAGATCAGCACCACGCCAAAAAAAATTGCGAAGTATTGAAATGGACAAATGCCCAGCTCTACACGGGCCATTATTTCTGGAAAACATCGGCTACTCTATTGGCAAATTCAGGAGCAACATGACCCAGAATTAAAGACACGATGGCTGGAAATCTGATGTAGTAGTGGAGGGCTATATTGAAAAATTTCTACAGACTAAGGATAAAATAAGCATCCACATTAGTGTCAATATCAAACTTAAAACACTGTTCATAACTGATCCTTGGACACCTTTCTCACCGTAACCATCCACGTCAAAACACTGTTCATCCAGTCCGCTGCCTGAAGCACCACCTTCACCTACTTTCACGATCCAAAATGATCCTCAGTAGACCCAAGTTTTGTGAAACTTTTCTCATCAGCAATACTCAAATAGACTCTACCTCAATATCAATAAATATACCGGATAAAAACATGACTTTGTCTTTCCACAACTAAACAATACCTTTAACTTTTAATTATTTTAAATAGGTCTATTAACTGTAATTGTAATGTTAATAAATACTTTACTTATAGTACCATAACTTTTTATTGTCTCGTAGATGGTGTGAAAAGTAGAATATCCTCCTCGGGGATAAAGGTGCCTTCGTCTTGGGCGATCTTGAATCCCTCGCTAGACTCAGGATTCTTGTCTAGAATCCTTCATTACACTCGGGATTCAAAACCGCGCCCGCGAAATAAGACACTGCTTTATCCACTAGTGCACAATCGACTATAATTGTGTTCTCTAGATGAGGCTTAGGTATCCTAGAAGAAGGTCTTTAAATATAAGGTCAACTTATACACATGTCTGACATAAAGAGAGAATATTTTATTCTCTCATTTAGTCAGTCCTCTTTAACTCAATAGACTTTTTGGTATGGATCCAACGGAAGCACATACTTCCAATGGCAGGTTCAACAACGTAAAATAAGTGGATTGAATTGTAAAAAAACACAATTTATCACCCTTTCCATAAGTTGAACTACAAAAATACGTCTAAAATTGCATATTAAGTACTAATTTTCAAAAAACTTTAGCACGTATAAATAAATAAAATAAATATATTTTGGTATTTCTTGGGGGTCACATCGATAGGAATTTAGGTGTACCTTATAGCCTTGTCTCTGATGATTCACCTAACGTGACACAGCGTGTACCTACATAAATATTATCAAAACATGATTTTCGATAGGCATATTCAGTGTATTACACACAGAATTTTCCCAAATCCCTTATCGATATTCCACTTGAGATAAATATTGAGAAATGAGTAATGCAAAAGATTCTGATACAGATGAGACAAGTGAGGTGTTTAACACGGTATTGCAATCGGTATTTTCGGTCAAATAGAAAATACATACGAACACACGATGGCTCTCATCCAAAACGTCTTGGCAGTGCTGGTACTCGTACGTATAAATAATATTTGAATGTTACAATCAATCAATTTTATACACATCTAACTACATAATAAGGTTGGTTTTCAAGTGGATTGGACCACCACCATTATCATCATCATTCTCTTGCCCCCTTCGAATTTATTTGGGGTCACGGCAACATGTATTCTTCTTCCATACTTCTCTAGTCACCCCCTTTCTAGCCATATCATCTTTCACACAGTCCATCTAGCGTTTCTTTGGTCTTCTTCTCAAAGGCCGAATGACCACCACCAAATTGACTACCATAAGGAATTAAAGTCAGAACTGCGGGGTAATTGTGTAACACACTATCAGTAGCAATGGGTTTCATTTTGACAGTTCAACAGCATTCATTGCGTTATTTACGTTGTTGAGCAGACCGATTTTTCGAACGTATGAAGCAATGGATTAGCAATATCCTTAAAAATTATTCAGATAGAGATTGATAGTGTGTTATGCAATTAGGGTACTGGGCATATCATGACGTCATATATTTTTTGAGTTAAATCTGCTTTTTTTCACAGTTCTGTCTGCACACAAACTTAATTTAACTTCTTTCGGAATATTATAATATTCGGTAGTCTTAATTAACAAGATGTTTTATAATAAAAATAGATTTAAAGCAGATAAATAATTACATATTTATGTTAATGTTTACTTTGACAGTCTTATGTAACGGTTTTTGTTTGCTAATTCTTACTCTTCGCCCGTCGCCGTTACACCATTGGATAATAAGAACAATAAAATTCTATTGTGTCTGCTAAATTTGACGCGCGATGGGTCTCAGAATAAGTCTGAGTATTACTAATTTTGTAGATTAATGAACAGTGCCACATTGTGCGAGATAGTATATATTACCAATCAGTTTTGTTCCCTTCAAGACTATAGTATATATAAATATAAATATAAGACCATTATTTTGGCACGTCTTATATTGGTAATGCAAAACAAACTTTATGTCTGATGCATAAAGTTTGTTTCTATTTACAATTTGAAACACAGTCAATTATCTGACCCTTGATTTTTACGCAACTATTTCTCAAAAATATTATTTAATTTAAAATCATTAACTATCAAAATTAAATTAAATTTTTATATTTTTATGTCAGAACAGAAAAACAAAATTCATATGGTATTTTCCTTACTGTCAACTTTGCTCATAGCTGAATCGATCACTTTAACATAAAAGTTGTTGTACTGGAGTCATCAGTCGATTAAAATAACCTTTATCTTAATTATACATATAAATTTACATATAAATTTATACATATAAATTTATTTAAATTACATATAAATTTTAAAAAAATCTGTAAATATTAATATTTCGCTGAAATATATAATATTTTGGGGAGAATAAACCACAAGGAACATTACTAACTGGTTTCTCAAAAACTGTCTACATATTTTCTGACTGCCCAACTCCTTGACAATTCAAAGTGCCTGTAAATGGAAATACATGTTTTGAGTTTGTCAACTAGCCTAGTAATAATTACTTTTTTTGCAATAGCGAATACGTGTTACTAAATATCACTAATTTATCGATTTATCATTCCAGTGTGTCCTTGCTGGGGCTCTCACGCAAGCAGCTGAAGAGGGTCAGCACAACAACGGTGATTGGTCACCGGGCACCCAACAGAAACACCACGAACATAACCACAACAACGAACACGACCGTGACCAAGGTTATGAACCCACCTGGGTTTCCTGTGACTTCACCATAACTCCAAGGATGCGCTGCCAAGACTGCAATACAAGGTTAATCTGCAAGCGAATTGGTGGACTGTTGTTTGACTGCCCAAGCCCCTACGCTCCTTACTGCAACAATGGACTATGTTCGCCCGTACCTAGTATGGAATGTGCATAAGTTACTATTTGCCTAAGTAACCTTCCCGAAAAATATATAAGATAAAAATTGCCACCAATACTACCGTACTTACAATAAGTGCAATAACTCGGATTTTGGGCTTTAAAAAGTTACATACATATCCATAATCAGCAAATGATTATGGATATGTATGTAACTTTACGGCAGAATAAATGAGTTGATATAATAAGAATGACTTTTTTTTCACTAGAATATGCAAAAGCTCTGTGGGTACACACGACAACATATCAAGGTATACATTTCCAAAAATATTATTGAACACTCTAATATAACGAATGCTCCTCTTTTTGGGAACCTCTAATAAGAATAGAATAGAATAGAATAGAATACTCTTTATTATGTACACCATATAAATTACAGACATAAATATAGACACTGTACAAAGGGTGACACAATGGGCGGTCTTGTCGCTAAGAGCGATCTTTTAAAGACAACCTTTGGATGGAATAATTCCTATTTCGGAGTCCTAAAAATACTACATTGCAAAGTAACTGCTAACAACTTGGACGTAGCGCTCGGCGGTCACTATCGCGGCACCGGACGTTTCGCTTGGTCGGAGTATCGTAGCTTAGTTACAGTGGTTTATTAATTTAATTTTTTTTAAATTAATATTTATATATAAAATTCAATTAATTAAAAGCCCAAAAGATTTTAGAGGTTCATTAATTTAAAAAGCGTACAGAAGGTGAATAAATTTTTTAGAGGATCACTTAAACATTCTTTTTCCTCTTTTTTACCATTATTAATTTATAGAGGGTTTGATCAAAACTAATTTCTTACGAAAATACCATGACACCACCTTATTTTGCCAAAATAATATCTACACAATCACGTGAGCGAAACCGCGGGCACAGCTAGTGTTTTGATAAGATGACGATTGTTTATCTCGATTTCCCAATGTAGGTAAGAAAAGTCTCTCGATTATTCCTTGGGATAATATACATTCACAATATCAAAGCAAGCATGAATCCATGAAATTGGTACAAACTAATTTACTTAATTAAAACACAATATTAGTTGTTATAGATATGATAACGGAGTAGTGGTGACCTAGTGGTATCGGTCCACCTTCCGAGATGTAAGGTCGTGAGTTCGAACCCAGCCAGGCACTTTCTTTGTATACATAATTTTCATCACCACTGCTAGAAAAACATCGTGGGGAAACCAAAAATCGTGGGGAAACCAAAAGACCTGTGACTTCCACCAACCCGCACTGGGCCTGCTTGGTGGATTACAGGCCTGTGTCCCAGCAGTGGGAACATTATACGCTGACTATGATTATGCTATAAAACAGTTTGATTTTCAGAAGTTATTGTGAACTGTGTGTGAGCATTGAGCAGCTTTGAAAACAGTAAAAAGGCTCAAAGTTTTCCCAGAATCCGTGAAATTGGTTTCTGTAGAAAGTCAATGGTTCGCAAAACCAAACCGTTAAAGTACAAACAAAACGTACAAAGGTCGTGGTCGTGGTCGTCATACAAAGATTGTGGAATACCATGGAACGGAAAATGAAGTGTCAACTGAAATTAATGCTTTGCTAAACTAAAATTATCCAAGTTTTCATACGCTCTCCGAGAAATCAAGAAAACAACAGATCTCAAAACAGCACTAGTAACATATTACGCGTACGCATTTGCATGGCTCAAGTATGGAGTTATCCTATGGGGAAATAGTACAGATGCGCCTCTATTATTCACTTTACAGAAAAAAATGGTTAGAATTTTAATAAACATCAAAGACACAGACTCCTGTAAACCCCACTTTAAAGACCTAAAAATATTAACCCTGCCCTGCCTCTACATACTTGAAATTTGTAAGTTTGTACGAAAATATCCTCAATTCTATACCAAAAGAGGGGATATCCAAACACAAATTGCACTTAGACATGAAAGCAGATTGAACATACCCACTTCACGATTGAAAATGCACTCTTCTAGTGCATTTGTTATGTCCATTAAAATATACAATAAGTTATCGGAATACATCAAAAACATAAATAAAAATAATATCTTTAACAATAAATTAAAACAATTTCTGATAATCAAAAGCTACTACACTATTGACGAATATTTTAGCGATAAATTTCAACAATAATAAAAACTATATTTTACACAAAACCTACATTTAACTTTAAATTTCACTTTGAATATAAATTTATTTTAAAACACTAAAATAATGTCAGTTTTAAAAATTAATATATGCTAAACAGCGCGCAATTAATAATAAAACATTCTACAAGACTCAATAAAATTGTAAATATTTAGTTTATTATAATTTATAATGTTAATAGTGTAAATCGTGCAATATACAAATAAAACTTAAAACCAAATACTTACTTAAATAAAATATAAATACCATAACAGCAAATGATACTATTTTAATACTATTTTAATTTTTTATTTTAATTTATTTTAATTTCATATTATTATATTATTATTATTTTATAACAAGCGCCTTCATCCTCTCTCCTATTAAAAATTAACTTTGCTGTGCCCGACAGGGTCCATAATTGATTCAATGTTTTAAAATACCAACCATTTACTATGTACACATTATGGAATGCAATAAAGTATTGAGTATTGAGTAAACAGATAGATGGTTTGCGAAACTTATATAGGTACCTACCTACTTAGACTAAGTGATTGGAAACTATTTTTGTTTGTACAGCAGTAGGAAAGTGTTGTAAGCTACTACATATATAGGTTCTGGCTGGATTAACTGACGTAAAAAATTATAGCAGTAAGCGTCTTCGCGTTTTTATGGACCTAATTGATTCAGTCATCATCTGCCTAGCCTTTTCCCATCTATGTGGGGGTCGACTACTAGTCTAACCGGTTACAACTGAATACCAGTATATTACATGGAGCGACTGTCTATCTGACCTCCACAACCTAGTTCCTGGGTAATACGATACCCCTTGGTAAGATTGGTTGTCAGACTTTCGGGCTTCTGACTACACGTAACGATTGTCCATTGACGAATGACAGCCGGGACGAACGGCTTAACGTCTTTTCCGAGGCACGGAGGGATCTCGGTATGTAAAAATCACCCATCCACAGACGAACCGCGGCAGGCGTAGCTTAACCTGATCGATCGACCTGTGCGGCTGTTATTATTTAGCCCCTGATTTCTTTATTTACCTATTCTGCATTAGGTGGTGGATTGAGACCCACTCCCCACCGAGAGGTGTGACCAGCAGTGGGAACATAAAAAGGCAGCTCAGGGTGCGTTTCCACTGTAGAGGAGCTGGGCGGAGTGGAGCGGAGACGTGCAGGAATCGTCCAATCATAGACGAGACGAGTGACGCGCTGAGGATTTCAACCATTGTGATTGGTCGATTCCTGTACGTCTCCGCTCCGCTCCACACAGCTCCGCTTCAGTGGAAACGCACCCTAATGCTATGCTTATGATTTAGGTTATTGTTGTCGTTATTTCAATCCATATTAGTTGTTTAAATACAGGATTTTCCTAGTTTGAAAGACCAATACAGCCATACCAATCTTTTATTGGAACAACACTGATGTTACCTGGGCTTAGTTTATTAATAAATAAATGATTACCTACTATTGTTCCCACAGAAATTTCCCATTTGAAAACAACCACACAGATCTTTATTGACTTTAAACAATAGAAAAACCTTGATGAGAGTTAGAAATTTCCCTATTTGTTTAAAGAAAGAGCTCGTAGTAAACATTAGATAAGTAGGACGTATAAAAGAGATTGTATGCAACAGATGAACCAAATAGAAAACAAAGTAACAATGGCTCACATCCTAAACGTATTCATCTTCTCGGCGCTGGTAAGAATTGGGAAATAGACAATGCAGACCATTAATAACAATGGCCCAACAGGAGCTGGAGTGGCCAAGCTAAGCAAAGTAGGTTAAGAACCAGTCCTTATTAATATTGAGCCTCTTAACTCTTCCATTTATTTCAGTGCGTCCTAGCTGTCACGCTCGCTCAAGCATCCCAAGGGGGACCGCACATCAATCAAGGAGGGCCACGGGCTTCTCAAGGCGGACCCCATGAGAACCAAGGCAGAGCCCGAAGACAGGCCCCAGACTTCGGCACCTTCGACATATCTGAGTCAAATGCTAACTGGACTACCTGTGACTTCACCGTCTTTCCAAAGATCTCCTGCCACGATTGTACTACTAGAATAATCTGCAAGCAAGTCGGTGGGATACTGAAAGCCTGTAACAATCCCTTCAGACCTCACTGTAATAATGGTATAATATATGTTCCGCTGTTCCCAGCGCTAAATGTGCATAGACGAACCAGTTGAATCACCTATAAAGGCAGTTGTTACTTGATTATTTAGAATTTTTTTAGTTTTATATTTTGTTTCAGTAATAGAAATCAATAAATTGTGAAACTCTTTTCTGCACCTTTCTCTCTCTCACTTGTTTGTTTATACCTTTCTCTCTCTCACTCTTTTTGGTATAATATCTAGCCTGATGTCAAAGTTAATTTTAAGCGTTATTTGATTGATTTATTCTGGAATAAATTATACAAGAAATTCATATCCCAAAACTGACTTTATTTAAAACGTTGCTTAAAGTTAAGTAAAGGCTCCTGCAGATAGGCTCCACACGATGGTGCGACGCGATTCTGGTAGAACAATTTACATGAAGTTTTCAAATAAATTGTTTTACTAAAGTCGCGTCACACTAGTCTGCGGGAGCCTTATTTATTTATTTATATATACTTTATTGTACACCAGAAAATACATAACAAAAAAATACGATTATGAGTAAAAACATACAATGGGCGGCCTTATCGCTTTCTGCGATTTCTTCCAGGCAACCTTGGAAGTGATTGCGTGGATATAAAAAATGGGGTAGTCAGCGGTGCAAAATAATATACTATAATAGATACATAGATATATATATAATGCTGTATAATAGATACATAAATAAATACATACAAATATACATATAAACAACGAAAATAAATGATGACTATAGATTATTGCAGCTACGAAAACAAGATCACAACAACAAGTAAGGTTCCTTCATGAGTCTCTTAAATACAGCTAACAATTGCGCGCGTTTTATTTGAACTGGCAATACATTCCATAAACGAGCGGCCTGAACAGAAAAGGATTTGTCGAAAAAACATTTTATTAAGATAGAGAGGGGTGGAAGGGGAAAAGGGCACAATATACAATAGGGAAAGGATATGAGCATTCCGGCGAAGGCAAATTGATAACCACTTGAGCTTCACACGAAATTCGGAAACATGGTCATATTTGCGCAAATCGAATATGAGCCTTATACAGACATTTGAAGCCGCTCAAATTTATCGAGTTGGTTTTGGGTAAGGTCAAGTTAGCATCAGCATAATCAAGAATGGTTAGAAGAACTGATTGTGCAAGCGCAATCTTGGTGGCAGTTGGTAGAAAATTATGCAGTCTCTGCAAACATGCAGCGAATGCAAATAGCTTGTGTCCTGTAGCTGGGCAGTCCAAGAGAAGTTCTTGTCAATGAATATTCCCAAGTTTTTAACTTTTTAGATGAAGCGAATAATAGAGTTATCAAAAGAAACTTGGGGAAGAGTCGTCCAGTCAATCCTTGAGACCGTCCTAGAACTGTCAACCACAACAACCTGCGTCTTTATGGGGTTGGCGATTAATCTCTAAGATAGCCTCAGGCAGATTTCCGAGAGGAGCTCGCGCGTAGATTTGTAAATCATCTGCATAAAGGTGGTAGGAAGAAATTAGATCGTCGGAGATTGAGTTAATAAAAACTGCGAAAAGTAAAGGGGAAAAAACGCCACCCTGTGGTACACCGGCAGAAGTATTACTCCAGGAAGACAGTGTCTCACCGATGCAAATACGTTGCCAGCGACCGAACATGTAACTACGAAACCAGTCAATTATCGATGGAGATATATTAAGAGAGCATAGAATGCTAAACAAAATATCGAAATCGAGAGTATTAAAAGCATTACTGAAATCTAGTAAAGCTAAGACCGTTAGATTACAGTTTTCCAATTTTGCCTTAATGATTAGCGACTGTTTAACAACACCTTTTTGATGTTTAAACGTCTCCAACGTTTATAGATAAACTCCTGTATTCTTCAGGCAGAATAAAAAAATTACGAAAATTCTAAAACTTACAGCTATCTACCGACTATCAATTACTTTTATCTGGAATTAACGGTGAATGAAAACATCGTGAGGAAACCGTGAAGGGAACGGTGGTAACGGTGAAGAAAACGGCATGCCTAGACCCAAAATTTCGAAGACATGTGACATATAACAACCCGCACTGGGCCGCATGATTGGTTACGGCCCACACCCTCTCACAGAGAAGCCTGTGTCCCAGCAGTGGGAACATAAAAGGCTGATTATACTTATGCTTATCTTATCTGGAAATATATCAGTCTCCAGAAAAGAATATAATAAAAATACTTTTTTACAAAAAAGAAACTGACTTCCAAAAAACACTACAAAGTGAAAAATAACTTTAATTTTGGAAGTCGATGTCTTTGGATCTGTACCTATTTTAGTTTTTTGCCATCGACTTCCGAAATTTAAGTTATTTAACACTGTAGTGTTTTTTTTTTTTTACTGATTTTTTTTTGTAAAAAGTTTTTATTTTTCGCTTTTTAATGGATCTGCTTATAATTAATCTAAGTTATAATAGCCTAGTGTCAACTTGCCCATCGCCTTTTACAAAATATTGTTTTTCCCGATGCAGGAACGTTAATTGTTGAGGAGTTCTCCTGGTATTTCACCATCAGCTCCATTTCACTTTTCAATTTTCATAAATTGATTAGGAACCATATTAAAGTAATCGAATCGCAACCGTGAAATACTTATTATTGAGTAGTTCCGGCGGCCATCTGTGGTCTTCATCATCAGTTATACTTCACCAAATAGTGCTTTCCGAGAGCAAATGCACAAGTTACTATAAAAAAATACCCAAATCGCTATAGGTGTGCCTATAATATTTGAAAAGTGCCTTCGATTTCTCCAGGATCCCATCATCAGATCCTGACCTGATGACAATAGGACCAATCTGAATGTATAGCCTTTTAAATAAAAAAAGAATATTGCAAATCGGCTATAAGAGTTCTGAGCTAACAAACAAAAAAATATATATTCAAATGAATTGATGACCTCCTCCTTTTTTTATGTTGGTTAAAAAGTGAAAAGCTCCAAGTAATTAAACTGCCAGTAATGTAATATACCTAACTTCGTAACATTCTCCTTGACTAATTAACATTGAGAGTTACAGAATTTCTGCAAAAAGTATTTGAAAATTCCTTCCCGGGATGCCTGGTAAAGTAATATGTTTCAACCTATGTCAGCTTTCGATGCGTATTATACAAGGTGTAACGTTAAATGCGCAAAACCTCTTAAGGGGTCATTGTACTCATCATTATGAACAACTTTTACTATGGGACCCAAGCTGAAATCCCGAAAAAAGAATCTGTTGTTCCCTACATTTATGCTCGCATATCTCGTCAAAATGTACTAAACAGCTGATTTTTTTGGCGATTTCAAGTTTCGTCCCGAAATACGTTATATAAATTACGTGCTAAGGATGGGACTCATAAATTTATGTAGGTAAGATTAAAAAACTTTCCAAGTGCGAGTCGGACTCGCACACAAAGGGTTCCGTACCACAAGGCAAAAACGGCGAAAAAAACACGTTTGTTTGTTGTATGGGAGCCCCCCTTAAATATTTATTTTATTCTGTTTTTAGTATTTGTTGTTATAGCGGCAACAGAAATACATCATCTGTGAAAATTTCAACTGTCCAACTATCACGATTCATGAGATACAGCCTGGTGACAGACGGACAGACGGACAGCGGAGTCTTAGTAATAGGGTCCCGTTTTACCCTTTTGGTACGGAATCCTAAAAACGACGTAATTAATTGGACTTGATCAGGGTAAAAGTTCAATTACTTAGTTAAATGGTTGAATAGTTTGACTAGACACACTCGAACAAATTACCACAAACTTAATCTTTTTCTAACCTTATAACACTCATCAAAAAGGTAGGTATGGGAAGGAGGAAAAAGTATACCTTTTCCTCCTTCCCATACCTACCTTTTACCATACCTACCATCCTTCCCATACATATCTTTTTTTTTTAGGGTGCTTGTATTTGTAGCAGACCTGTCTATAGTCTGCTACAAATACAAGCACCCTAATTACGTCACACACTTTCGATCACGATCTAAATAATTTTGAAGGATAATGCTTATTCATTGCTTCATAATGTTCGAAAAATTTGTCTGCTTAACAACGTAAATAACGCAATGAATGTTGTTGAACTGTCAAAATTAAAGCCATTGCTATTGTTATTTAATAGTTATTGTATATTTAATCCAATGGAAAAAAGAAAAGCCTATTATAAGGAGCTATTCAAACTATAGCTGTTATTACAATTTATCAGCGCATAATTGAAAGTCTTGTGGAAAGTCGATACATTTAAGACTATTGTTACACATTTCATGATAAAGCTGGATTTGTTCAGGGGTCCTATTACCCCAAACTATTTTATTAGGTACATAATTCGAAGTCACTTTTCTATGTCTTACAATATTATTATAATTGCACTCAATTTCAACAGGAAAGTGATCAGACCAGAATACGTTATAATGAATTAGATAAAAAATGTTAGATATAAATTGTTATTATAAAATGTTATTGCACATCAAATCCTACTTTTCCGTACGCAAAATACGCGCATTGACGTGGAGTTGCGGACACCAGCCCGTATTACCTATTACCTACTTTTCTCGCACGTCTGTTTTGCCTATAAGTTTTACTCAGACAAAACGATACCTACATATCAAAAAAATACGAGTGCACAAAACTGATAAAACTTTGTTCATAGTTACTCCGACACACGTAGGAGTTACAATACAGTTACAAGTGGAAAACAATAAACTATCCGTAGTTGAGTAAAGCTGGGAACGTGATTTTGAGAGCCAACGATATACTTTATGTGATTTACGAGGAAATGCTGTGGTTACTAGATATAACTGTTCGTAGCGGATAGCTTTCGTAAAGATTTTCTCGTTAAAAAAAGTAAGGTTAGGTAATATGGGTTACCATTTCATCAGAAACCTTAAACAATTATCATTATGTAAGCAGAATTTTAAAAAAGACATCGGAAATAGAACATTTAACTAGATTTTCTTTTGTTTTTGCGAAATCATCGTCAACAATAAATTATATTTAATTATAATAAAAAGTTGATCAATATACATAGCCTACTTGAAAATCTACCCACACCGTACTTACCTTTAGTAACTGACTGAAAAATAACAGTATAAAGATATCTCGTAAACATGTCAACAGCTGCTATCTTATCACAATTTGTGAACAAATCTTTCACGTTGATCACGCTTGTTTTCTATCAATTATATGTCACGACTCCGCTAACAATAATAATATTATGTTCACTTCTTACGTATACTTATATTCCCTATTGTTGTGAGACAGGCAGTGGCGCTTGTGTGAGGAATAATAGCGCCTTTCATGTCTTATATAATAGGCTGTAGCTCCGCTGTGATTATTTACAGGAAGACGGCTCTCTTACATTGTTTGCTTTAGGCTTGTGTCGACGGACGTCATGGCTGCATCTCACGATTAGGTACTACGCACTTTTAAATTAAAACTACTAAGCTATCTATTCATTAATTAAATAATTAACAGTCGTAAAATAATATGTACATTTCAGAGAGGGGAAATAGTCAAACTAAACGCTTGACAGATTCAATACTCGTAGCTCTAAGCCACACAACGCCCGTCAGCCAAAATTCCTCCTTCAAAAGGTCTCCCGCTCGCCGCGCCGCGCGTCGGCCCAGAAATAATAATAATCGTCAGACTAAAATCTGTATTCGACAGCCCTATTAACAGAAATAGATCGATTAGCATAATCTTTATGTATCAATCGTATATAAACTCGGTCACTCACAACACCAAACAACTTCTTCATCTGGAGAACACGAGGAACTAAGAAACCAAAATGGCTTCCATAAAGAATATTTTAATCCTGTTCGTTATCCTGGTAAAATTTTACTTTTTACATTTACCTCCTTTTACAATTTTACATGTTTGGAAAATGTTATTTTTTATTGTTACAGGTCTATTCGACAGTAATCTTAGCCCAAGGTCCAGGTTCGAATAACTCAAGCTCGGACGAGCCTCCTTCCAATCCTCCCCACGATGGTGGAGGAAGCTCCAAAGAACCACCGCTCCCATCGTCGGCTCCTGGAATGTTCGACCATTTTCCCTTCAGAGCTCCTAAATTCGACTGGCCCCAAATATCTGGAGCTGGGTTCTTTAACAGCGAGTACCGTCACAAGAGGGCCGTTGGTCATACTGTGATCAGATGTAATTACGCAACCGAGGTAAATAATAAGCCATAAATCATTAAAAGTTATATCATACAAACTATACAGCTAATCAACCTTACCAAACCTAACCGAACGAATTCGATTCTAATAGTCTAGTAGTTATAGTCCTTCCTAAAAGAAAAATTCACTAACATTATTTACACCATTTTAATAATTGTGTGTAATTCCAGGGTAGATTCACATGCATGGGCTGTAATTCAGTGCGCCGCTGCTATCCTATCAACATGGGCACAGACTCCACTTGCAGTGGTTTGTTCCCATACTGCAATAACGGTCGATGCTCTATCACTAAGGGCCCTCTCTGCGCAGATACTACTTCTACTTCGTCTAGTTCCTCGAGTTCCTCGTCCAGCTCTTCAAGCTCAAGCACATCAAGCTCTACGACTGAGAAAGCCACCATAACATAAGTTGGAGAAGTTCCTGGTACAATTTGTATACCTATACTTATTTAGTAGTTTTGCAACATTGACAACGTAATTTACCCACATTATAGAAAATTGAAATAGTCTAAAAATGATTCATCAGCACCAACAAAAGTATTTTGTTCATGATTATTGAAGTCTCTATGTCGGCTTTATTTTCAGCTGTAAAGTGTAAAATTCAAGTTTTGACTTCTACTGTCTTATCTGAGGTTTTTGCCTGACTGACGATAGATTAATATTTTTTAATGTTTGTCTTTGTTTCCAGATATCACCGTTTTTGGTCTCACAATTCAACATGGAAATGAAAATAATATTATTTATCTATGAAAATATTCTACTTACTTTATCAAATAAAAAATGCGTTTGAATTAAATTACGTTGTTTTGTTTTCCTTTAAATGCTGTTAAATTTTGCGAATATAAATAAAACACTATTCACACTCACAATTGTAATCAGTTGAACTACATTATGATAATATAATCATAATGTAGTTCAACTGATTACAATTGTGAGTGTGAATAGTGTTTTTCGTTTATGAAACCGCAACTCAATGTAAACTGAAACCTACTAAGGGTTTCTGGGTTTCTACTTGGACAGTTTCCAAATAAAACAATAATATGGCACGGTTTTATTTATTTACAATAAAACAATACTAAATTCAATGAGTATCATCAGTAATAATATTCGTTTAAAAATATTTTGTTTGATATCAGATATATCATAAAAAGTGAAGATTAAAATCTACTAGCTACAGATATATTTTAAAAATTATTATCATCATAATTATGGTCGCACATTATTCATCATTTATTGTCGATTTTCCAACACATTTCTTTCCACGTCTACTGACATACTTAATTAAATTTTATATTAAATAAGTTTACCCTAAAGTATTCAAAACATTGATCCTTTCCTTTAAAGCAAGCTTGATAAATTGTAATCTCTAAGAAATGAAAATATTTTCAATTTATTTGTCAAACACAGCTAGTTAATTCTAGTCAATAGAGAGATACGTTAACAGAGATATGACTGCCTTTCTTTAAAATCCATTAAATTACACTCCTAACGTATTCCTTCAAAATAATTATTATCTTCTTCAAATTATATTTTTAATACTTACCTACTTCCTCTTTCATTCCACATAAATATTTTTACTTACAAGAGTATGTATATTTTTCAGTATATTGATATAACCATAGTGATTAACACAAATAATTACATTAGGTAGTATATTTTAATATATTTGCGATCGACATCTTAAATTAATCTATAACTACGAGCATAATCTGTCTTAAGCTGGCCAAAGTCGTTTTTGGTAAAAATGAGATCCCCTAAAAATAACTTATCATTTAATTAAACTAATAATCACAACATTTAACATATACGAAATACGAACAAATGTATTATACTGTTTAAAGTTATTGTCTAATTTATATCATAGATCCGTGTTCCCTACGTCTTGACAACGACATGAGAAAAGAAACAAAGTCGTGTTCATGTTTCACTCTGTTCGAATAACCAATAGGTGGATAGGTAGATACGTAAGATACTTATGTTTTTTTTTCTAAATTGTAGTCATAGTGTATATTTCAAATTAATTTTGTAAGCTCCAAGATATGGTGAAAGTGCTTGGATTTGAATGAAACATAATAAAGGAAGAGCCCGACACCCTCGATGCACCTCAAAGTTCATGCGCTAGGATAGGCTGAACTGTAGAGCGTGGCATCGCCTAGCGGGCACTGGCATAGCTACTGATTCTTACGTCGACTTGGCAGACTGCTGTTGCGGTAACCTTTTCGGAGCAGGATGTTGTCCACTGCAGGCAGCAACATGTATCTCTTTCCTGACGTGTGGTATGGAACCTTCAATGATCTGAAATAGTAAAACTTGGGAGTCTCCTTGGTGTAAGATTGCCAGCGATTCTTAGCGAATGTATCTGCGAAGTTGTTTGGTGCGATCGGTGGTAGCGGCAGGGGGCTGGAATGCGGCAGGTCGTTGTTTAGCGGTCGGCGGAGGAGCCGGCCGGTCGGGTGCGAGTGAGTAAGTACTGGCGGCGGCGGTATGTCGGCGTCGTCTGAATCGACTGGTGCGTCAGTTTCGGGACTAGAGAGATATTCCCTGTCGACAACCAAAAGCACACGTTAAATGATTGCAGCGATACCTAATCCCACTTCTTTGCAGTTTGGATTCTACATTATTTGAAAATATTTTACTTGAATTAATTACTGTCATACGAGATTGGATTATATTATTTTAATTTTAAATATAAAATTCTGATTTTGTAAAGTTAGAGAAGCATAGTATTTATTTTTCCCAAACGACTTGGTACGGGACGATGGGAAGAGATCAGACGGCATGGCGTTGTTGCCTTGGTGGGTAGGCCTCTGATGTGGGACGCAACGTGTGTCGATACCCTTGCACCATCTCATGTTCGTAGCACGACGGGCTGTGCTGGCGCCGCTGCTGCGGCGCAAATACTGTAACCTTATGGGCAACTACAGCTTTGAGCTGTTTGGGGTCGAAACGCTCGGGTCACGGGGCCTGAGTGCGCGTCTCCTTTTTAAGGAAATTTCTCGCCAGCTGGTCGACACTTCACGTGACCAGAGGGCTGGGTCGTTGTTTGGCCAAAGAATTAGCATTGCTGCTAGTCTTCTGGGGACGTTTCCGGATGACAGCGATGCGGACGAGTACTTCGACGCCTAAAAGTCCTTTGTTTTTGTATTTATTTGTATAGTAAGTTAATTAGTCATTTAATTTAGTATCTAGTGTAAATAGTTAGTTAAATTTTGTCTAAATAAAAAATTTATGGAATAATTATTGTCAAAATCAATTTCTAAATCTAAATCATACATAATATTAAGATGATATGGAATGGAATACAATTTCAAACAGAACTAATATGCAGTTGGTGTCATATTCTGTGCCCGCCGCGGCCGCTCGGTATGGTTCCCGTTCCCGGCACAGTATTCGACTAACTTCCGGCGAACTAGCGGCGACGACAACGGAAGCTTACATTTCCCCGTGTATTTTTCACAGCAACATTGTTAGTTGTCACCGGTAAAATGATATTATGCGGAAGATGGGAAAACAAAATACTGGTTGATATATTCATGTCACTCACCTAACTCCGAAATTCTCGTCAGAGGAATGCTTCCTGTAAAAAAATGTTTCCATTAAAATTAAGTCTTTAATATTCGATTTTCATGACACCAATTCATTTTAACATCAAATTGTATTCTAACATGTATTTGTCTGACCAATCTGACTATGATATCCATGCCATTTGTCATCATGTAGATATTAGCACTAAACACGGCATGCGACGTGAAGATATCATCGTTTTATATCTAACACAGAGCCCTTACAACCTACTCTGAAGCGTTCTACTCATTCTGGACTTCACGATTATCAATCAATCGAAACTCGCTCTAAACATCAAGTATGCACTAATAACATTTATCATGCCGCTATTCTGTAGTTCTTCTACGCGATCTCCTAATACACTAAAGCACAAAACGATTCTTTGTATTCTACACACAATGATATTCAAACATTTCGGGACCTGTATAACTCCTGGCTAGGTAACAACAACCTGGCTCTTCCTGATCTACTGTAACGTCCTCCTGAGTACCTAAACGAGGGCAATAAACCTAATCGAGCGAGCGAGCCAATATGACGCTTTTCAAAATTTTCGCGGACTTCATCGTCATCATCTGTAACAGAAGTAAATAAAACAAAGCTGTTACTCAAACTCAACTCCTGGACGATTTTATCCGCAAGTTGAGTTGAGTATATTTGCGAAAGTGCCTCACAATTATTATGTAAGTCACTGCACATTCGCATTTCATTATATCATTTTTAATTGTTGTGTTTAAATGTTATACTTTTTTCCTATCATGTTACTCACCTACTGAACGCTTTTCTCCATCAATATCATTTTGCTCGATCACTTCGTCTCCTTCCAAAAGCTCAGGGTACGGCATCACATATCTTTTAGTTCTGGTAGTTGGTTCAATGTAGTTCGGTCTGTATAGTCCATGAACTGGACTACCTGCGAAACTTCTTTTAAAATACGAGTTGTCGTTGTCTCTTTGACTGCTATAGTCGTAGTACGGCTCAAATGGACTGCGTTTGTACAGTTGGGACATAGATGGAAACATGTCCGGATTCATAGATTGTTGGAAATCATACATTTCATTGGCATCTAATGGATGATCAATTTCAGAGAGCGGTGCGATGGGATTTTGATAAAAGGGAAAGTAGTATTCGTCTTCAGTTGCCTCATCTTTTTTGTGAAGCAATCCATTGCGTGCCAATGCAGCAATATTGCGTTTATCGTTAGACGGGTTGTACTGGCCTCTGCCTACACGGTAACCATCTCTGGCAAGAGCTTGAATATTCCTCTTCATGGCCGCGTAGCTTCGGAGCCGTGCAATGGATGCCATGTTCCTTTTCTCTTGCGATTCATCTTGATTTTGATCCTGTTTGTCCGCTTCGACATAGGGTGATCTATATGTAGGAAGCAATCCATTTTTGGCAAGTGTAGAAATACCCCGTTTATAACCTTTCGAAGCGGAACTTCTCAGATAGCCATCTCTGGCTAACGCTGCAATATTTCTTCTGGGAAATGAGGGCCATTGACTTACTGGTTCTGCTGGCAAACTCTCCACCTAAGAATAATAATTTTATTTCACACAAACGTAAAATACTACTGATTACTCTTTATCTTTGTCATCAAGGCTTGCTGCTAAACCTAATCTGATCAAAAGTTATTTCAAAGAATTCGAAGAATAACAATTATAATGAAGAAACCGGTATATCGTAGAACCAAAAATTCTAAGACATTTGTGACATCCGCCAACCTGCACTGGGCCCGCATGGTGGATTATAGCCCACTCTCTCTCATAGAGAGGAGGCCTGTATCCCAACAGTGCACAGTGGGAACATTATAGGCTGATTATGATACGTATAGGTAATGTTAAGACAATACAAGGTATCTTGGTATTCGTTGTCGTTCCATTTTTAATGACTTACTTGTTCAACATAAGTGGAGAATGCCACTGCTAAAGCAGCGAACAGTAGAAGGCAGCCGCGATGCCTTCCAATGCTCGTCCGTGCGTAGTTCATCTAAGTCACAATCATTCAAATACGTAAGTAGGTACATACACTCAAGACGTGACAGGAAAATCCTACACTAAAACCAATTATCTCTTTACAGAAGAACATATTTCCTAAGAGAGAAAAAGATATTCTGCACCAACTAATATTATGCGTCAATTCAGTAAGTGATGTTGACAAAATACAAAAACTGTCCCTCCCGGTACAACGAGATTCAAAGCAAATTAGTCAAACAACTGTTCAATTAGTGTGAACGATGATAAATGGATACTTGTCACCCAGTCAAACAAGTTATAACTTCAGGCTAAATCACTTAACAGTGCCAGGACTCGAATAAAACGTCGTTAGGGGACGGAACTCGGAATGACTTGGATAATAGTCTTCCTGCCACCGGAATGGATATGAAGTTGGCATATTCAATTACGAAAGTCTGTTATGAAGCACCTGAGCTCCAGCTTCGAGAAGAGTCTCGGGAAAGGTTGTAGACGAGTTTGTACTACGTAAATTCCGTTTTCGATTTACGTGTAAATAGCAGTGCACACCGATTTGTACCGTATGATCCTAAACATGCATTATAAAGGGGCAAGGGTGGATGTACAATAGAAAAATGTTGGATCTACACAACAGTATGTCATTTTTTTATTTCAATAGGAAGGTAGGTAGGTACTGTTTTTCTATAAAAATATTATTATAGGTTTGTAACATGATTTATATTTTTTCGAGTAAATGTTCTCCAACAAATCGGTTTTCATTTCACCTTCCAAGAAATAATCACAAATTATTTTACGAAGGCTCGAGGGAAATCTAAAGTCCGATGTTATCATTATAGATATAAGATTAAGTGAATCCACTATGATCCTCTAGGGTTTAAACGATCCCGTTCAGTCGCGGCTTTACGACTGCTTACCGGGGTATGGGGTATAATTGGGTCAAACATTAAATTATTATTATCCCACTTATCAGAATTATCTCCAAATACCTACTTACAGCCCTCTTGAAATATTCAATAGAATATCCAAATAGCTCCTCTTTGATGGCCTAAAAAATTTCTTTATTCATTGCAATTATTTATTAATATGTAGGTACCTATGTTTTCCGATGGATGGAAAACACAATTAATTATACATACGTGATTCAATTAAACTTTAAATGTATGGGTATTATTTAAATAAACCCATTTGTAACAAATTTTTCTTTGTTTCCAATTTTCTATTTTAACACATGTGTCACATGGTCGAAAGTTAATTAGATAAGTAATAAAAAAACCAACATGAAATTCTTCCACGTCGAAAGCTTCGCTTGAAAAGGGTGAAGAAGGAGCGAAGTGTTTGTAAAGACAGCGGAAATAATGTAGGAAGAAAAAGCTTCCCCTTAATAGGAAAGAGTCCTCTTATGTGACCTAGGTGTCGAGTCTCTTTGAGATAGTTCTTGGATCAGTAAGCAAAAGGTTTTCTCGCAATTTTCTTCCTCAGCGTCTCAAAGCTTATGGAAATTTTCTTTAGAATTTAACCTGAAGTAGTAGTAATTATCTACTACATACAAGGAAAATCGGAAATTCACGTGAAAAGCCTGTGAACTGGGGCTCCGATTTCGATAAAATGTAATTTATCTTCGATTAATAAAATGTACGTAGAATCCCGTGGTAGAATCCTTTGATAGCTAAAATTCTACGTATATTTCCAGTATATATATATATATAGTCCCTTGATGAATTGACGTCATGGAGGTAAATAAAATTAATAAGTCTCGTATAGCAAATTTTTAAATGCTACGAAACTCGTAGCCCGCCTACGACGCTTGTAATGTTTTACGTAATTGAATAACGGTAGGTATACCAATTATTTACTATGTGTAATTAATTAATTAATTATTAATTACATTCCAATTACATGGGACCTAAACCAAATGGCGAAATGTTGGTGTACTATAGGTACAACTCTGCCCGGCCCTTCTGGGAAATACAGACGTGATGGTATGTTAATTACACATAATATAATATATACTACACCATGAATCCCAAAACCTTTTGAAGCATAATATAAAAAAAAACCTAAGAAGCAATTTATATAACATATAGATAGTAACAAATTGTGCATAAATAAATGAAATATCACCGTGAAATCGCGTAGCAAAAGGATGGTTTCGGTCTCCGAGTATTTATTCATTTCGTGTAATATTAAACACGAAATGGCTAGAAAGTTACCACCAACGAGCGACGTTAATGTAGGGGTCCTAAATTCCTGACTGGTAATTGCAGCTGCAGCCATTTTTTAATTAACGTTGTAGAATATAATTAACTCTTCTTATTTTTTAACTAGAACTCCTTAGAAAACCTATTCTCATGTTAGGTAAAGTTGAAATTGTTGTTTTTTCGGTTACTGAACATTAACTAATTTTCCTGAGTAATTAGCTATGGACAAAGAACTCGTTTCTCGGACTTAAAGAAATTCATTAATATAAAAAGTAACTCCTGTGCAGTTTCAGTATACTTAAAATTGTCTTATTTTTTTTTATTACAAAATAGGTACCGTGTGTTTTCCTTTTTTTTAATCTACAGTAAAATAAATAAATCAAAGGAGCCATAGAGTCCTACCTACCATAACTTGACTTTAGCTGTTAAAAAGTGCGAATTCATGAAATTTTTCACTAAACTTTCTTGAAAGAAAACTTTACATAATATATTTAAATCATAAATAACCTCTATGCATAATCTAGATCATACTTACCTACTATAAAATTATATTTTCTCGAGCAAAAATCCATATAAAAATATTTCCTAAAACTTTATAAATTTGTTCTAGTTTTTCCTGCTAAACACAGAACTTTAATACTAAGTTACTGGCTTACCTTTGAAGTTTCCTGTCCCAGGGACAGCCCACTTTTTCAAACTTTAGAGCAACTTTGAACTTGGACACTTTTCTGTTAATTATAGTTAGTTAGTTGAAGTTCTTGGCGGGAATGGCTGTTGGTGGGCATAAGCTGAGCTTTTATAGAAAACTACATGTGTCTCGCGCATGCGCGTAACATGATGGGAGGAGCCTGCTTCGACACTGTACTACATGCACTTTAATTAATAAGCTCTAAGGTCATAAGGTTATGTTTTAATTAACTGTCTATTCAGAGGAAATTGTGGTAGTCATGAACAATAGGCTAATGGATAGGTATCAGCTTCCTGCCGACATCAGTTTTACAAAGGAATCCTTGTATACTTTGTTAGGTATTAGAACCTTTTTACTTGCCTACTGATTACCTGAATCATGTAAATTACAGCCAATATTAAAAAAATATAAAAAGTGTTGTTAATATGCTTTTACATATCAACACTTTTTTAACATAGTTACCTACTACCTAACCTTTTTTTTTTACCTTGGAGAAATGCTCATGCATAGTGCACTACCACGGGGAGATAGTGCAGTTATGTGGGACTCTAACCCACTAAAACTCCACGGTGTCCTCCTCTGCCGCTTACGGCGGGAACACGGGAACGCGTTAGCACTCATCCGTGAACCCGCCGCGGCTGTCCGTTGCCGGACCCTCCTCTGGGGAGTACTCCCTATCACCGGCGCACTAGAACACATAGCACGCCGTGACCACCCCAGGGACCAAACCAGCACATGGGCGCCCGACGACCCCGTGTCTGGGCACCCTTGGTCCCTCTGTGACGGGTCAGGACATTGGCCCCGTCGCCTGCCAATTTTCGGCTGCAGAGGATAGGGAGAGCGGCCAACGAAATACCGACACTCCTCTTCCCCTGCAGCCCCACCGCGTCCGCAATCTTACGGTGGCGACCCCGTTAAGGCCGCGGAAGGTAGGGAGAGCGGCGCACCGTAATACGCCGCACTCCTCTCGCCGCGGCCTTCAACCCTCAGCCGCGACGCCCCCGTTACGACATCGCGGCCCGTATTACTACCTAACCTATCCGAACCTAGGCCATGCTGCCAGCTAAAGTTCGGTTCCCAGGTCGGTCATTCGAATTTTCAGTTGTGAAATTATTTTTCACTTGTCTGCATTGTTATCAAGAATGTGAGTCGTAAATCATACATTACCAAGATCACCCCTCCATGATACACGTATAGCATTATCAGACTATAATGTTCCCACTGCTGCGACACAGGCCTCCTCTATGTGAGAAGCAGTGGACCGTATTCCACCACGCGGGCCCAGTTCGGGTTGGTAGATAGATATCTTCGAATTTTTGGTTTTAGGACATGCCGGTTTCCTCACGATGTTTTCCTTCACCTTTTTGAGAGCAGTGGTGATGAAATAATTTACACAAACTGATGCCTGTCTGGGTTCGAACTTACGACCTACAACTCGTAAGTCGCGGCTTTTACCACCGGGCCACCCCTGCTCTCTCGTTCTGCTTGCTCAATAAACACGTACCTACCTACGCATTTCTGATGTTGCCTTATTAATTTATAGGTTAAAACAATCGAAAGCCAGTCTACAAACAAATACTTATGAATAACTTTATTTATAACGCACACCACAGTTGTTCACAAAGGCTCCTTCAGACGTCTTAAATCCCGAAGTTATTAATAGAAAATTATTTATGAAACCCCAAAGGCTCAAAAAGCAAATAGTATAGGTATGGTATCGAAACTTCGAAAGCCTTTTGTGAAATCTCTTAAAGTAAGTTAAATGAATAGATTTAAATCGACGTTTATAACTTACTGACCCGACAGATGTTGTCCTGTTTTTGATTCGAAAGACACGTGGCGCCATCTATTATCATAATAACGTTATTGTTGTTTTCCTCAGGAACAGAACTTTTTACGGGATGAATGATACCCTGTGTCCGTTTCTGTACACCTGACAACGTATGTGCAAAATTTTAAGGATGATCGGTTCAGTGGTTTAGGTGTGAAAAGGTAACAAACTTACTTTCGCATTTATAATATTACTAGCTTCCACCCGCGGCTTCGCCCGCAAGGTATGTCAAAAAAACTATCCTATGTCCTTCCCCGGGATGCAATCTATCTCTCTGCCAAATTTTATCGAAATCCGTTCAGTAGTTTAGGCGTGAAAAGGTAACATACAGACAGACAGACAGAGTTACTTTCGAATTTATAATATTAGTATGGATAGTTAGGATTTAAGACCACATAAAACATCGGGAGGAAACCAGCATGTCCTAGAACCAACAATTCGAAAATATGTGACATCTACCAACCCGTACTAGACCCGCGTGGTGGATTACGGCCCATACCCTCTAATATTAGTTACATATTCCATTTGTACATACATATTATACATGTTCCATTTGTCCTAGGCTTGCACATTGATAGTTCTTTGAATTGACATGGTCATCCAGAAAGTTACTGGAACGCTGTGGGCTATGTCTATGTACCGACTGAAAAATGTATTATCAATGAGTGCGAAAACAATATAATTTTAATAATAATTTTTCCTAACAGCGATTATGGTGGTGTGTGCAACTATGACCTGAATGCAGATGTCCTCGACAAACTTGACCGTCTCCTCAATGACTGCATACGATTTGTTTTCAATCTTCGTAAGTATGGTCATCTGAAGGCCAATTCTCGTAATTTAAATTGTTCAAAATCTAGTCGCAGTCTCATCTCGGTGAAAAAAAAAGTACCTTACAAATGTAGGGAAATCAAAGGTATTTATGACAGATTAGATCTTAAAATTACGTGAATTGCCCCTCTGATCTCTGCGCATCGGGCTCTTCTAATTTGGTTACCATACGCCAGAGCAGAGAACAAGGGCGTTGACCACCTTGTTTTCGTTTCTTGATTATCTACCCGAATCTAGCTACTTTCAGTACATTTACAATAAAAATCTCCGTTCATCAAATAATCGCCTTCTTTAATGAAATCAGGATGGCAACCAACCGATCATCCTTTAAACTAAAAGTTCACGAGCACATTCGTAAGAAGCTGGCAGTATCATCACAACGTTAATGTTTTCCCATTGTTTGTCTAATTTTTGGACAGGACCTCAGGCTCAGCATTAGCGCTTGCGACCACTAGACCAACGAAGCAGTCAGATGTTAAAAGTAGGGGAAAATATGAAATCTACGCGGAAAAAAAGAAAACTATAATGTTAGTTACGCATTGAGGGAAGGCCCCAACCCTTGAATTTGCTACGGGGGCCCCAAACGGTATAATTACGCTACTGTGTATCAGTGTATCAGTGTATTCATTGGACATAAAAAATATAGAAAATAATAAATAGGTAATTATTAGGAATTAGGATTGTTTTTAAGTTACGTAAATGGCCTTCGTTTTTTTTTCAATTGGAATGGCCAGTTTCAGCCCATTCAATACTATTCTTATGAAACATTTTTTATTGAGTACCTATTTAAATTTTAAACCTTTAGCCAACAGGTCATGTTTCAACTGAGTTTTCAGCTGAGTAGGTACTCTTGTTCAATTTTGCATAGATACCTACGCATCGACTGTGGGGCTTGTGGCTAGTAATAGGTACTAGTAATAACAGCCGCATGGATCAATCGATCTGGGATTTTTAATAAAGTTCATATTTTAGCTTTGTGTAGGATGCTATTAATATCCAAAAAGAATTAGACATACAATTACTTAGGTTACGGTAGGTCTAATCTAGGGATAATCTGAATTCACGCAACGAATTCATTAACGGGGTTTAGCACCCACCCCGTTAATGCACGTTTTACTGGACCGGGCCTTTGTTAGAAAAGAGTTTAGCACTTAGGTATAGATATTTCTGGAAAGGACAGAGATTCGTGCAATTGGCCGATTAAAAGGCACTTTTGAAGCCTTCAAATATTCTATCTGTCCCTGCCGGATGAGTTGACACCCCTTGGCATGTAGCAAAGAAAGTTACCAACTGTAATAATTGCAGTTCCACTCATCCAACTTGGATCGCTAAAAACCTAGTAACCGTGGTAGGTATTAAAAATGTACTACTTACGCTTT
Organism: Luperina nickerlii; assembly: GCA_963855955.1. NCBI lineage: Eukaryota > Metazoa > Arthropoda > Insecta > Lepidoptera > Noctuidae > Luperina > Luperina nickerlii. The sequence continues at coordinate 10,282,051 of OY979681.1, read as the reverse complement.
AAAAATTGAGAAACAACTATCAAAGTGTGGGTTGTTTGACTTGGAGGAAAAGTTTATTCATAATTAATTATTTGGTACAAACTTGATTGTTTTATTGCGAACCCACCTTGCTATTGTGCACTAGTTGAGAGTCACGTGTAGGGCAGAACTTTCCGGCGATGAAGTCGAAAAAAGTATTTTTCGGTTAAAACTTAATTTCAAAAAAACAAAGTAACTTTTTTCTAGGTGTGTGGTGTAATTTTGATTTAAAAGCTTTTTCTAGCACAGGAGTGAAATAGACTAAGCTGAGTCGGATTCAGTACGATTTTTGAATAGGACGAACAACAGCTAAGACCATAGATATCCGAGCTTTAGCTCGAAAGAACGTTTTAACGTTCTTTTTCAAAGAGTGGCTCGCCTACATATACCTTCAATTTTTAAACAACTTCCGCCCGCGGCATCGCCCGCGTGGATATCGTAAATTATCCCAGGGGAATGTGCTATCGGGACAAAAAGCCATACATTGATGCTGATGTTACTCCAGAACATCAGCTATCTGCCAGAGAGAGAAAAAGTTTCGTCAAAATCGGTCTAGCCGTTTCAGAGATTAGTCGGAACAGACAGACAAACATTTAAAAAGTGGTTTTTTTGTTATACTTAATTAGCGTAATATACTTTTATATGCATTTAGTAAAAAGCTGTTATTTTGACATTAGGTACAAACATACACTTCAATTATATTTATTTGTACGTAGATATATACCTAGATAAAAGTTAGGTGACATATACCAATAAATAACATACGAAAAGTACCTACCTAACTCAACTTGTAAGGGGAGCGTCATATGCGCCCTTTCAGCATAGATGCTTCTCAGGACTCCGAGGCATTCCCAAAGCGACGCGATCAAAGATACCAATCAAACACTGATTGGTTGCATTGGGAATTCGGGACCGAAGATATCCTGTTACTGTCGCTCGCTATATGATTTAAATGATCAAGGACACCACTGCAGTCGATATTTACGTACCAATTTAGATACCCATATGTAATATGTATTTATTTATTTATTTAATAATTCGAGCACATAAATGTACAGAGGCGGACTTAATGCCATAGGCATTTTCTACCAGTCAACCAATAATACAATATGTTATACTTATCTATTTAGAATGCAAACCTAACTTCAAAATATGAAGGTTCTACTACCAGTACTGCCACTACCTTTTATGACCGCAGTAAACTGAGTTGTAGTCCCCACAGGACCTAAATGCAAAAAACACAAATTTTAGCAACAATAAAAGTATTTTTAGTCCAAACAATTGATTTTTTGTAAATAGATAATTGCTTCATTTCTGATGTCCAAAGCTAACAAGACCCAATATTTAGGATCCAATAAATGTTTTTTTGAAGTGAAAACTTCTTTAGCATCGTTGTGATTTGAAATTTTATGAAACGAAAAAGCGACAGTAAAAAGAGACATATAAGATTTAACGTGGGAGAAAATGAGATAGGAAGCAATATACAGTATTTTTGTTTTTTATTATTAAAAATGACATCACATTTAATCCGATGCTACTAATTTGTGGATGTGGATGTTTTTTTTTTCTATCGCAACTATTATTTCCTCTGAACAGTATAATAATAAATATCACAAATTTAGTACAATAAATAGTTTATTTAATTAATTTCTACTTTAACAACCTTCACGAGCCAATTTCAATTAATGTATTAACGAATTAATTTCTTCGCTTATTTACGGGGATTGTAGTGAATCTTTCGGTTTCTTGTTAACGTAGGGAACATTGTTTGTTTGCGCTGCGTTAATTGGCTTGACCATTCCTCCACTAATTTTGTTCGGATCATTTGACTGAGTGGCGACTGGTTTTGAAGTACTATCTTGCGGAACGGAGTCATTTAGTATGGGCTCCGTTATTTCATGGTTTGTTGTTGCAACAGGTGCTAATGTAGTCGTGTTGCCCTTATTAGTATTGAACACTTGCACGAATGGTGGCAAAGTGCTGTGGACAAGACTAGGATCTGTTTCCTCGGTACATCCCTCAGTTTTAAACCTTGAACAATAACCATTGCGGCAGAACGGGAAAATGCCGGCGCACTGAACCAAGAGCGCAAAGTTACCGGGATAGCAATGAAGTGCGCTGCTGCAACCGAGGCATTTATATCCAGGCTGTAAACAATAAAAACAAATACTTTATACGTAATATAATAACAATACAAGGCAAGAGCCAAAAAATAATCCAAAATTTAATAAGGAATAGGTATCACACGGAAAGTAAAGGACTTAGAATCGAACCTTGGAGTATGCCTATTAAAAACTAGTGACATTTAGTTAGGTACTTTTGTTGTGTTTAAAACTGAAAGTAGGTATAGATAAATACTGAATATCTATATATTCAGTATTTATCTATACCTACTTTAGAACGATCGGGTTATTGTGATCAATGAAATGTCTTCGAAAGATCTTAGACGATGCAAACAGTATCATGTGAACTGCCCACATTTCTAGAACATGTCTATAACAGTAATCATAAAATCGAATACAAAGAATCTATTTTTACCTCACTCCTGTAATCGCAAACCCAGGGATTGTAATGTGCTTTACTGAGCGCGCTAGCGTAGACGTCGAAGTGGGTGTAATTGTCTGGTCGAAAACCAGGTCCCGGTCCTGAAATACAATCCGTTTTATTTTTTGTAAAGAAGAGGATACCTATTATAACAATAGAGCTCTTATCAATGCTTAACAGTATGAGCACCAATGTACAGACGCCAGCACATCAACCTACCACAATCTTTCAGATTTTCCCAATCAAGTTTGAACTTTAGCGATAAAATTGAAAATCTATTGAAGAAATCTGACAGATTGTGGTAGGTTGATGTGCTGGCGTCCGTATAAGCACATTTCTGTGTATCTGCAACTTCAACTTACCCACTTCAGTCCTTCCTTGGATAAGAACCAGATTTATCTGAAAAAGTAACAACGAAAGATAACAGTAGGTATTTTTGTTAAACAAAAGCAAAAGAAAATTGGGTAAATAGGTAGGTATTTACCAAAAATGAGAAAATTACTGTCAAAGCCATCACTGATATTCTGCAGAAAGAGCCCAAATGAACGTTTGTCGCGAACTCAGAAGCAAGTAGTTTGTGAGCCACGTAAAATAGATCACGCTTATATACTGTGGAATAAATTATGTAAATGTGGCAATATGCACGCCGAAGATATTCGCGATTTACAATAGATAAGTTAGAAAAAGTCTAGTTTAATAGCGTAACTGGAGATTTACGATTGTTATAGTCCATATTAAAAAATGGATTACTACATTGGGTTGCATAGTGCATGAAGGAAAATCTTCGGAAAACTATTTTAGTCTTGTAACAGTGACCAGCTGGAAGTTATCTGAATATGAATCAAACAAACTAAAGTCAAACAAAAGTGTCAGAGAACTTGAATTATGATTAAAGATTAATTGAATATGATCTACAGAGCATCGCGTGCAATGAGGAGGGTGTCGACCGGCTAAACGTCGGAGAAGTAAAAACACACGCACGTAGTAAACTCATCACTTTCCTACCGTTACACTCGACTAATTATTATGGCGCAAAAAATCTGAATACCTAATAAGGCAATTAGCATGAAAAAGTGTATATGCAAATCGATCACGTACGCTATATCTTTGGCAAGGGAAAAGACAGACTTTTCTAGAACAAATTGTTATTATATTGTATTCAGGAACCTTACTTTGACAAAGAATTATTATTTTAGTGGAGACTTTGTTTCCATTTAGCCAATGAGTTAGTTGTATTTAGGGAATCCAATCCCGCATCAAAATCGCGATCCCGCAAGCATGCGGGATCAAGGACATCAATCCCGCGGATCCCGCGGGATTTGCGGCATTGCTTTTATTTACTATTATTTTTGTTTTGTGTAGTGAAATGAAAGACATAAAGACAAGTATTTTTTTAGTATTATTATCAATATGAAGCTAAGTTATTACTCATATTATAAATTGAATATAGGTAATGATGTTTAAGAAGCATAAATAATCAACTTCTTTTAAGAAACGATATAATACAATATTTAACTTTTCATTAATAATTAAATTTGTATTGAAAATAAAAAATATTCCTTTGTTTTAGAGACATAAAGAGGTGAATTAAGTAAACGCCGGGTAAAAAGTGAGCTTATTCTGAAAATGCTTTCGAAGAAACAATAAGGTATCTAACGTTTCATCTTTTAGATTTTGATCTTATCTTATTGCATAAATAGCCAGCGGCGGAAAAAGCACGCTCGGCTTCCACACTTGTAGGCGGAATTGACTTCCGCCTACAAGTGTGGAAGCGCGTTACTTAATTCACCTCTTTATGTCTCTAAAACAAAGGAATATTTTTTATTTTCAATACAAATTTAAATATTAATGAAAAGTTAAATATTAAGATAAGATATAAATAATAAGAGTCGCCTGAGCCCATTTTTCTTAAATATATATTTTTTTTAATCCCGCAAATCTGCGGGATTCCACGGGTGTAATCCCGCATTTCTGAACCCGCAAAAAAGGTGCGGGATCCCGCATTTGCGGGATCCCGCGTTTGCGGGATTGGATTCCCTAGTTGTATTAAGCAGGTGTATGTAGGTACAAGATAGCTGGTGGGTAATGTTGAAACAATACAGTTGTGCAATTTCAAATCGTAGCGACTGACATTAAAAAATAAAATCGGTGTTTTTGCATATTATTATCTAGCAAGTTAAATATGATAATATGTATACCTCTTAGGTCTGTAAAATGATTTAGATTTAATATTTACGTGTATTTTGCATGCGATCGGCAACCAAATGCTTTCTTTTGTACGAGTGCCTTTGCGTGACACTCCTTAGGTACTTGTATGGTCCAACGAATAAGTGCGAGCGGACTAGCCGAGCAATTTTGTTACTGTTACATTTTGCTTTTTTAAGCATTTTTTATTATATCGTGGTAAACTTCTGTTAGTCCATAGGGATAACATTATTTAAAAAAAAAACAATGGAATTACATAATAATAATATTAAGCTTGACTGTACCTTTCTCTAAGCCATAAATTGAGATAGGCGTATCCGGTTCCGGTACGGTGAAGCGCTATAAGCCCCGCAGCGTCATATCCGCCCCAATCCGGCAGGCAGTGGGGATACGTTTGCGGAGCGCAAGACGATATCCATGAATCTCATTGGCGTTCGGAATTCCGAACGGTGTAGTCGCGTTTAAAAGTAATCCGTTACTTTTAATAAGGGTGTCCTATTTTTTAGTGTTAAATAATTTTTTTTTTTTTTATTAATTTGTGTTAAAAAATGAACTCTTTAGACGAAAATAATGTTAGTATGGACAATGCCCCACGTGCTCGGTCGCAATTTAGTGGTTCGAGCAGTAGCAGCGATTCTTCTTCCACGGCGCGTAAAAGGAGACATCGTAGGCGAAAGGAGCGGCGCCGCCGTACAAAGCTAAGTAAACTAGAGGATGCTTTTGAAAAACTTACTGAAAAAGTATCCTCTCTGCAAGATCTTATTGTTAAAAATAATACTCAACCATGCATGTCTGACAGTGAGTCCATTCTATATATTCCGAGCCCTACTGAACTGGATAATGAATTAAACGAAGAAAAAGGGATTGATTTTAAAATACAAACTACCCTCAAGTCGCAGACATTACAGACAGATAATTCGCATCTCGAATTGCTTAACAAATTGCAACATTTTAATTCGCCTGACTGGGCTCAAGTACGTTATTCTGAAGTACAAAAACTTTATAATTCTACCCCAGGTTTTGTAGAGCTCGAAAGTAATGATGTTTTGAAAAATTTTGAACGTAATCGTTCGTTAGCGGTCGTTGAAAATTCCTTAGCTGCTATGTCACATGCTGTTATTTTGCAAAGCGAAGCATTTCAAAAAGGCTTATGCCAATTTATTTCATGGGTATCCGAATTAAAAAACCCAACGACCACTGTAGAGATAACTTCAAAAATCAATGAAATTTTTGGCGACGGGGAATACCAAAAAATACAATCGGATTTATTACAAATGATATGTGGCAAACGGGCTGATATAGTGCAACAACGGCGTGATGGTATTTTAAATTCAGTAAAGGAAAGTTGTTTTAAGGAATCGTTAAGGAAAATACCTCCATCCGCGAATCATTTATTTGACGATGCAAAGTTTACAGATTTCGTAGGAAAACAAGGAGGTGTCTTAAAAATTTTTCAAGCCGCAGCCAATAAATTATCCTCGCAGGGTAGATCGTATAAACCTTCTGTTCAAAGAAGGGACACACAAGGAGGTAGGAAATATATAGTGCCTGTGCGCAACAGTGCAAACTATCGCCCCTCCACTAATAGTGGCTCTAATCCTGCGCAAGGACGAAAGAGAAGGGCAGAAGAGTTTTTTCGTCACACCGAAGATACACGATACGGTAAGAAACGTAGCACCCTGGGACGGCGTGATAAACGAATCGATTGACTATCATCAACATTTTCAAGCCGGGGGAATCAAACATCAGGTAAGTGTCTGGAGGAAGTTGGGGGCACCTTTGTATATATTCAAGATAATATCAGGCTATCGAATCCCCTTTTTAACCATACCACCACTTATTCATCCCTTGAGGATTCCCAGAAGATTTCACACAACAAATTCAAAAGAAATCTTAATCCAAATAAAGAAGCTAGTAGATCAAAAGGTGTTAGAAAAAGCTTCATTGACTCCAAGCTTTGTCTCAACAATTTTTCTTGTACCAAAAAAGGAAACGACTGCTTCGTTTCGTCCAGTCTTCAACTTAAAAATACTAAACAAATACGTCAAAACAGACAAATTTCGATTGGTGAACATGTACAAAGTCCCCGACTTCCTCCAACCACAGGATTGGTTAGTGAAAATAGACTTGGAAAATGCATATTTTCACCTGCCAATCGCGCCAGGACACAGACGTTTCCTGAGACTAATAGTATCGGACCAACTTTGGCAAATGACCTGCCTGCCCTTCGGTTTGGCAACTGCTCCAAAGGTTTTTGCCAGCCTGACGAATTGGATCGCGCAGACCCTAAGAGACCAAGGTGTGAGATTGCTGGTATATCTCGACGATTTTCTCGTGGTGAATCAGAATCGAGAAACTCTGCAAAGTCACGCGAATTTAGCGGTAAGACTATTGCAATCCCTTGGATTTGTAATAAACTTTCAGAAGTCTGTATTGACTCCTCAGCAGTCAATCGAGTATCTGGGGATATTATGGGACCCTTGGCAAAATATCAAATTCCTGCCCCCAACAAAGGTTCGCTTACTGCAATCGAGAACATCGAAAATGGCAAAAGCCACCAAGGTAAGTTTAAAAGAAGTACAGAGTATACTAGGACTTTGGAATTTTGCCAGCTTCGTAGTCCCGCGAGGGCGCCTGAATTCTCGTGCAATGCTGACCTTCAGCAATTCCCTATTGCGAAAAAAGGTAAAAGTTCGAACGCAGATGCCTGTCAAGGTGATTCCGAACCTGCAATGGTGGTTACAGAGTCACAACATGGCTTCTCAACTGCACGGTTCACCTCCAACTTATTTCCTTACGACGGACTCGGCCAAGGCAGGTTGGGGTGCGCAGCTCAACAACGAGACCTTATGTGGCAGTTGGTCAGTACAGGAAAGACACGCTCACAGCAATATCTTAGAGATGTTGGCAATTTTGCGAGTAATTCAGATAAAAGGTCGCCTAATGAGCGATACGAGCTTATTAATTCAGAGCGACAATCGAACTGTAGTTTCTTATCTGCGCAACGAAGGCGGCACACAGTCACAGCCCCTCCTAAACCTAACATACGAAGTCTTAGACGAAATAGATCGTTATCGGATACATATGTCGATATATCACCTTCCCGGTCGATACAACTACGTAGCAGATCGGCTTTCAAGGAAATCTTCCCCGACAGAATGGCATTTGCTTCCCTGTGCTACCGAAAAAATTTTTCAGCATTTCGGAGTTCCCGAAATAGATCTTTTTGCGTCGAGAACTGCTCATGTAGTACCCATGTGAGTCTGGATTTAGATCTGGCGGCTGTTTTCCACAACGCCTTCGGTCGCCCTTGGCATTACAGGTTAGCATGGGTATTCCCTCCACCGTGTCTAATACCCAGAGTATTAGCGCACGAACCAGGCAACCGGTATGTACCTGGTGATAACACCCGATTGGGAGAAGGTCTTTTGAAGAGCAGATCTGGTGGCTCGCTCCATGTGCCCTCCAGTGATGTACAAGATACCTTAAATAAAGTATCTGGAATACAAAATGCAAAATACTTTTAAATTAAGTATTTCAGATACCAGATGCAAATACCTTTCTGTAATGGTATCTGAAATACAAGATATAAAATACGTATCTTTTAAATACTTTTTATAGATAAAATACTTTTGTAAAAAAAAAAACATTTTTTTTTATGAAAGTTTATTTTTTTACGTGTAAATCGCGTTGATTGCGCAAACGTGATACAACAAAACAGATTCACTGTCCATAAAGTAGACACAATAGTTAAACAATCAACATGAATCACATGTCGTCGTTGCGCGTGCAAAAGCCGCTATGTATTATTTAGTTATTTTTGGTTCTTTATGCAGTTTTAATCGTTATTTCAATACACACATACTGTATAAACAGCCGTCAAAATATTGTGTTATTTTTTTTTAGATAGTGTTATGAAAAAGTCAACGCTTAAAGAAAAGACTCAATTTTCTCATATAGTCTCACAAACTTATCTGGCCCGGTGAGGGAGTCGCTGATATCGCATTTGGTGTCGCCAGGAAAAATAAATTTTACAATAAAGTGGGAAAGCAAGTCGATGTAACAAAAACATTTTGGTCCAAATCTTGAAAACTACTGAACCGATTTTTCAATCCGATTAATAGTTTCGGAGAAATACGTGGACTAACATACACATACATACATACCTATAAAAATATGCATATTTGTTTGGAAGCCGTAATAGACTATTATAATTATGTAAATATATTGCAATTCCAATAATATTACATAAGTAGGTACATATACGTGTCAAATTGATAACCTCCTTTTTTGAAGATGGTTAAAAGTTAAAACTATGTAATTATGCACATACTACCTACGTAACACCTGGCGATTTGAAAGAATGTAGGTAATATGTTAATTAGGTACCTAAAAAACAAAAACAAGCATATTCCTCGAAAATATCTATATTTTAACACAATAATTATGATCATCTACATAAAATGTCTGGCGAGTGTTCTCTAACGGGAATACTCCAGGTATTCCCGAGCCACCTGATTCATCAGTCACTTCATCATCAGAGTCACTACTTTCACTTTCACTGGCCAAATTAATGATGAAAGGCTCGTCTAAGTATGCATCCCTACTTCTATACTCGTTTTCAATTTTTTTTACATGATTGCAGTGCTTTTGCCGTTCGTGCACTGTTATCTTATTGAAGGCTTCTGCAATCAAAGTAGGCATTTCAGAATTTGATTTATTAATGTTCTGATTAGCTACGTTTCGTTTCATAGAGCTCCAAATCATTTCGATTGCATTTAGGTCGCAATGGTATGGCGGTAATCTTAACACGCTATGTCCACTGTTTTTCAACAGTTCGTCTATTTCGTATATAGGTTTTGGTTTATGTCTCTTAATGAGTTCGTAGAGTTGCGGTTTTGTAAACTGTTCGTTAAATTCTACATTGTTTTCCGTCAGCCACTTTTGCATCTCAGCCTTTTTATGACTTCCATTAGGAGTTCTGTTTATGCAAATACTATGATATGGGGCGTTATCCAATATAATCAGTGTTGGCTGATGTAAATTGGGCAGAAGTTTATCGGTCACCCATTTTTTAAAATTCTTACTGTTCATTTCGTCGTGATAATCGCCACTTTTTGTGTTCGATTGGAACACTAATAAAGCATTCTCCACAAACCCTGCTTGTCCTCCCGCATGAACAATTATCGATCGATTTCCTTTGGAGACTGGGTTTAGCACACCGTCAATTTCATCACTCTGCCAGCAGCGCCCAGCTGTATGAGATGCGTGAATATAGGTCTCGTCCAAAAATATGACTGGTTTTTGTTCACCTCGTTCATTGTCTTTAATTTTTTGAAGATAATTGGCTCTCCATGCTGAAATATCATTTCGTTCTATTAGAATTTTTCTGTTCGATTTTGTCTTCTTGTAACGAAATCCAATTTTATGGAGTATTTTCCGAAGAGTTTCTCGACTCCCTTTAAAATCAATGTCTTCTTGGAGCACATTTAATAAGTTTGGTATTGTGGGAATTTCTTTACGCATAGTGTAAAATTCATGAATTTTTCTTCTTATGACACCAAGATCGAAATCATCCACTTCAATTTTACCTTTCGTCCTTTTTCTTTTTTTTCCTGGCGTGGAAACTTTTGTTCCAGTTTCATCTGCCTGTTCTTTTTCCTTGACAAGTTTTCTAACAAATCGCTCCCCAACACCTACAACAAAAGTAACGAAATTTTTTGAAAATCATACATCTATTCTACTAGCACGTTCGAAATGGTGTTTTCGTGGAATTTATTTTCAAAAGCTGACAACACTAACCTGTGGCGGCAGCTACGCGTTCATACAATTTTTCGAACGGTATTATCGGTGCCTGAAGGCGCTTTTCTTCCTTCATAAAATCTAAGACTTGTAATATAATGTTCCTCGCGTCACTTTTTAAAGCTTTCGGCATTTTTCACTAGCTATAACCACTAAACGAAAAATAAACACACAGAGCAAACAACCAATGGCGGATATGTCAACGGATGGCAGGCAGATTGACATTTCAAAATGGCGTCGTTAGTTTCTCTTTTTGCCACCGGGCCAGATAAGTTTGTGGCACTATAGCTGCGACCAACCGACCGAACTTTTATGTGTCTGTCTCCCTCAAACACAGACTATTATGCGAAATAATTAAAAATGACAAGGGGCATAGCCAATAACATTTTGTAGAAAGAAAGAATTGCTACGCCACCTATCAATTCGGCCCTAAAAGACTGAAGATTCAATAATGCGTTCAGTTTCATCTAAGACAACGTTAATATTTAAAATTATTGTCTCCTAAGATGTCACAATAAAATCACCAATTACTAAAAGTATTTTAGCAAACATAGTATCTACAAAATACTAAGATACCAAACAACAGGTATTTAAATACAAGATACAAAATGCATTTCAAAAAAGTATCTGAAATACAGATACAAGATACGTATTTTGTATCTTGTATCTGTATTTCAGATACTTGTATCTTAGATAAGTCACATCTCTGGTGCCCTCACTACCCGTTGAGGGATTTGGACCAAGTCTTGATAGACACAACAACCAATCGACCGCCTCCACAAGTTCATCAATTGAATTTAAAGGTGTGGTTAATACAGGGTGGTCGTCGCTATTAGATTCTTGGCAGAAAGATCAGATAGCAATTTTAGAAGGTAGTTGGAGGAAATCGACCTTAAATACATACAAGCCGGCATGGTTACGATGGTGTAAATGGTCACGTGACAATAATGTGAGCACTATAGATCCATCCCCTGAAGATGTGGCTCGATTTCTAACTGATTTGCATCTTAAATTTAAATTTGCCTAGAACACAATTGCAGTACATAAGTCGGTGGTATGTACCTTTTGTCGTCCACCTAGTGGCTTATCATTAGGTTCTCATATAATTATAAAGCAAATATTAAAGGGTATAGCATTAAAACAGCCACCCAAAGCTAAAAGTCCTATTTGGGACATTAATGTTTTAATTAGATTCTTAGTTGACAAAATTCCCTCCAAAATGTCATTGTTCGAAATTTCCAAAAGAACTGCAATTCTCCTTTTATTGTGTTCCGGGCGCAGAGTCCATGACCTTACGCTATTGAATATAAATAAAGAAAACTTCGTAAGGAGTGATGATTCTATAGTGTTCTGGCCGATTTTTGGGTCCAAAACTGATAATGTATCTTATAAGCAATCCGGTTGGCGTTTACTTAAATGCGAGTCAAACCCTAACATTGACCCAATTGGTTGGATTGACAAATTGCTAGAGTACTCTAATGGTCGAAGAGGTAATATTGAGAGCTTATTTATTAGCACACGTGGTGAACCCAAACCCGCTACCCGCACCATCATAGGGGGCTGGATTAAGTCATTGTTAAAACAAGCTGGCATAAACACTAGTCCAGGTAGTGTGCGATCGGCAGTAGCCTCGGCTAGTTGGTCAGATAACATTCCCATTGATCATATTTTGGAGAGGAAATTGGCGCTCTGCTTTGACATTTCACAAATATTATAAAAAAGAAATCAAGGATTACAGGTCTACAAATGAATCAAGTCGTTCAAATCAGATCAGTAATCTGTTTCAAACGATAAGATGATTTACTTAATCGTAATAACGATGTAGTGTTATAATTAAAGTCATATAGCTAATTCTGTTGATTTAATATTATAAGTTGAACTATCAAAAGTTTAAAATTTAATAAATAACTTTGTTGATCACATTGGCGTTCTAATTTAGTCCCAATCCAGCAGTCGATAACAAACACTTCTCAATTTATGGCTTAGAGAAAGGTACAGTCAAGCTTAATAGAACAATTTTACCTAAAAATAAAATTGATATTAAGCATACTTACCTTTCTCTAAGCCAATTTATATTTCTGTCTGCTGATTTTTAATTATAAATGTATGTGATTGATACCCCTATCAATCACTGTAAATTGAGCCGCAATGAGGTTCATGGATATCGTCTTGCGCTCCGCAAACGTATCCCCACTGCCTGCCGGATTGGGGCGGATATGACGCTGCGGGGCTTATAGCGCTTCACCGTACCGGAACCGGATACGCTTATCTCAATTTATGGCTTAGAGAAAGGTAAGTATGCTTAATATCAATTTTATTTTTAGGTAAAATTGTTCTAATACACACATTTACATTTTTTCAAATTTGCAAAATACACCGATTTTATTTTTTAATGTCAGTTGTTGAAATTGCACAGCCGAATAACAAAAACAAAACATAGGTAGGTATAAAAAATATAAGTTATTATTATACTCTGAAAATATACATTTATTTCTTACATAAAATATAAAAACCTTGACAAAATTGTCAACTTGATAATAACATATTGGATGGTTATTAGTTAAATTTAATATATTATTACAACAGCACAATGTATAAATTTCAGAATTTACATTTTTTATTACAAACTAGTTCCTGACTGCGATTTCAAACTGTTTAGTTTGCTTTCCACATATTCCAGATCATGAATTCTTTCCAAAGTATCAACATTGGATGGCTGAGTCATGTTTGAAGCACTGTCTTCTAAAGGCATCTCCACAAGGCTAGCATTCACTGGTATATTCCAAATGTGCTTGGTTATTGTAGTATTCTGATTGTTTACATTTATTCTTAGTACGTTTTTCGTTTCTTTGTCATTTTTATCAACCCCTTGGTTTGTTGTTTTGGGGTGAGTAAGCTTCGTAGTAGACAACATACTTGTCATTTCGTTCATTTGATTCAATATATCTGTAACAAAATTTTGTAGGTATTTAGCATTTTTATAAAGACAACAAGAAAAGTGTTGGTAAATGCATTTTTAAAACCTGTGTAGGTACCTGTTATTTGTAGACTTGTAGTTTCATCCATTAGGTCTTCCTTATCATAAGTCATATTGTGATCATCTTTGAGTTCTTTGACTTCTTTATCTCTGTATGTATGTATATTGCACTGTCTATTCAAGACTGCCTTCCTCAACGACGGTCTATTACGGATCGGCGAAAAGTTGTAAAGTACTGAGAATGAGGAATCTCTCACTTTGACCAGATGCTTATTTACAAACACTGTTTCATCACAAGCAGCATTTTTTTCAACACCTGGAGTGCTGAACAGTTGGTCCAGTTGAACTGAAAAACTTAGTTCGCTACACATCTTAGTCTTTAGGCGCTTTGTTAATTTCGATAAGGGAAAGTTTCTCGTCGACGAGCGTACATTGGTCCTTCCGAATACGCTTCTGGACATATTATTGACGGGCTTCTGAGGCGAATGTACGTACGTCTCAGAATTCTTCAGTACTGTGTGCGTTGCATTCTTATAGACCATTTGAGGTTCCTCTTCACCTTCACAACCAAGCCACTGGTCCTCATTGTCCTTGGGATGGTTTAAACTGTGAATTCTAGTCACCAATGTATACAGAAGTTTCAACCGTTTTATAAGTTGATCTAAGGACACTTTATTATTTTTCGGCATTTTAACGTCGTACACAAAGTCGTCGTTTGAGCTGAGAAGGTTGCTTACTATCTTGCATTCCTTTTGCACTATAACATTAAACCAAAAACATATTAAAGTGAAACAAATCAATGGTTTTTTTGTCTAATTGTCATGATCTTTAATTCTTTATACCTTTATCCAAGTCAGCCAACAATAGCAGCAGTTTGTCATGGAGACCCAAGGCATCAGGCTCACACTTGTCGTACACATGAAAGAAGTCATACACCATGCTTCCCATATTGATTGCTGCACACACATCCACATTGTTGTAGCAATTATCTTTCAATATTACTAGCAGTCTCTGATGCATCATTTGTTTTGATTTCTGAAACACAAAATATTGTGACATCAAGCAACAGTGTCTTGTGATTTCTGCTAAATTTAATTCTTAAGAAATTTTAAAAATAATATTTTGTGATAAAAATATCTTTATAGCCCAAGAGAATAATGCTGACCATACCCTAGCTTTGTAGCTGCCTTCACATCTTTATGTTGTTTGCTGGTTGTCTGTTGGTTTGCCAAATACCACCCAACCACATCAATGTTATTTAGGGCGACTCCAGACTAGGAATGTGTCACGCGGAAACTCGCCACACATGCCTCCATCTACGGCAATCAATGTTAGATGCTTCTAGCCAGACACCAGGCACCAATTGACGCCAAAAACATGACTGTAAACTTGTTTGAGCATTTTCATGCCATTTATCGTCTGGGCATGTCCTTTACTTTTAGTATCAAAACATAACCTAAATTATATTATTTCATACCTCAGCAAAAGCACTTGGATCCACAATCAAGAACACATTATCTCGAATCTCCTGAACTTCACGCATCCAGGAGCTGATCAATAATGTCGCATGGTGACTGTCTGGCGACATCAATAATGCTGGCACCAAATGAGGATCTAGGGCTTCCAAGCTGGCTAGCCCACTGCGAAGAGACAGGATCCCTGAAAAATTACAGATATATGTTTTTCTTTATTTTATATAATCTTCATTGTATTCCTTGATTTATTTGCTTACTATTTTGATCAGAAGAGCAGGAAACAGCAAAGTTTCCAATCTGCAGCAATCTCTCATTGTACAAATCAAAATCCTTCACAAATGTGCAGTTTTCCGTCACTTCATCTTCACTCTTTACTAAACAGGAGCATGTTCCTTTAGTATCAATATTGAAATGGTCCCTTAGAATGGCTATAGGAGACTTGTTATAAGTAAAACAGTGTCCCACTAGTGCTAGTAGAGCAGTATTAGTGTTTGTCTCTAATGCATACAGGACATCTTTTAACACATCAATGAGAACATTGGCATTTGATGGCATTATAGGCAGCTTTAATGACTCTGGTGTAGCTTTGACAGTTGAACTGAGGTCTCCTTCTATCAATTCACTTAGTAGTGCCTTTGTTTCTCTCAATACCTGTAAATAAAAAATAATATTTATTGTGGCTTCATATATTTTATTTTATCATTTATTTAAATAATTTGCTAACTGCATAAATACCACTTGGCAGCGTGCTTTCACTATATGTTGATCATCAGCCAGACAATATCGGCACAGAGTCATAGCTGACAGAAGTAGTTCATCAATTGACACATGCAGTTCACTCACACACTCAATCATCTGTAAAAACAATAAGAGATAATTAGAATCACTATATTTTCCTCACCATTTGCAGGGTTTACTAGTTGCAATTTTACTTTTTAAGAAGGAAACAAAAACTGTATGCTATATAAGAAGAGACTACTAGACTACTAGAGCACACCAATGAATTGGCTAAGAACCTCGTAAATAACCAAACCACAACACGCCTACTAGATCCGGATCTGAGAGACTGAAAATAGCTCTTATCATTATGATGGTGTTGGCTCAATGGAGCCACATTGTCAAAAACATATAACCAACACAATAATTTACCAAAGTTTCATCACAATTGGTTAGCCAGTTTCCAGTTTTTGCAAGACTAACGCATGGCAATTGAATTAATAGATAGATTCTAAAAAACTTACATAATCCTTCCACTGAGTATAAAGTACTTCAGACTCCTTGTAGTCAGTCTTATAGATGGCATCGGCAAGTTTACCAAGGACTTCAAATGTGTGGTCAATCCAGTTGACAAAATACATAGTGGTTATGTTGAAAGAATCATTGGCACTTTCATCCATGTCTGATGAAGCTGATTGTTTCTCCAAATAGTTCTCAATTGACACTAATTTATTGATGCACCATGATATTCTTTCCAGATTATACTGACGACTTTCCTGAAACATGACCATGCAAAAATTTGAGCTTATGGATTTCTTATTAGTTTTTTATCAGGTCTAGTTGATACAGTTGCAGTAGTCGTCCGAGACATTGAGGCGAAATTTAAATAGGTACCCTGCTTTCTACACCTTCATGTCTGTGGGTATTAGAGGGTATTTTACTTGTCTCTGACACTACGTCTACTCCACCAACTTCCCAATGAGATCACACATCTAGGTATTTTGTTCAATCACATGCTGAAATTTGTTCCTAAATTCAAGAAACATGTTTGATTCTGTTTTCATTAGATACCAAGTGAGATTATTAAAAAACATCTGTTTACCTGTAAAAGAGTGTGATTGTGAAATTCCACTTTGAAGACTTCGAATAAATTAATCAAACATTTATTTATTTGACTCAAACATAATGTGTAAACATCTTGAATTTTTGAAATATTCTCTTCATTGCTATCATAACTCAATAGTTTATGGCGTAAACGAACAGTTAAAGGTTGAATTTTGTCCAGTAACAGGCTCTGAAAGTTTCAAAAAGGTTTTGTGTTAGTGTACCTGTACCATTAAGCATTTTTACAAAACTAACCCGACCTAAAATATGTTTACCAAGACATGTTTAGTGGCGGCGCGTGCAGCTTGAGGTATTACAGTAAAATCCCCAATACTGTTTTCCATTTTTGTCTCAGAAACTTATAACTTTCATTTAACTTTCAAAATTCATAATAAACGAAAAACCGAGTGAAGAAATTGAATTTCAAAGTAAACGCAACTCAACTGTCAGTCAGTCAGTAGGAAAACCATAGAGGAAAGTAATATGAGCGTAGACCTTGGCGTAGACTGAGAAAACTCTGTCTCGGCCTCGGCTATATAAAATGTACTCTGTGCTCGTGCTCGTGGCTCGAGCGTAAGATATAAAAGTACTCTATGGAGCGTAGCAATCAAAAAGTACAGACGGCAGCACATCAACCTACCACAATCTGTCAGATTTTCCCAATCAACTTTGAACCTTATGCTTTAGCGATAAAGTTGAAAATCTATTAAAGAAATCTAACAGATTGTGGTAGGTTGATGTGCTGGCGTCCGTACATACACTCCACAGAGAGTAGTATATTCCTTGCTCTGTGGTCACGGTCAGCACTTCAGCAATCTAAATGTCGTATGACAAAGCTGTAACAAGAGCTGTCAGCCAGACACGGTGGACCTTCGACGATCAATCTGATTAACACGTCTCCACACACACATTTTGACAGCAGATTTGTTACTAGCGATTTCAAAATCCGTCAGATTTTGAAATCGCCAGCATCATGACGCTGGAAAGAAAAGTCACTACGGGTGCATCTAGCTTAGGAGTCTTATACACGGTCCATCCCAGCCGGACTTACAGGACGTAGCATACACAAGTACCGTGCGCGCATCCAACCTGCTAGATGTAATCGAACGAACGTAGCGAGTGCACGTGTATTTTAGATCAAAATGCCACTAATTAGGCCAAAATGCCAAAAAATGGGAATTCTTCTGATTTTGTCAGCTGCAGCAGAAGAGAAAAAAAATGGGAAGAGATTTTGGATGAGAATTTCCTGTAATGTATTTATTCTTTTTTGTTTATTCATGTAGTCCGCATTTTATACATTCTACACACAAGTGTGAGACTTATCTTTCAATAAATCGTGAAATTGATTCACGATCCATTTTGGTGTCCGTTTGACCAAGGCTCTCTAAATGGTGAATGCTGCTATACAGCGAGTTTATACACGAACGATCATTCGGACGTACGTCCGGTCGTCCGTGTTATTAACTGTCTATCTGCATGATATTCGCGGTGCTGGGGGCGCTCGCTTGATGCAAAATTGGACTTGCAAATCTAGCAAGTAAATAATAATTATTACTGACGTACGTCAAACCTACTCACGTTGTTTTTCGTCGTGCATCGTTCATGACCTTGGTGGGACGTACAGACACCTGCACATCAACCTACCACAATCTGTCAGATTTTCCCAATCAACTTTGAACCTTATGCTTTAGCGATAAAGTTGACAATCTATTAAAGAAATCTGACAGATTGTGGTAGGTTGATGTGCTGGCGTCCGTACAGCCAGATGGACCGTGTATAAAAGACTTTAGTAACATTTATAACACCTACAGTACTCCTATAATCTTTTGGCGCATTGATAGGGACGCCTCCCTATCAATGCACCAAAAGATAATTTTTGTGAAATTATATTGTTTCGTGAACTTGTACTGAAAATACAAGAAGGCTTCGACGTGGCAAGAACCTTTGTATACACAGCTACACATTTCCAGTTTTAGTGGACCTCACATTATATAGGTTTTTCGTACAACCAGAAGTCAGCCTATACTGGTTATATATAGCTTGGTGTGTAGCCGTGCGTACAACTTTTACTAATTGCTTGCAGATGCAGTTATCTTGAAATTATTCGCAATCATCTGAAGGCCAATTCTCGTAATTTAAAACGTTCAAAATCTAGTCGCAGTCTCATCTCGGCGACAAGCAAATGTCAAAAACTTGTCAAAATGTAGGGAAATTAGACGTATTTTTTGACAGATTGAGACTGAGATCAGACTGTGAACGTTGTTAAAATTAGTAGAATTGTCCCTCTGACGATAAGTTTACTTTTAAAAACCGTACATCCATCATCCATCCGTGGCACATCCTTAATTTTGACAGATGTCTTGTCAAAGAACGCCATAACCATTGTTATTTCGATTCCGGAATAAATTTCGAAAATATTATTCATAAAAGAATTTAGAAAGTACGCAACAATGAGTGAATTAGTTTGGGGAATTAAAAACGGCGATATTGACCAAGTAAAAGACATAGTAGAAAACAAGGTAACTAGTTCACTTAGTATCTATAAATCGGTTTTCTTTCTACGTGAACATTAGTCGTTGGCAAGAGAAAGCAATGTTTCTCATTAATTTCATGACAAATTTAGTTCAAAATTAGAGAAAAACAAGAAATGAAAACTAAATCGCGTAATTCACTTTTTTAAATAAAGTAGTCATGACTACAGTGCCTAAATTAATTGAAACTGTGGTGAAACATTGTGTGCATACCTAGGTATTTAATTATTATTGTCAAAGAGGTATTGCACGCCCTCAATGCAGGCGCTCACTTGCTACGTCTCATAAGTATAACAGTTACAATGATCATATAAATGTAGTTTTTCGTGATTTTACCTAATTAGAATACCTAAATAGGATTATTAATTTAAGGAAATTTTCTTTTTGTTTTAGAAAATTGATGTCAACGCTCTAATTGATGGAAGAGTACCTCTCCACTATGCTGCTGATTATGGACAAACAACTGTTCTCAACTATTTGCTGGACAAGGGAGCAGACCCAAATGTAAATGTGTACATTCAAGACAATTTATATTTTGTACTAACAAAGGTTACAATTTTCTATTTAAAATGCGTATTTCAGATGCTGGACAAACATGGCATCTCTGTACTGCTAGCAGCTATTTGGGAAGGTCATACAGACTGTGTTAAGACATTACTCAAAAACGTAAGTAACAGCTTATTAGTGCATGGATGATGCTATTTAGCAAAATTATTAATATGCATGACTTGCAATTTCACAGTTATGGTAAGAAATTAATTTCATGCTTTAAACTCATGTAACTAAATACCAGTTATTATATCAACATACATATCATCAGTTATTATTATATAGTATTTAGAGGAATTTATTTGCAATGTAAGACTTGGGAAGTCCAGTAAAAGATATCTGTGAGTCATGATGATCTTTTATGGTTCATACTCAGAATGACTCTAAATATAGCCTATCATAACTAAACAAACTATCATATATTACAGGGAGCGTCTAAAAATGGAAAAACCCCAGATGGAACACCATACATCGAAGCTGCAGAAAAAGAAGAAATCAAAGAACTACTTACATAGAAAGAAATCTGTTATACTCAAACTGTAACAAGTAATCGCTCAGATTTATGTTTTGATGCTAAGGTAAAATCACTAAGATCAAACAAAAAATTAATTAATCCACTATAAAATATTTTTACAAGCATTTATTTACATTGTAATGAATTATTTTTATACGCTCAACATATTGAACTATAAAATATGTATTTGATTATGCGTCCATTTAGTAGTGTGTGTATTTATAAAGGCCTGACCTCCCTTATGGAGGTAAAATATAGCAATCACCTGAAATGTGATGACTAGCTCATCCTTCGAGTGCTTGCATGAGATTTGTAAGAAGCCCCATTGTCTAAATTTAGCAAATAAATTATTTAATATTAAGGTATAATTCCAACAAATAAGATGTAATTTTTATCGCTAAAATAATAAACTGATATAAACAAACCAACTTTTTATTTATTTAATAAAACGGGTATGATCAAAATACATGAAAAATATTTTTATATTTCAACCTTAATGCTGATTTGTACCAGAAAAAAACAAAGGAACAAAACTTGAGAACATATCTTCAAAAGTTACATTGTTCAGAAGATAAAAACTACTTAATTCTTGAATCACAAATTCCACTTGATCTTATTACTCTATCCTAAGCCCTATTCCTATATAAAAACTATACCATTCTCTAATTTTATGAATAAATAATCTTACACAAGTATCACAAAACTGGTATTATAACATTCTTTGGATCACTAAGGAAAAAAATACAAAAAACAGATGCCTATTATAAATCTCCACTTCCTGAATATTTCTTATACTTGCTATTTTTGGCTGGGGGACAGTAGCATGCGTTTTTCTGTGCATCCAAATATGACTTACAGCCAAGAGTTAATGTGCCAGTAAATAATAATTTTGCTGCAGCTTTGCAACCTGAAATCATATTAGAATATTTAAGAAAATACAATAGATATGAAGCAGAAGTTAGTTAAATGTGTGATGTGGCAGACCAAGAAAAACGTTTTTAATCAACAGTAGGTTTCATCAAAACTGGAAGGAGGATATTTGGGCTTTCCCTTTCCCTCTTTTTCTTTCTTTGAAAGTGAAAGAGGGAAGGAGTGGAGGGGGACCAGAGACCATTGCCCAGGAGTCAGATAGCATAGGCTGGTAAAAAAATGTGAATACCTTTTGTGATTGTGTCTCCTGCTACATTAACTGACTTATAAGTGTCGCAGTAATTGTAGAGGCACCTTTTGAAGTCCAAGTCACAAGTTTCTTTCCCACTATTACATGTATCATAGCAAATATCATGGATGTCACAGCATTTCGTCATTTCTTCAAGTGGCAAGTATTCTGAAGCAACCTCAAACCCGAGAGAACCACAACCATCTGATGACGGGATGTGATTTCTATTGCGAACTGGTCGAGATCCTGAAAATAAATAATTTTGTAAATTATTACAATTTGTTAAGCAATACGATTATCAATGTAATTTAGTTCAATCAAAGCACAATATACCTTCAGGGCAGTTGAATATGCATTCTTCTTCCACAGCCGCATCGAAAACTTCATGTAGTGATCTGAACCTTTCAGCCACTGTTATAACATTTTTAAACATATCACCAAAAACTGATTCTGCCGATAGAACTGCATCTTTTAGATTCCTTAGCATAGAAGATCCCATGCCAGTGTACGCATAGGCCACGAAAGTTAATACGTAAATAGCAATCTTTCTGTAGGGAATCTCCATGTTGAACAATATTACCTCGATGGACTTTTGAAAAATGTTAACATTCTATGCTAAATCTCAACTATCGCTTTATATCCAGTGCTATAAGTACACGTAATTTTTAAAATTCGGCTTGGATTGTAGCCAAAACAAAAATGTCATAATAAATGAATGGATGTCATTACATTACCTTGACAGCTGAACTGACCATCACAGCTGACTGTCATTAAAGTCATCAATACAACTCTCTAAGACCACGTAAGTCCAAAGAATAACAGCTGTTTCATGAAATCATCATTCTTTGGACTTACGTGGTCTTAGAGAGTTGTGTTGATGACTTTAATGATTATAATTCTGTAAATACATATTTCTTACGGCCGCGATTCATATATTAATCAACGTACAACTTAATACTGACCAGCAAATTGCAAAAAACGTAAGAAAATTTGAATTTCGCGGGCTACCTTAGCGCTTCCCCCTTAACCTAATTCTGCTTCACGATGTCTGTCCGCTTTAGAATTCAATTTAGTCTAGTGTGATTACTAGCTTCCAATTTCCTAATTAGAGTGTTCCTAATTAGATTTCCTACAAATTTAATACTTAGTGTAATAAGCGCTACAATCACGAACGAAGGCAGAATGCTTTTCGCTCGTTTTTTATTTTTTCACAAACTTTTTTTTAATTTGGCTCGCGCGCCTTTTACTTTATCATATAGCCTGTTAATTGTTCATTAATGTTCGTGATTGATCCATTGACTTATATATTACTAGGATTGATCTCTTTGGTGATTGGAACTTCTACTAACAATATCCACATTCCAAATTCAAATCACTTTTAGTCCCTAGGAATTAAAGAGCTATTTTAGTCCCTGTTTCCAAAGAATACACTATTTCTCTTATTGAGATCTTTTTTTATCACATCTATCATCTCTTATAGATGTTATAAAAAAATTAACTTCTTTTTAGACTAGAATAACAACGTTTGCCATCGACACGCTGAGAAGAAGATCGACTAATTCAGAATTGTATATTTTAGTATGGCAACATATCAACATTTTATGAACGTCCGGTAGCCATATTGTTTTAAAAAGTTGTCCTTTTCCGTTTTGTTGTCGTGAAAATGACGGGCTTTAGTAATAAGGTGAGAAGAAAAAATATGAAATTCAAATAAAATGCCTTCAAGTGGACTTAATAATTAACTTAAAACTATAATGTGCTTCATATTCTTTAATTTGATTCGTTTCTGCCATGTGACAAGTTTTAACAACATGCACTGTCTATACACCACATGTGCTTTCTTGTGTTTAGCATTTGTTACAGGACAGTATTACATGAAACTGTTCCTATATTCGCTGTTACAAAGAATTCCGAGATTTCAGTTACAAATAATGTGTTTTAATAGTCCGAATTGAAAATAGTGCAAAATATTTTGAGGTTATACGGTACGTCAGCGGCGGTTTTTAACCAGTGTGAATGCTTGTGTTCTAGGCCATAGTAATCGATGGCCGTGGCCATCTGCTCGGCCGCCTGGCCGCAGTCATTGCTAAGGTCTTGCTGGAAGGTAACAAAGTCGTGGTCGTGCGATCAGAGCAGATCAACATCTCTGGTAACTTCTTCAGGTAAGAACATCTTTGCGTTGGTTTCATTAACATAATTATCTTTAGGAATAGCATAAGCTTCTGATAATCAAGATGAAGAATATAACAGTTTACGATCATTACTTTCTCATAACTTGACATTGGCAAAATCATTGAATGGTACCAATGTAGCCAGAACCTCATAAAAATAGAATAAAAATCTAAGAATGTAACATTGTTTCATGGTGTTTGGTCAGTGGGTCGTCTTAGGGGCGGTAACAACACATTGTTGTGTTTGTATAAAAAGACTAGCTACGCCCCGCGGTTTCACCCGCATAAGTTTCGATCCCGTCGGAATATCAGGATAAAAACTATTCTATGTCCTCTCCCAGGACTCAACTATACCAAATTTCATCTAAATCGGTTCAGCTGTATAAGCATGAAGAGGTAACAGACAGACAGACACACTTTCTCATTTATATTAGTATGGATGCACACCCACCAAGTATCGTGTTAATAATTTTTGATAAGACCATGTTTCAAACAGTTCTACAGATTTGTCTATACAACTCTAAATGATGTTTTACTTGGGTAATTTGCGACTGAATATTGAAAAATAGATGTTGTTACTCATAAGTTATCTGATACATGTCTTATAATTTAATTTTTAATTATGTTTCTGAATACAATGTCTCAAGATTTTGATGTATTTCAGGAACAAATTGAAGTTCATGTCATTCCTTCGAAAGAGGTGCAATGTGAACCCCGCTCGTGGACCTTTCCACTTCAGAGCCCCTTCTAAGATCCTGTGGAAGACTGTCAGAGGTATGTATTCTCAGTTACGGACTAGACATAACAATGTGAGTTATTGAGTCAACAATTATTATCTTTTTATTTGAATGTCATAGACTATGTAAGTTGTCTATGTACATTAAGATGTTGAGTTATTGCATGAAGGCACATTTACATGCAATACTGACATCATTATCATTACAATGGGTAACTTGTTACAGCCAGAGTTAAACAAAACTCATGTTACAGCCTGATTCAAACTTTATGGAAGCCCAAAACATGTAGTGAGTCCTGAGGCTGTAATAAGTGAATGTGTCAGCCAGGGTGAAGTACTGTGTTGTGAGTAGCGCACTTCAGAGCCCCCATAAAATATGAATTGGGCTGTACTGATTAAAAAAAGTTGTAGCAACTTTTTTCACCTCTCAATTTGCCTAACTCTTTGTCAGATTTAAAAACATTTCTAATGATTATTATCTATTTTACCTACATTATTTGATGTTTATGATATGAATTCTTTTATGAAGCCCTTCAAACATAAACAATATTAACCACTTATTTACAAAACATTGATTTTCACAAGAGACATTGTGTTTCAGGCATGATCCCACACAAGACTGAGCGCGGAAAGAGCGCGCTGAGGAGGCTCCGTGCGTACGACGGTTGCCCACCACCTTATGACAACCGCCGTCGCGTGGTTGTGCCTGCCGCTCTCCGCGTCTTCTGCTTGAAGCCTGGCCGTAAGGTATGTTGACTGTTCAATAATCTTGTAATTTATTTTTATTGTCTTAACATGGTGCATAGTACATGCTGAAGCTAGTAGGTTAGCTTACTAATTAGCATGCAAAACTGGGAACTTGTAATAATAATGAAGTTGAAAACTATGCTGTCGTGTGACAGTAAAATAGAGTATTTCAACAAGATTTTCTACAATGATGTTTCATTTGGGTAATTTGCGACTGAACAACTGTGTTGCAATTTTATGAATGTCTGAGACCATTTCACTAGTCTAAACCCCTACATCAAATAAAACTAGGAGGTTTTAATAAATTGTTTATTATTCCAGTACTGTCACGTCGGCCGCCTGTCGCACGAAGTCGGCTGGAAGTACCGCGACGTCGTCCGCAAGCTAGAGAACAAGAGGAAGGTCAAGTCTATCAAGCTGATGGCCTACGAGAAGAAGTTGAAGGTTTGTTTCCAATAATCACTGCTGTTTATTCGCTTGAAAAATCCAGCTTTTTGTTAGAACTTACACTTTTTGATGGTTTTGCAATGATGAATACATTCTTACCTACATTATTTGAGTACAAATGAAAATAACCCTTTTCTGATTCAGATTTTAAATATTATGTTACATCAAAAAGTAAATTTGGTAGATATCTGACTTGTATAACATCTTTGCAGAGGATCACCAAGGAATCCGGCGAGAAGGTTGCGAAGACTACGGCGCCGTTCACCGCAGTCATCCAATCCTATGGATACAATTAGGATTAAGAGAATATAAATATAAAAACCTTTGGTTGCCCATAACTGTATTTTTATTTAATATCATTTAAACGACCACTGATCCTGTACCTGAGTCCTTGCCACGAAGACATCACACATAAAAACTTTTTAACAAAAATAACACTAAATAGTGATTAATAACTTTAAGAAGTCTGTGTCGTTGGTTCCACATTTTCGTTTTTTTGACACTGACTTCCGAAATTGAAAGTAATTTTTCCACTTTGTAGTGTTTATATTTTGAAGTCTGTGGTTTATTATTTGTGAACAAGTTTTCACTTTTTAGTTGTACAACTAAATAAAAATACTAACTATATTTATACTATATTTCCTACCCCACACAAATTCAATTAACACTAGTGAATTGAAGACACCGACTAGAAGAATCATCAAAATTCGCATAGAAATTTCGGAGATTCAGATGCAGTAAGTACATTTATGCATGTAACTTCGTACTTGTGAATAATATTACGTATGTAATGTATTATATAAAACCATCCTGAATTCGTTTTTGAGAAAATCACGGACATCATACATACTGGTCGAATACAGAACCTCATTTGAAGTCTGTTTTAACACCAGCCCGTGTCTGTCGGACCACGCACAGTGAAGGGTTCCGTAGTTACGATTAATATAGTAGTAATAAGTTTGATTTTACAAGCTTTTATTTAATTTCACCTCTCCCGGTGTCTGTTGAAGGTATATCACCTCCATGTACTTTGTGACACTGGCTAGGCGAAAAACTGTATGTTTGGATTGACATAAGTTTTTCACTAGACTATTAAAACGTAGTGTATTTATATCCTCTTTGGACTCTATTTTCAACATTGTTCCTTGATAAACCTTTATACCTTTCCAATAAAAGCTTTATAGTATTTCATGTGTATTTCGCTCTGTAAACCTCCCCAACAAAGGTTATGGGGCCCAGAGCAGTAAAGTGTGTTGTATGTTGTGAAAATAATTCGAAATTCTAAAGATAGGTACATATTATGTAAAGTACATGTAGGAAGAAAAATGACTTCGAATGTACGTATAGAATTATTGACGAAGGACAACTACGACAGTTGGAAGGTACAGGTGGAAGCATGAAAATTATTCAAGATAATGGAAAACTTTCACAGCTATGTTGACGAGTAAGTATAGGTGCCTAGAGTAATCGACCAACTTATAAACTGTAGCCACTGTCTGTAGGAAGGATAAACAAAATTTTCATAAAAATCCATATATAATTGCTTTGCATACATACGAGTATGCCTTTTTCCCCAAAGGGGTAGGCAGAAACTACAGAACGCCAACTGCTACGATCTTTACATACCTACCTACTTCATTACATAGATATAACTTTGTAATGTTTTTGTAAAATGTAAAAATCAAACATGACGAAAACTACGTAAATTATGTACTACTATAACTTTACGCTTTCCTTTGCGGGGTAGGCAGAGAGGATCGAGCGGCACATAATCATGAGGGGTAGCTATTGTTGGATCTTATAGATCCCATAATTACAAAGATTATGCTGTTTCTAAGTGACTTGGCTATACAAGTCAATCGTTTGTGGACATATTTTCGATTATTAACCGCAGAAACAACTATGTTTTTCATAGCTTTTTAGAAAAATACTATGAAATACAAACTTATTTTTGCGATCTATAAAAACAATACTGTGCTTTTTTTTTGAGGATCGGAAATCATCGTTGTCCCCTCCCGCTCTGGGTGGAGCGGAAGGGAGTGTCAGACTCTTACTGACTAAAACCCACCCGTGTTTCTTCCCTAGGGGCATTACTTACATTGCCCAATGACCTTGAGCATGCTGCCCCGTATAATATACATATACTAACTTACGACGAAACGACGAGAGAGAGAGGGACGAGTGCGGGAGTGACATAGTGCTTTTCGCGAAATTTCGGATTTTTATAAAATATTAAAAGAATCAAACCAAATAAAAAAAATCAATACACATTAAATACGTCATTGCGTATTTTTTGGTATAAAATTCATGCCGAGTTATTGAGCCATTATAGAGAAAATTTTCAATTTAGGTTGAAAAAGGACCTAGGTAGGTATTTGTTACGATTTTTTTGATAAAATTTGAGTAAGTTTATTAAAATTTTAAAAATACAATGTATTTGTGATGACCTTTAGTTTAACATATATGTTTTATATTGAAAACGCACAAAAGGATTCATCTACAAACTTCTTTAAACACACGGTATTTTCAGGATTTGAGCGAGGTAATCCCCTTATGCGTAAATGTTCATCTTCCCTATCCAACACGCACTTGGCCAGTTTATTATTGTTCCACCTCAGTATATCGAACAGCAACCGACATCTCAGAAAGAATTTAAACAAGCTAGTAGGAATAAGGAAGATGAAAAGGTAAGGTATAGGTAGGCACTTCTTTGGTTTTGAATTCAGGCTGGGGGATAAGGTCAAATCAATCCAGGCACGACCAGGTTCAAACCTATGCAGGCACTTGTACGGACTAATCGTTCCTGTGTACGCGTAACTGACTACGCGTACATTGGAACGCTTAGTCCGTACAAAGCTTTAGGGCACTTCCTACTATCACGTGGGCCGTTTCGCTACCATCACATGAGCGTAAGGTGAAAAATTTATTCACTGTTCATTACTTTTCTGCTAAACAATAGTTCTTGTAGTAGCGAAACGGCCAAGCCTCATAATTTGACTAAGGTGTAGAGTTTGTGATGTTAGGGCATGTAGAGTTAGGTCGTGTAGAGTTAGAACTTGGCTCTACGTGAGATCTGATCTTTTTGACAGTGCGAGCCATAATGGTCTCGTCTTGGCAACATTTTACATGAAAATGTTTTTGGTGGGATTACTACCTAAAACCTACGCGGTCAAAATGTATGACAGAGGTAATTTATTTTTAAACGGTTTTATTTAGCTTGCCTTCTTTGTTATTTATTTAGGTTTTTGGGTCTAATTTAGCACCTACTTACTTGAAATTTTACCGCTTTCCTGTTGGCAGATTGATCGATATTTGGTACACACCTTTAGTTTTGATGATAATACAATTTAATCAGTAATATCATTGTAAATCCAAGATGGCCATCGCTACAAAATGGCGGATTACATATTTTTTCACAACCCCCTCAATATGGGTATCAAATGAAAGGGCTTGACTAGTAAAATACTATACACTATAAAATTTCAAATCTAAGATGGCCGCTAGCACAAAAAGCCAGATTTCATATTTTCAATATGGGTAATGGGTATCAAATGAAAGTATGATGTAGATAATGTATTATAAGCTAAAAAATAATTCGGTAAAACCTAGTTCGTGCGGCGCGTGAAATTTCTTTATGCAGTCATGCTCATAAGCTATTTACATATTTAGGTACCTACTCAGGTTACGCTACGCCCCACGATTTTATTTTTTTGTCTGATCAATGCCCTAGATTGATGAGAAAAGTGGTGTGATGACTGGTACCTAGGACCTATCGAATTATTTTTTCGTTTTTAATACATTATCTAAATCATTATTTTAATTAAAGCCGTTTAACTTAAAAATAGTATTTTTTTATATTAATAAAAAAGGTCAGAATGTACTGAATTCATGGTTACAGATTTGCGCACTGTTTAAAAATGTATCCTGTAGGTATTAGAAATTATGATCATTAAGGGGGTGTATTGAATAAGTACCTACCTACCTACAGGTAAATACGTACGTATTACCCAACTCCAACCCTCTACTTCTACTACCCCTTTGACGTGAATTAGGTACGTGATGATAAGTTATGTACTTTTACAGTTTATTTTCTTACTTATTTAAAATATTCGAAAAGCGCAAAAATATACCTAGTAAGAAATAGATATAGTTACGGACAGTATTCTGTATTGACGTCATAGAAAATCAATTTATGGATCCCATTTATGGCCCCAATGGGTTCAATCAGATAATTATTTTACGCGCAGGGACAAATTTTCTTGTGCAGCTGTGTCCTGCGATAATACTCGCAACATAATAAACTTGAATCATCTTGATCCTTTGGGATTTAACGTTTATTTTGTACTTACTTATAAATAAATGCAATTTCTTTCTTCGATTTATTTAGGGCACATATTTCTGTAAGAGCAGGTCTTCTAAGTACCTACACTCTATTACCTTCTTTTGTCCGATGCTATCGACATCAGCATCCAGGACATCTTGACGGGCGATTAGTTAAACACGACACAAGTGATTAGTTTTACTTCAGCAATGCATCTTTTAGCTTAGGTGCTAACTACCTATTGACCCAATTTTCTACCGGAGACTTTCCAACAGAAGATATAAACAGTAATTCACAATTTCACATATTATCATTTAGGGAATGAAATCAATTATATATAGTTTACTTAATTTAGTACTCACCAAGTTTACAAACCTACAATTTTGTTCTGCCGTTGCAGGATCAAGCAATGCCATGCAAGGATCTAGATCAGGCAATCCACGTCGCATTCGCTTGGCGTGTGGGAAGCTGAAAATTGAATGCGTTCTAGCGCCTAATAAGAATTGAATAGAAACAGTCTCCGAAACCGTATATAAACCGGGACTAGCGCTTCAAAATTCAGTTCGGAAGCGACCACCATCGGTACACTTCCAACAGATTCACCGCCAAAGGAAGAAAACCAAACCATAATAGCACACAGTTACTATGAATAACTGGCGTTTACTACTACTTGCGGTAGTCGCGGTTGTTCAACCTATTGCATCCTTCACCGATAGCAACCTCATTGATGGCAGGCAACAGTGTTGCGACCGTTTTTCTTCTGCTCCGCTTCAAGACACGAGGTCTTCGCTTCATGGAACATACCGGCTCGGCAAATCTACATCTGCGCTGCGACGTCTAAACGACCGGGATGAAACCCGTGAGGATCGAGGGAATGAACTAAGGCAACGTGTCTCCGTATTCAGTCGTCCTTCGTCGGAGAGACCGCTGGTGGACATCAGAGGAAGGGTTGCAAGGCAAAGTCCCTCTGAAATAGCCAGGTCCTCTCGTGTTGAATTCCGTCTTGAACGTCCTGCGATCTCTCAAAGTCGCGAACGGCTCCTAGATGTAAACCAAAGAGAAGAAACCGCTCGATTTACTCGAGATTTGCAAACTCAAGATCTGACCCGCAGAGTTGTCGATCGCACCTCTAGGGATGCCTTAGAACGACGCAATGTCAGGATCTACACTGAATCTCCACGTAACAATTTATTCAGGATCGATTACAGAAACGAACGCTTTGGTAATGAGCGTCTGTCTAAAAACTTGTTCGATTCTCAACGTGAAATGCAGAGAGAACAATTCAGATCTGTTGAACGTAGGATTACACTGAATATAGATGCACGACGTGTCCTCAGCCGAACACAAGATGACGTACCCATCATTGAAGCATCTAACAACATGAATAATCAGCGCATTGCAAGGGAAAAATTGGGTGCAGTGCGACGTGAATCTACAATTCGACCAGACACGAGGCGTAACAGTGAGCGTAAGGCTGAACGCCGAGATCTGCAGCGAAACAACGAACAAAGGCAGTCACTTACAGAAAATACTCGATTAGTAGACCGAATCCGTGATATGCGCATTCGTCTTAACGCTCATGAGGATAACCGGGACAATCGACAACGCGATAGCTCGAATCAACGACTATCGGCTGAAAGGTTTGAGGGACGTCGTGAACAGAGGGAAGACCGCTCATCCAGGCAGCAAAATAAAGAAAACATTGACCGTAGTGCTTCTAGCGAGCGACGCATGCAGGTGGCTCGAAGAATTACCCGCGAATCCCGAATTATAAATGTAATGGCTAGTCAAAATGACAGGAACGCAGATGTTCGTCCGGAAATCAGACACAACGAGAGGTTGTCAAGGGAGATTCAGGACGAAATACGAGAAAATCCGGCCCACAGGCTTTCCCGCGAAAGGATTCTGATGGATCGGAGAAATATTCGTGAATCTGGAATCATGAATGCGCAAAATAAGAGGGACCATGATAGTCGACGTGATTTAAGGCAAACTGAAAGGTTATCTAGGGAGACTCGGAAAGAAATTAGGGACAATCTGAAGCAAAGACCTTCTCGCGAGAGAATCCAGATGGATCGAAGAAACATTCGTGAATCTAGAATTATTAATGCCCAAAATAGGAGGGATGTCGCTGATCGACGTGAAATCAGACAAAACGAGAGATTGACCAGGGAGACTCGGGACGAAAATAGGGAAAATCGGGAGGAAATAGTTTCCCGCGAAAGAATCCAGATAGATCGCAGAAATATCCGTGAATCTAGAATGATCAATGCCCAAAATAAGAAGGAAGTTGAAGGTCGACGTGAGATTAGACATAACGAGAGGTTGACCAGGGAGACTCGGGACGAAAATAGGGAAAATCAGAAGAAAGGACTTTCCCGCGAAAGAATCCAGATGGATCGCAGAAATATCCGTGAATTTAGAATTATGAATGCCCAAAATAAGAAGGAAATTGATGGTCGACGTGAGATTAGACATAACGAGAGGTTAACCAGGAAGACTCGGGACGAAAATAGGGAAAATCGGGAGGAAGGACTTTCCCGCGAAAGAATCCAGATGGATCGCAGAAATATCCGTGAATCTAGAATGATCAATGCCCAAAATAAGAGGGAAATTGATGGTCGACGTGAGATTAAACATAACGAGAGGAACACTCGAGACGAAAGGGAAAATCATATCAACAGGCTTTCTGCCGAAAGAACCCAGGTAGACCGAAGAAATACCCGCGAATTCAGGGTGATTAACAATTTGATTACCCGTGATGATGATAGACGTATTGATAGCAAGAGGGAAACGAGGTTAAACAACAGGATGTCTAGGGAGACTCGGGACGAAAATAGGGTAAATTCTGACCACAGACAATCATTCGAGAGGAATCAGATGGAGAGAAGAAATATTCGCGAATTTAGGACCGTGAGTACATCTAATGACAAAGAAATAGATAGTCGACGGGAAATTAAATTCAACGAGAGGTCTACAGAGATAAGGAAAGAAGCTATGCTAAATCCTGAGCAGGGAATTTCTCGAGAGAGGACCCAGATGGATCGAAGGAATATCCGAGAATTTAGAAATATTAATATTGTTATCCAAACCGAGAGGGATGCTGAAAGTCGTAGGGAAATGCGAACTGATGCGAGGTTGCATTCGGAGAATAGGAAAAACCGCGAACACAGTCTTTCTCGTGAACGCATCCAAATGGATCGACGAAATAACCGTGAATCTAGAATCAGGAATACCCTACGAGTAATAGACCTCGACAGTCGGCAGGAAATAAGTTATAACGAGAGGTTAACTAGGGAAACCCGAGAAGAATTGAGGGAAAATCCCGACCGTAGACTCGCTCAAGAAAGTAGGCAAGTAGACCGACGAAATATCCGCGGATCCAGAGTAAATCATGTCGCTACTCGTAATGAGCGAAGCACTGACATAGAAAATCGACGAGAAATAAGGAATGAGAGGTTGTCTAGACTTCGTAATGACCAGTTTACGCCAGAGCGTCGAGTAGAATCAAGGTCAGTTGACAGAGTTAATGCAGAGGAAAGAGACAGCGCGATAATGGACCGAAGAGCACGTTCTACTGACCGTCGAAACTTCCGAGAATTAAGGGCAGAACCTAGACTAAGCCGATCTACCGACTCAGAACGCCGAAGCGAAGTATTCCGCAGCCGCATTGAACACAGCCACAAGATTGAAAACAAGGAACGCGAAGCAATTGACGCTCGTTCGCGAAATGTTGAGATGTCCAGAAATCGTGAGAGAATAAGCTCCGTGATGGTCGGAAAAATGGAAACTGAAGACGATTATACCGTCGCTAACTGGCAATATGTCTTGTACACGTTGCAGGCCGCCTATTTGTGCGCTCTTTTCATGCAAATACTGACGCCAAGCCGCACTGAAAAAGAAAACAAGATGTATGTATTTTGAATACTTTTTTTCCTTTGGCTTCGGCTAAGTACATTATTGAGGTAAATATGATTTATTTACTTACTTAATTTTTTTTTTCTTTGTTTTTAGGAGTCTTCGCTGGTTGCCTGTATCTTCTCATTATAACCCCATCAAGGTGGATTAAACGACGCCTGTGCCCTGTACGGACTTCTCAACGTATCTTATATTTACACTTGTAGAAAATTTCGATTCAATGTTTATTATCTCTAATCTAATGTATTCATAGAAAATAAATAATTATTGTGTGTTATACATATCAGCTGTTTATTTGCCCCCCCCCCAAAGTCAGTTTAGATAGCGAGAAGGTTAATCATTCATTAGGTAACATATCTTATAATTTTATAGTATAGTAGAATATTTGCGTCAGTAATAGTAATCAGTAAAGAGAACTCAAGACAAATAAAACCAAATCATTTAATAAATCTGATCTCATTTATTCTTAAGATGTAGTTTCACATAAAAACTGTTTTCATAAGCTTAACGCGTCTTACAGATCTAAAGTGTCGGACTTTTTCTTGTGCTGCCCTTCATACCAGGCCTTAGAAATCATTCTCTTCATTTCATCATCCCCTGTTTCGTACCTGGAAATAAATTAACAAAATGAATATTTGGGAAAAAGCCATGCCATGCCTTGACCTATTCAATAATCAAAAGGGTGCCTACCAAGCCGGGATAGAGATTTTTTAGACAAATGGGTGCATTTAATTGTTTATAACACTTGAGACAAAACTACATGAAATTAGAAAAGTCATTACATTATTACAATTGGGCTACTTGGCACACTAACATAAGAGATAAAAAAATGCATTGTCTTCAAAACTGACAAACATGTAAAATTTCAACTGCATAGGATAAGAGGAAGTGGTTTTAATTTAGTTTGCAAGATTTGACCCATACAAATATTAACTAACAAGTTAAATAATAAATAGCTTGTAAAAATCTTTATTTTTTATAAGCTTTTATTTCACTTGCATGGCATGTCGACAAATGTTAATGGCTTTTAGGTACCATTTACATCTGATAACAGAGTTGATTATTTAAATGGGTACCT
Organism: Luperina nickerlii; assembly: GCA_963855955.1. Classification (NCBI taxonomy): domain Eukaryota; kingdom Metazoa; phylum Arthropoda; class Insecta; order Lepidoptera; family Noctuidae; genus Luperina; species Luperina nickerlii. The sequence continues at coordinate 10,247,038 of OY979681.1, read as the reverse complement.
ACATCTACAACATTTAAAAAAAAAATGTCAAACAGATAAGAATGTGTTTCTATAGTTATGGTTGTTCTCCAGTTAACACACAAATTGGAACTTATTGTTCTTTAATGGATTATTTAAAAAAAAAAAGCATAACTTACATGTTTTTCATGAGGCCCATGATAGATTCCTGTGGATCTGCTGACTTGTCCATCTCAGGAGCTGCTGGTTTGAGCTTGTTGTTGCGCTGATCTTCAAACTTCTTCTCAAGCTCTGTCATGTGGGACCATTTGATATTGGGATGAGACTTGGCTAAGAAGATGACCACCATATCTGTAATGAAAACCCAATTAAAAAATAAAAATTAGTGAATAAAAATATATATATAAAGATTTGTTTCCCAATTAATAAGTTTTAGTATAAATTAACAAACAACTATTCCTGGGTTAATATTTGAAGAATGTAGGTTTGTCATGATTTTTGTTTCAATAGGCTATAAATTCCAAAATACACAGCCATGTTCGGGAAGTTACACAACATGTTTTATATTCCAGGACACAACAAACAACAACAAAGGTTTTTTTTTTTACAATTGTCTTGTCTGGATGTCAGTTGAGGTGCATATTATTATGGCTATAAGCATAATAATTATGCAAAAAAATATTAGAATAGGAGCAAAAAAAAGTCAATAAAAATAGACTGGTGCATAAAAGAAAATTTTAAACTCGCATTAATCATACACTTTGTAAACAAGCATACTATAAATTAGAAGATTATATCCAAGATAAGAACGCTTGGAAACATGCTGGTCCTGTTCCATAGGACAATCTAGAGCCTAGACAAAATCAAACTGGTTGCTAATTTAATTGTAAATTTTTTTTATGACATTTATATACATTCTGTGACTAATTTAACTCACACCCTGACTAATAAGTCTGTAATAAAAATAATTACAAGTAATAACTTGTAATTTTTTTATTTAAATTGAAATCATTTAGTTTTACCACGTTTGTAAATACAGTGTAAACTCTTTATAACAATAAACTCCCTGTAACGTTGAAGTGAGCCCAACTTGGTTGGTTTGCGTTAAAACCCACATATTGAAACTCTTTATAGCGATACGCCATTCTCTATTACGAAGAAATGTGTTCATATTTTTAGACAGTAAATATTTATTATCGGTATTATTGTTTATGTTATGTTATCAGGTAACAAAAGACTTTGAAGCTCCGAAACATCGGAGGTCGGTCTAGCTTTTGTTATCCTTAATTGCCTTGAACACGTGCATTGTTTTCTCGGAAGTGATGATGGTCTTCGACCAAGCATACTGGGTACCTATCGTATTATCAGTTGTAAACCTACTTTGAAACTGTTAACATGGCCAGTAAACGGAAAGCGATTAGTGTTGACGAAAAAGTTTGTGTGATACTTGTTAATTTGTTTTTTTGTTCACTCCATATAACGATAACTCTCTATAACGACAAAAAATGCTCAGTCCCTTGAGTTTCGTTATAAAGAGTTTACACTGTATGTGAGTACCATGTATCTATCAGATAATTAATTTATATGTCATGGTTTCATTTTTAATTCTTTTACCTATTGTGGTATAGTAATTTTATTTTAGGTGCATCATCTTCACATATTAGGTGTTATTATATAATTAATGTATGCAAAATTTTGTAAAACATTTTAAAAGAGTAACGGTGGAGTTTCTTGCCCATTCTTCTTAATACGTAAACTACCTTTTGGAATGGGCGACTAAAATAATTCAATTTTGTTGTAATTTTTGACATTCAAAAGTGCCTTGATGATAGGACTCCCTTTTCCGCACTTAGACTCCCATTCGGTCCGTTGTGCGTTTTATGTGCCTATTTGAAATAAATGCTTTGACTTTGACATAAAGTAGATTAGTTACCTGTTTTCTGTTTCCAATGGCTCTCTTCAATGTTGATGGAGTCCAACAGTTTGTTGATGATAAGCAGGTAGTCCTTATTCTCAAGGTTTTCAACATGGAGCTCCATAGACTTTTCGGTAAGCTTACAGTACACTTGCTCCTTTGGCACAGATTGCACATTCTTCAAGGTTACAAAAATTTTGATGTACTTATCTGATTGATCCCAACCTGAAAATATGATTGGATTTTTACATCAAAATGAAATATGTAAAAAAAGTGAAAATGTAGAGGTTTGTTTTTAACATTTTCATTTTTTTAAAGCATGAAAAGAACATCATCAGCATTGTTGATGATGAGTTTTCTGGACATTTTTCAAATAATTCACAGTAATAATAATTTGAGAGTGATAGTTGTATGAAAGAAGTAGCGCCAACCTCCAATAATTAGAGTAAGAGGATGATGACGATTATGAATCTGATAATGCTACACTTAAAGAAACATAATTATTAGGACGAATGTGCATGACTTGCTAATTACCCTTTACAGGATTAGAAGCCTACTAACCATATCCATTCAGTTTTATTTGGTATCTCTTGTTTTGCGCCGCTGATGCGGTGGACGGAGCCGGCGACGATCCTGCCTGCATGGCTTGTGCAGCATCTCTCAAGTTTATCCATTCTGTTTCCAATTTCCTGATTTCTAGCGACAGTAAATCTTGTGCCCTCTTTCTTTTCGCCTGTTTTAATAACTCGTTGAGCTCGTCGATATCGCTGCGTAGCTACAAAATAAATAACTATTAATGAGCGATGCAGGTAGACCAAGATTATAGTTTCTCGAGGTCACCACTATGACTTGTGTACAAACCTCCTTCATTTTAGCTTCAGACATTTTTATGGTTATGCACAACTCGTCACTAGCTTCCGTACAATATTTTGTTCAATTTCGATTAATATTCACCGCAAAACAGCAATGCATAGAATATTAGAACTTTTTGAATGACAAATTGACAAATGAATGAATGAAATGAATAACAATAAATTCAGTGCTGCCAATAAAAAAATTTCGATACCTCGTGTCAGTGTTGTCAATTCCCCGAAATTCCCCGCTTCTTTTTGATTAATTCGCCACATATTCCCCGAAATTATATTTTTGGACTAAAAACACTGTTTTATACAAAATTTGTTTATTGCTAAAACTTTTATAAAATACCTTACAAAAAATTCCTCTTACATCGGTCAGTGGGCCGTCTTAGGGGTGGATTTCTTACATCTACATATTACATCCATACAAAACAAAGTAAGGGCAACGTGCTTATCTAAATTTTAGTGCAGGTAGTTACTATTTAAATCTATATACAAATTATTTAAATCTTTAGTGGCCCTTATTTTATTTGAAATAGTATATTATATTTGCCATATTTTCGCAGTAGTAGCATATTTCGATTAGGTTCAAATTGTAAAATATTCCCCGCTTTAGCTATACCTTGTTTGGTATCATTAAAGCAGCAATGGTGTCATTGTTGAGATTCCTACGGTATTCTGTTTTGATGTTATTTAGGTTGCTGAAAATCCTATCCTCTACAGACGCGTACCTATTACATAGTAGTACAAAAAATTGGTCTGGATTCCCCGAAATTCACCGATTTTTGTCATTCCCCGCGCTAACTCTCAAGTCCCCGCAGATCGGGGATTTTTCCCGCGCTTGGCAGCACTGAATATTTTATGCGGACGAATGAATGATTCAGTGATTCTTTTTTTTTTTTTTTTCCTGGCTTCGCACGGTTTGTGCATTTAGCCAATGTCATGTTATTTAGTTTTAGGAGACAAAGGTAGGGAAACTGGAATTTATAAATACCTATTATCTAAAACGGAATTTGGGATACAGGATCAGTAGGATTTTATCTAAATACGGTAATAATGAATGATGAGATACAATAGTTCTAGAACTTTTGGGTCATTTTAGACAATGTAATGTTACCACATGAAAATTATACATAGGCTTGACATAGGCATAGTCCGTGGTAATGTTCAAGCCACAGATTACTAATATGTAGATTCAAGCATTGACTATCTATATAATTAGAACCTTTATTCCATTTTGCCAATATCAACACGGTTTCTAATGCGTTGTTCAGAAAAAGATGGTGGTGGACAGTTTATTGTATTATCTGATATTATGTCTGAACAAAACATTACAAGCCATGTGTCTTGTTTGGCTCATAGTTATCACCATCTTCTTAGTCTGTAGTTATCACATCAAAAAGCATTAGTGTTGCTCAACTATCGATTGACTCTCGATAGTATTTCAATACTATCGTGAACTCGAAAACTAGTAACAATATCGATAGGGATATCGATGGTATTGGAATTTTACAATACTATCGATACTAATCGATAGTATCAATCGACAGACTTGAGTAATACTATTGATGAAGTGCAATAGTATCGATACTATTGAGTTGTGATACTATCGCTATAAAAGTGTGTTTTACAACAATTAATAGCGATACCTACTATCGATAGTATTGGAACTATCGATATTTAACGAAAATTCAATAGTAGAGTGATGTTGTGGATTTGATGGGAGGAGTGATCTGTGGTGCCTTTTACCAAATCTATAGGTCCAGCGGCATCTTTTTCATAAACAGGTTCTTTTATTTGTTTCATGTCTATATTTTCCTTTTTCATGTAAATAATAAAATAAAAACGTACGGCACTTTTTGTTTCAATACAGTTCATGTCTTGCGTACAGTAACTCTACAAATGACCAGCGGCAACACTGACACGAATACCCGTTGGATAATTTATTTATTTCACTATCAAAAAGTATTCTGTCTGTGCTGTGGTATTCTTGGGTATCCTGGGCAAGGCAACAGCTCCACTCTCGGCATACACTCCGATCCCAAATATGACACGACAAAAACCCTGATTTAGAGCACTCCACTACATTACATATAAGTTTTGCAAACGTTTCAACCATGAAAAGTACCGTGTTTGAGCTCTAACTTGGGCAATTAATGACATAATTAAAAAATACACTTAAATGCACATGGAATTATTTATTTAATAAGGTATACAGGTAGATTAATGGCATAATGACGATATGAGATTAAGCAAAAAGCAGTAATATCGTCGTAGAGTTCAGTTCTTTCGGTGGGCACGGTTGCGACGCATATTGGTCTGGCATTGCGGGCAGTACCATTTTCCTTTCGGTGGGGCAGTGATGCCGACGCACGGGTAGTGGAACCACTCGTAAGGACACTGAAATTAACATAATAAATAAATTAATGTAAACACTAATACTTTAGCAAATTATTATAATTCTAGGGTCCTGAGAGAAAAGGTATTTCTATCTGGGTAGAAAATCAGCAATACCTGTGAGCACGATTATACTTACGTCCTGGTTGTCACAAGCAACCATGTCTCCGTAAGAAACCTGGTTGCAGATGCAGTAGCGAGGCTCGTTGGGGTCGTATGTCCATTCCTCCTCCATTGGCTCCTCAATGGCGACATTGTTTACGACAGTATTCATGGCCCTAAAGATAAAAAGTTTTTTTTATTAAACATGTTACACACGAATTGGTTCCTGACCACGAGGGCTACTACGAGTCCGGGGAACTACCCACGTTTGGAAACTACGAAAGGTTTATGTGGTTTTGTCACAGTTAGTTACACCTGTATGCAATGACATAATAATATATTACCTACATAACATAATCTGCCTATAATGTTCCCACTGCTGGGACACGGACCTCCTCTCTGTGAGAGGGGGTGGGCCGTAATCGAGCACGCGGGCCCAGTGCGGGTTGTTGGTAGATGTCACATGTCTTCGAATTTTTGGTTCTAGGACACGCCGGTTTCCTCACGATGTTTTCTTTCAGCGTTTTGAGAGCAGTGTTGATGAAATAATTTACACAACGTAAAGCGCCCGCCCGTCTGAGTACGAACCTACGACCTACAACTTGTAAGTCGCGGCCGTCACCAGTTGGCCACCACTGCTCATATTATTGGTTTAAAATAATAAGAAAAGAAATATCAGGGTACATAATACGCACACAACAGTAGGGGAAGATGAACGACTGGCAGCCGATGCCACGGCCTGTTGAGTGTGAGCAGATACGCCAGTAGAGCTGTAACTGTTGCTTTTCCTGTAATAAAAAAATATTCATAGGTATTTTTGGGTTCAGTATTTCAGTTTTAGAAATAAAAAATCTACACTTGCCATTATGGAAAGTTTTGGAAACCAACGAAAAACCCAGAAAATAAGACTTATTCCATCAAGCATCTACGGATCAAGTGTTTATTATGCTCTAAATGAATTGTATTTATGGAAATTCTAACAATATCATAAATTCCATAGATACTTACTTCTGCTTGTTCCTCTTAGTAGTAGAAGAAGACGAATTATTGTGTCCATGAGAAGTAGTGTGATGGCCATGAACAGTGTTGCTTTGATTGTGGCTCGACGACATGGCGCCATGTCCTGTTCATTAGTATAAAACAAACATGTTTAAAAGGCCATCGACCATAAGTATGCAGAAATTGATAGCGCTATATTCTGAGGTATTGAGGTTCTTCCATACTAATATTACAAATACGAAAGTAATTGTCCGGACTTTAAAAGAGACCGTGACTTCGTTTGTTTCGGTCTTTCTTCTCGGAATAGTCAGTTAGGAAACACCGAACTCGTCTAGTTTTAAAGACATAATTTAAGTTTAACGTGTGAAAGTGTTTTGCTCTCGTCTGTCTGTTACCTTTCCGGTTGAACGCATTTGAATGACAGTGGCACACGCACGGATAGAACATGACTTGAGTTTGAACATGTTAGAACATGGGATACATGTTAGAACATGGGATACTTGTTATCCCGTGGAATAATTTCCGACCTCCACGCGGGCGAAGCCAATGGCAAAAGCTAGTATTTCATAAATGTTTTACCTACTAGACATGTAAGGGTATTATTACCATGATCATGATGTGTGTGGTGAGTCTGCAACGTCGCGTGGTGTGCGAGTTCACCGCCAGCCACAGCTTCATAAGAAGCTTTCAGTGAGGCCGTGCGACGACCGTGCTGCATCTATACAAACAAAATATATCTAATAAAATATCGATTTAATAAAATCTTAAATTCATTCATTCATTCACTGTCAGACAAAGCACAGCCTAAACCGCTACGTCTAGAAGCATGATACTTTGGACAGACATTACATTTATAACGAAGATGAGCAATAAGGAAACGAACAGTTCCTAAAGAGATTAAATAGGGGATAGAAGTGTGTATGGAAGTTCGTCATTTTTGCTAATGGGAAATTTTATGGGCTGGGCGGCTAGTTTATGGATAAAAGTTCTTTGGACATTAACTGGCAAGAAACTCTTCAGGCCGAAGGGTATACATAAACCAGACACCATCGAAGTTGAACCAATACTTAATATATAAAATTCAAAGTCCTGACTGACTGATATATCAATGCACAGCCTAATCCGCTGGTCCTAGAGACATAAAATTTGGAGGGTGTGTTCTTTCTGAGTAGTAGGTATCCACAAAGAAAGGGGTTTTCGAAATTCCACCCCCAAGAGGGTGAATGAATAGGGAGGGTGAATTTTGACGCGGACAAAGTCGCGGGCAGAATGTAGTAAGTTATAACAGGCACACTTGAGACCACAAGACCATAATTTATAACAATGACATTTAATTTGAACCAGTACCTAACTATTGTTATAACTAGAGCAGCTTACCTGCTGTGTTGCTGCGATAGCCTGGCTTGCAGCGGCAGCAATAGCACTACCAGCATGGCCCAGTGAATAAGAGTCTCGGCCCAATGCAGCCTGGGAACAATGTATAAAGTTATTTATCATGTAAATCACTACAGATCAAAATTCATCCTTTTCCATCTTCTTATTGCATATTGATGGTATGTGTTGTTAGATTACTTGGGGCCCTGTTAATCAGTAGCATTCCTCTAGTCCAGGTGCCAGTTTGGTCACTCCAGTAAGTAGGCAATGGTTATACGTATTTATTGAGCTTACTATTATCTTAGCGGTTACCTGTATAGCAGAATCAGTTCTGGAAAGATTTCCAGATGCATGGCCTCGAGATTCGCGGTTACCCCAGCTGTCGCGACGCTTTTCGGTCCGGATGCGATACCTGCAATGGAAATAATTTTGTATGTAAGTATATCTTAAGCAGTTGAAAACTGAAAACAAAAAAAACCTGGCCAAGGGTTAGGTTATTAGTATCAGGTCAGACCACGCAAAGTAAAGAGTTCTATAGTTTTTTTTTTTTTCAGGATGCGGAATCATCAAATGACTCCTCCCGCTCTGGGTGGAGCGGAAGGGAGTGTCAGACTCTTACTGACTAAAACCCACCCGTGTTCCTTCCTTCGCCCTTTATGTTCCGGGCCAGCGGTAACCCTTTCGGACAATCCCGCTGAAAGAGTTCTATAGTTGGGATGAATAATCAGCCTACAATGTTCCCATGGCTGGATCACAGGCCTTCTCTCTGTGAGAGGCAGTGGGCTGTAATCTACCATGGGGGCCCAGTGCAGGTTGGAAGATTTCACATGTCTTCGAATTTTTGGTTCTAGGACATGCCAGTTTCCTCACAATGTTTTCCTACACCATATTGCGAGTGGTGATGAAATAGTTGTATATATATGAGGAGTGCCTCCCCTAATTATTTCTTTCGCAATTTCACTACACCATTATATACACCTTCTTTCCCATTTTCATAAATACATATAGTGAAATGAAATGGCCATGTGACATCCGGATGACAAAACCATAAGAGTTCCACGTTTGCCATTTGAAATCCTAAAAAGTATACACATTATTTATTAGGTACCTGTTTTCCTTATAATGATTGTTGTTAGATGTGCTAGTGTGGTTGGTATTCACATCCAGTTCCAAAGACCGTTTCTCCAATAATTCAGTGATTCCCTTGTTATCTGCTTCAAGTTCACATTTAAACTTATGAAGCTCTGTGTCTGTGAATGAATTTTTAATTTAAGTTTTCGATAACAGGTTGTGCCACTTCAGAAGCATAATATTTAACTAGGAGAATGCAGAAATTACAGAAACATTTAAAATGCCATTGTGTCTTGTGTGGATCCACATTCCAGCATACATATGATTAATGCTAGCACAATAAGTTCTATTTGCCTATTGTTCAGACATTGTAAACACGGAAACCATAATAATCTTATTGCTGTCACACAAGTGACTGGTCCAAGTAAGTAAAAGTAACCCGTTTTTCTTTTTTACTAAAAATAGTAATCTTTCTTTTCCTTACCCAGTCTGCGCAAGTATCTATCAACTAAATCATACATCTGATTAGCTAAAGCCATTTTTTCATCAGCTTCTTCAAGAGTCTTATTGTATCCTCGTTTTATATCAGAAAATTCCGTATTAGCCTGGTCAGTATTCATCTCGCCTCTTCTACATCCGCCGAAAAGAGTACGAACTCTTTTCTCTAACGTATCCATATTATCTGTGAGAAAATTGATTTATTAGTACTGAATCAATTTTCATTATTTTCATTTTCATAGGAAAGAGTAAGTATTTATTTACTTTGAACGGACAAATCCATTTCACGCATTTCAGTGAACCTGTCCCTTAGCTCTTGCGGGAGATGCTCAATCACTGAAATTTGACAAAAATAAATTAACTAAAAGTAAATAATAGTCAGTCAACACCTTGTCACAACACCTTGCAAAACATTTTGAATTTTCGCGCTACTTTTGGCAAGAAGTAGCGGGAATATATTTTAGCACGCCTCAATGCTACCAACACTTATGCAGTGAAAATTACGTCATCGCAGGAGAACAAAGAACATCTTACTTTCTAAATAATCTTCGAGATACAGCATTTTGGTGAGTTTTAATAACGTTAAATATATATTTAAACGTAAAATCAATTCGATCTTTCACGCAACTAAAGCACAAAAAGATAGATTCGCGATTAAAGCTATGCAATATTGGCGTGTACACTATACAACGTCACGTCAAGCAGACAAAATTGTTAAAACTAGTGATGTGAAATACTATCGTTAATTATCGTAACATGTAATATCGATAAAACTGAAGCATATACATACATATAATATTAGTCTAAAGATGCACCTAAAAGAACCTTATTTTCCCGGCAATGTATGGCTGGTACACATTTCCGGAAATTTTTATGTTGATTTTTACGGTCAGGCGATACTTGAAATCGTCAACAACATTCTGATTATTTCTGATTGTGGCGGGATCGCCCCACTCCGGCAAGCATTGCTTTTAGAGGTGGGCAAAGTGTATCATTTTTGCGATTGGAACATTTGCATCTCGATCACTGAAATGATCCGAAACACTGTTATGTTTCATTTGGCTCATTTGGATCATCGGTTCAAAGGATATAAAATACAGAAAAAAGCTGAGCTAAAAGTTATCTTGCGATGAAAAAATCGGCATTAAAGCCATAAACATACTTATTGATTCCACCTAACTTTGGTAACGGTGGGGTTGCCACTATTATAAAAAAATGTCCACACTATTAGTACAGACGCCAGCACATCAAGCTACTACAATCTGTCAAATTTCTTTAATACATTTTCACCTTTATCGACCATAATGTTCAAAGTTGATTGGGAAAATTTGACAGTTTCGGGTAGCTTAATGTGCTGGCGTCTGTACAAAATGGCGTTCTAGGTTTTTGTATAACACACTAGTTATGTCAAAACGTGTGGCTACTGTACTATTATTAGATTTGATTGCCCTCAGATGGCGCCTACTATGTAGCAATACTATTACGAACTTATTGCTAATTAATCTGATGTTTTTTTTCTGATGATAGTTCTGGTTGTTACAAAAACACGGATTGCACTCACTTATCGATATAAATATTGATTTCTTATAGAACGCCCATCACTGTTTTAGTTACAGTTCTGCCAACCAAATTAAAAAAAAATGCGTTCATAAAATATTTATATGTTTAGAGAGCGTTCAAAAATTCAGCATTTGCCGTCTTCTAAAAAAATGAGAACCATTTTTTTTTCAGGAATGTTTTAGTACCTAATATCAATTGGTAATGTTTTATTTCAGTCATAATGATCCGAAGGCCTATCACGGAAATTACATTAAAACTAGACGATTTAAAGGAATATGAAGCTTTTCTAATAGATCAAAGGAATAATTCATCATCAGCTGCTGAAATGCAACAAGACACGCCAAAGCCCCTACAAACGGTTAAAACCATTGAAGAAATACATAACAGAATTGGTTATGCCCCAAAGAAAAAACCTAGCGGGCCCAGTACTGTGTAATTTAAATGAAGAAAAGGATTTAACGAAAAAATAAAGAATGGTGAAATTGATTTTTTATTTGCATTTCAAACACTTTTAGAGTAGGTATAATGATTGTCTAATTAATTTATATTAAAAAAGATATGAATAAGTTTACTACATTTATAAAATTTTATTGGTGAATTAAAGTTAGCTATGTTGTGCTTCAAATTTACGACAAATTATTACACCATTTTGTAAAGTACTACTAAAAATAAAAGAAAGACAATATAAAGAAATGATTAACAGATCTTCTTAGTTTTATTGAAGCCATTAATCACTGAACGTATGAATAACTTTGCTGGGACTCGATCCGGGAACGGAGTTTCTTTTTGCAAAATCAATACGTCGCTTCTTGTTACGCCGACGCCATAGAAGACAGCATAATCTGTAAAAAGAACATCACACACTTAACGACAGGGCAACATAATTTTAAAAACCTAACGTAAATCTAAGATAAAGGACATCGATGAAATAATTGTATAGCCAAGCCCTTCGCCTTGATCCACGTCTAAGCAACACGCATCAGGTTACGGGTGGCATGGGGTGTCATTAGTGTAGTTCTGTAATAGAAAGAAAATAATGATTTTATGCTTGGACAAGGCTAGAGCGGCTCCTCTCTATAAGCCTATCCATAAGTCTGTGGCCTATCTCAAGTTGCGTCACATCACAGGTGATTCCTTCAATGTAGCCCGCGAAATTCAAACGTTGTTTTACGTTGTATTTCGATAGACTATTTCGTGAAAATAGACGTATTGATGTTTTAAATGAATAAAGGCTGATTTTTCAATCATCTGTTATCTTTATTCGAAGAATAATTAAAAAAAATTGACAGTTACTTCATACAAAAACTGTCAACCGTCAATTTTATTCCTCGAATAAAAGTTATCTGGAGATGGAAAGATCAGCCCTTAGTCATTCATATTTTATTATAATAATAACCGCTAATTGATTTTGATCACCATTCAGAGCAAAACAGTGCTGCTATTTGCAAAAACCCTAAGAAATTTGAATGTCGCTGGCTGCATGGACGGATCTCCTATAAAAGGTCCTTTTATTGCATAGGTAGGATTCCAATCGAATGGAATGGTAGCGAGTTGGTCGGCCTTGGTATACAAACGGAAGAGGCGCGCGCGGTAAGTTGTTGGGACGTAACGTAATGATTGCGTGTTCTTGGCATGTCAATCTCAGTTATCTGAGTAGGTACAGACGCCAGCACATCAAGCTACTACAATCTGTCAAATTTATTTAATAGATTTTCAACTTTATCGTTAAAGCATAAGGTTCAAAGTTGATTAGGAAAATTTGACAGTTTCGGGTAGCTTGATGTGCTGGCGTCTGTACCTACTGTGAGAATGAGATATCACATGGAATTGTAGGCTTATAGGTACTTAACTTCTTTGCTTTTGTACCTTAATTTATTAGCTTTTTATTATTGCTGTAAGTATGTTATGTACAGGTATTAAATAAGTGTTAAAATCCATGATGTGTCTGGCTGTATGGTTTTAAGACTTATGCCATGTAAAAATACTTAAATCTAATAAAAGTATCTACATATTAGAAAATTAAACATTTTCTTGGACACAGACTAGGTACTTAGCTTGAACATCACCTCAAAGTTAGGAAATAGACTATTTCGGCGACGCTAAGAATTGAGAAGCCCATGAATAGTCCAAGTAAACCACCGCAGTTGGCCAGGAAATCCGTTTGGCCGTAGAGCTCTGAGCGACGAGACGTAATGAACTGTGCTTCTTTGAAAAACACCATGACGCGGGAGTAGGTCAGACTGAAAAAAAAGATGAGTGGTTTACAATGGCAGCAGTAAGACATATCTTTCAGGTCTCGCAAAGGTTCCTACTTTCTTTTTAGGAAATCTGGTGACAACTGAAACTGTAAAATGTGGGTGTACCTCTGGTGTACGGTCAGCAACAAAAGTCGATTACACTTCAGTTTTTTTAATCTCAGTTATTGAGCAAAATATTGGTTCAAAATTGCAGCAGAAGTACAATGCAATTTTGAACAAATATTCTGCTCCTTGTCTGAGATTAAAAAAACGGAAGTGTTAATATTTTGCTCAATACCTGAGATTAAAAAAACTGTAGTGTTAATCGACTTTTGTTGCCGACTGTACCTGGGTCGTTCTTCTTTTTTACCGACAATGAAACGATGTTTTTCTGTTTTTTTGGTTTTTGAACTATCTATAATTTTGTTTTCTGTGTGGGATTTAAAAAAAACTGCATCTGTATTTCATTAGGACCAATTAAAGTTTCCTTTCTGGCTAATATTGATTTTTTTTTAATGTTAGTTTTTAAAGAAATAATGTGACAAAGTGGCCTTTTTCTGTAGAGACTACATTTCAGTTTACCACTCTGTCACGCCATTTTACGGAAAACAACGTATAAAATATGTTGGTTAGAGAACATGAAAAATGGCATAATATTAATAGATAAGAAAAATATGGACGTTTATTCGAACCGAATTAAAAAACCGTTTATATTAATACTCCAACGAGATGCCATAATAAGACCAAGGACAGACTATTGTCGGTAAAAAAGTAGAACGACCCACCTACACTATTACCTACCCCTTCATGTAATACAGGCGTGATGTCTTTACGAATTAATGAATAAGTATTAAAACTGCCAGTGATTCAGCACTTATTTACGGGGTGCGGCTGTTTTTGTTTTTTTTAACCACTTTACAAGAAGGTATTTGACCGGGAGGTTATTTTAGAGAGGTTGTTGGCTTCAAATCAGTCGTGCGTGTGTGCGATATGAATATGGAATAAAACATGAAAACCAAAGTAGGTAGTCAACCTAAGATGGTGTAGCGAAAAGAAGTAGGGTGAGTGGGGGCAAGATCGAACGGTTTTTTGATGAGATGAGCAGTGTTGTATTTGAAGTCTTGTAGAACAGTACATATGAGCTTATGCTAAAAAATTATTTGTTTGAGTAAAGAGCAAAGAGTATATTTTTCTATCATATTGATAACATCCTGTTAAATCTGCTCCAAAGCATAAAAAAAATTAAATTAAATGTTTTTATCACGAAAATGAACCAGGGGAAAGATGAAAGGGTGATGGGGAAAGATCGAAATAGTTTCTAAAATCGTTTAAATGATTGTCAGACGCTGTTGGTGGTCACTAGTCTATAGTTTGAAGTGCCCTAAAAACTGAGAACTGACTGAAGTGTCAAAATTCCTTTAGTTTAGAAAGATATAACGTTTTTATATTTTTATATATTTCAATCTTACCCCACCGGGGGAAGATTGACAAAGAGGTTCTCAAACTTTCCACTTTAATTGCTTAAGGTTATACTGAAAATAAAACATTGCTATCAATCAAATTATATCCTTTAATTTTACTTTATCCTAATACTTACCGAGATATTAGAAAACAGAGAGTTTGCATTTTTCTTTCATCTGAGTCTACAAATGTAGCGCAATACGTAACAAATAAAAGTGACATAAAGATAAAATATTCGAAAATTAAATAGTTATCCAAGCAACATCTAAGAAAAATAAAAAATGTATGGCTTCATGCCCATAACAAAAACATAAAAAGACTCTTCAAAGGCAAAAAAGCAATAACAAATCACTTATCTTACATTAATTTGCCATATTTAGGATCAATATCTTTAAAGATTCAATTTTAATCTTTATTACATCTAAAGGTACGAGTTCGTAGTCGACTGCAGACAGCAGCAGCATACGACGTGTCGCTGCGACACTACTGGGGTCTATGTATTTCTATGAAAACAACGTGTCGCTAGCTACGGAAGGTATTTCATAGAAACACATAGAAACCAGTAGTGTCGTGGCGACACGTCGCCTGCTGCTTGCAGTTAGCTACGAAGTTGTACCTTAATTCTTAACATAATAATCTCGACTTCGGCACGGATTTTTCGGGATGTCTTGTTCTTTCACACTATGACGTATTATATTATAAAGATTCCTTCCGTTTTACTTTCTCTATGGCGTTAGCAATATCGTCATGGGTGTAGGAAGTTGCGCGTAGAGATGTCCGGACGTAGTTACGTGGCATGGTGATTCTGAATTGACAAAATGCAATTATTATTGAATAGTCATTCGGTAGTCCTAAGTTGGTATTTATAATAATAATATTTGTAATCACTAATCAATTATACACAAAATTAATTCATTCAAACTTTGCATAAACGATATTCTATAAGAACATCATAAAAGGGTAGGTACCGATTAATTTATTTTGTATACTTATCTTATCATGAACAGTTTGAGAACATCTGACTATTTGTATGACTTTTGAAAACGGGGTAAGGTCGAAACTTTTAAATGTTCTTCTTACCCCGTCAAATATTGGTGGGTAAAGATGGAAAATTGAAATAAATCCTAAAATACGAAAAATAGCCATATTTGGATGTAATAACACAACTAAGAATTAAAAATAATGAGTAGATATTCCAATAAAACATTCGTACCCACCTCGTAAGTAAAGTTACAGGACACGGGGTAAGATTAAAACACTCGATTAATTTGCGTAAAAGTCACTGCGCAGAAATTTGCATTTTTCACACAACCATTCACTCAAAGCGGTAAACGCTGATTGAGATGTGCGACGTAACAAAATGGCGATCTTAACAATGTTGCCATCACTGCAAAAACTGCATTAAGTCTGACGTTATGGACAACTTTTTGTGTTACCCCGTTTTCTATCTTCCCCCCACTCACCCTACCTAAGTATTGATTTTGTTATGATTTAGGTTATTTGCAAACTAACATAACAAAAGACAAAAAGATTGAAAGATTGGAGGGAGGCCTTTCCCCAGGAGTGGGACAGCGTAGGCTAGTAAAAAAATACTTAAGGCTACGCCGACCGCCTAGTGGCGCCCTTATCATTTGTTTGGTTATTTCTTTTATTTTAGAATGAAAATGCAGAAAATAAGCACGTAAGTTGTGCTCCATAAGATTGTACGCGTACCGTACCGTTTATATTAACGTATAATCTTGTGGAGCACAACTTAACGTGCTTATTTTCTGCATTTTCATTCTAAAATAAAATAAACAACCAAATAAACGATGAGGGCGCCACTGCGCGGTCGGCGTTTGGTCGGCGCCCGCTTAATAAATAACAAATACCTACTGCATCTAACGGGCATAACGAAGGTCGATAACAGTACAGTACCTACCTATTTGATTTTCTATCAAATCGCCTGTTTCCCTCCGCGATATTGACAGGATACTGTCTGGCTGTTTTTGCAGATAACTCGAATATTGCGCGATATCATCGTTAACACATTTATCCAATAGATCCAGACTATGTGGTTAGGTGTATTCTCTTTGAATAGATCTATCAGAATTAATAGGGATAAACCGAACGAATTACCATGGCTTCAACACATGATACTAAATTCCGACGAAAAAAAAAATTGTTGTTCCATACGTTTTGACCGGGTAGGTATTGCAGTTTTCTATAAAACAGCTGATTTTTGTTTTGATAACCGACTAAAAGTTCTACGCTATGTCTAGAATCATTGTATTAAATTTATGGTTACAGTTGGCTCGTCCATGTCCCTGCCAGTTCCTGTATGTTTTCCCATATTGTCAATAAAGCTGATCCTTGGTGTAGGTCCTACCATACTTACTTATTTATTAAATACAGGCTGGCAAGACTATTTAGAAAAGTTATGTCATACCTAGGTACCTGCTGACTCCACAATGAAAGTTTAAATAAAATACGAAGCCAAGTTTATGTATTCGCAAAAACCAGTTAAATAATTGTAAAAAAATGATTGCGTAATTGATCCAATTGTGTAGGTAAACGGTAAACAAGTAACTTACTCCTTTAATTCTTCGGATACGTTATACAGTTTATAGGCTCTAAAAATGGCGGCCCAATCATAGTCGGCCTGGGATGTCTCTGCCTCGTACTCTATGGACGTGCACGCTGGTAGGCATCGGCACCTGGACGAGACTGCCAAGGCCTCTCCCAGTGAATCAGTCTCATTCTTCACATGACTGTCGAGCCCTGACTGGATTTCAATTGTCACCAGTTCCACTGAAAATATGGTTAGAAATTATCTAAGTACCTAGCTGATGATTAGGTAGGTATCCATCATCATAAAGTTCGTTATCCATCATCATGAGCCTCTAGTGCACTCTACTGCCGGACATAATAGGTTTCGACATAATTTGATATAGGTTCAGTAAGTACATGGCTACTTATTCATCTTACGCAATATTTTAGATAAAAACGGAAAAATCTATTATCGTACCTGCGTGAAAGTGAATAAAATTTTTATTGAATTAATAATGTAGGTAGGTATGTAAGTATAGCCATGTCAGGTCATGCTATGCTAATTTCTTACGTAACTTCTACGAATCATTTTAATTGAACATAGGTCCCAGAGTTATGCTTGCTGTCATGCTGATTGGTGGATAAATTACTGATAGAACATACGATGACCGACTTACTTTGAGCTTTTTTTATACATTCTCTGCTGCCAGCATTGCAGACCTCCATATTTGGCCCATCTGGAACGCAGAGTGCATTTTTAAGCAGTGTTACATAACATTACGTCAGATGGCCCTCGTTCTATAGGTATCAACACTACCTATGAATAAACTATCATAGTATAAATAGGTAATTCATTAAGTTTACCTAGGTAGGTAATAAGATGCTATACTTGGTGTATAAACAGAAATATTAAATACCTAATTCTACTCCAATAAAAGAGCAGGTTCATTCTCATTTTATTTTGTGTTTTGACGTTTGAAGTTCATAAATTATTATCGTGAATTTTTACGCTCTTCTAAGAAAATATAATAACAGACGCTAAACATTGTTGTTAATGGTACGATTTAAAAAATCCGTCCGTAACGCAATTCTGAGATACTTTTTAGGGTCAGGTCCGGTAGGTACATCAATCAAAGATTTGAATTTACCGGATTTTAAATAAGTAAGTACTTACAAGGCATTCCGAAATGCACACATCCACATCGAGTGTAAGTAAAGTTCGATAAACACTCCATCTCGCAATTTGCTTGAGTGTACACTTTGAAGTATTGGAGATAGCGCTCGGTTGGAAAATAGCATTGTCGTCTGTGAACAAATTAAAAACAACTCTTTGTTTCACCGATATTTTGTCTGAGCTCATTTTATAGACATAGACGAGCTATATAAATTAATTAGATGAGAAAATTTTATTGGTCAGTGAATAATAAAATCCAGTTTAATAGATTTTTGTCAAACTGAAAGTAGAAATCGGTTTTCTTTTAACGCGCGTTTTTACACACGTTTTTTTAATGTCTGTAACTAAAGTAGGATCAATTTAAAACAAAGAATTTTATTCCAAGTATAATATGTTTTCTACATTATGTTCTTACCTGGTAGGTTCGTAAGGTTTAAGGCCTGAGGAAGTGGTCATCATTTTAGGTTTCACCGCAACGACTACCTCTTGCGATAGAGGCGATCGGAAGTACTGTTGTGAAAGCCTCGGCAGCTCTGCCGGATTGTGCAACAGTATCTACGAACATCACAGGAAATGTGTTTAAACTATAAGTATCTATGTTTGGTACGGAGAAATAACTTAAATGCACTTAGGCAATATGTAAAAAAACATCTGTCCAATCCGTGGGCGGTTGTTAAGTCTCGTGCTACGAGTGTATTCATGTGGTCACTTTTAGGATTTTTAATTGGGAATTTTACCTTGCTTGACTTGAGGCGTGGGCAACCGTCCTTGAAATTTTGGAAGGACCTACTGAAAACGTACATTTAAAAAAATAATAACTTTTTTACTGGTTTATGTTATTGAAGTACCTAAGTGGCATTTTCGGATCGGACTGGGTTTTTTTACACATTGAATGGCAATGAATACCTTAAAACCTTGCACTGGACCTCTGCAAAGATAGTCCAAATCGATTTTTTTGGCTTTTAGTAAGAAGGTCAGTCCAGATTTTACACCGTATCCCTGTAACCAACAATTGCATGAAAGAAACTAAACTAAGTTTATGATTAAATATTAAACATACCTAAGACTGGTAGTTATTGGAAAATAGACATAATAAGACCATAGATAGTCATCCAATGTTAGTCAGTTGATGCTCCCAGACAGGGCAGATATAGGTAGCTTATTCAGCAACAGCAGCTTGGCTCCTACATGACCTAAAGCGCGGTCTTTGTCGGACTGCATAGAAAAGAAAGAGAAGCGCGATGACATAACGCTGGTAATTTATTGCAAAATATGAAGCAATTATCTATTTACAAAAAATCTATTGTTTGACTAAAAAATTAAAACACACTAGTGTTTTAATTTTTTGTTGCTTGTAGAATAATCTGAGAAAAATCAGAATATTGTATGTAGGTATATTAGTAGGTATGGATGCTAGCCAGTTGCTCCCAGACAGGGCAGATGAGATAGCTTATTCAGCAACAGCAGCTTGGACTACAAAGCAATATTTACATGCTGTGTCGGTCTATTGGGATAAAAAGTAAACAAAGAATAAAAAAACAAACACGAATGCCGAGACTCACCGCGCCTCTGTGCGGATATGTTTCTATAGGCGTTCCTGATGCGTATCCTTCTTCCAAACTCCACGATTCGGCTCGCTGATCATGTTCCAAGTATGGGTAGTGGTGATGTAAACTAACAAAAAATAGGTACAATTGATTTGCTGTACTGGGCTTGCACTGTTAGGGACATATAGCTTCATAGCAGTTATACAAAAATGTAACCTACTTGTCTAATCTAAACATTTCTTCTGGCCCTAAAGTGTTAAATGTGTAGCAAAGACCTTCTTCCGTCATTATAGGGGAAAATAATTCGGAACAATTTTCACTTGGTATATCTTTCCATTTACATCCGAAGAACACTTCTGTTAGATTTGGGGATACCTGAAAAGTATAATAAGATTAAAGAGGACCAGTAAAATATAGAATTGGGTTTTGAAAGTATTCAATTCAAACCGATTTAATGTTGTCCACTGTGTCGACACCAGATGAAAATTTTCGACCATTCGGAGGAGCAAGATGGTCGTCACAGACCATCGTTAAATCTTCAAACATGTGTTGTCTAAAACATAAATAATATAGATTAACATTTTAAATATCTGAGTAGTAAACATTACCTATAAAATAATCGCATCCAGGATTTTTAAAAGTATGAAATAAGCTTTTGATTTTTTTTTTAACTCACTCAGATAAAGAGAGATTGTCTCGGTCATTATTATACAAGTGATAATATTCTGTAAAATTAAATTTTCTCTGCATTGCCTTGGTTTCAAAACACACCGTTACTGCAGGATAAGGAATCTGAAATCAAAAATATTAGAAGAAGAAAATATTTTTAGTGTAATACCACAATCATTATGATAGTACAAACACGGACAGCACCATGGCAGAGACCAAGACAGATGTGCTGCGAATAAACTCTCGATGCACCACCAAGCCGTAGCACATTTACAGTAGGTACGTTAAGGTACCAACCTAGTTAGTAATGAAACCATTGAAAACCCACTGAAAGCACCCTTGCTTACAACAAAGGCAAAACATAAAAAACTAAACTTAATTAAGTTGAACTTACCTGCCACACAGGAGTAGGGTTTTCAGCAAAACTAACAATGACGGGACTTTCATTCCACTTTATCCAAACTTTTCTGATCAATCCGGAACAAAGTACCACACAGCAGGTAAACATGAAGAGCCAGAACACTCTGGAATAAAATACGACAGATAATTTTGTAGCAATTATCATGAATAACAAAGTTAGGTTCAATTATCTTACTTTTCCACACATGTCCTTTCTTTCTCTCCAATGTATTTCAGTCCATGAAGATTGGAATTAGCCGTATAATCTATCAAGTAATCTTTGATAATGCTACGCTTCCCTCTCTTTTTGGTCTTTTCAGGATGCCCGTCATTTTCCACGACATCCGGGGTCTTCACACAGCTTTCCGATCTAAAAAAATATTACTTACAATTAGTTTTTATGAACAATCATCATGTATAGATTTGGGAGTTTTATTGCTCAAGATATACCTCGAGTGTCGCCTCATGATGCTCGGCAAAGACTACATCAAATGGGCTCCAAACAAAACGTTTTGTTAATTTGGGCTTGGTATGAAAAGCGTCATAGCTGTAAATGTTAACCCAAGGGAAGCATGAGGTCCAATTACTAAATTAAAATTTGTAGAATGCTGACTAATTCGTTACATTTGTACATTATTATTTATTTAATGAATATTCAAATCGTAACAAAGTTCGCAAATGGTATGGTTAGGTACCTAATGCTTAAGTACAGACGCCAGCACTTCAAGCTACTTCAATCTGTCAAATTTCTTTAATAGATTTTCAACTTTATCGCTAAGGCATTAGGTTCAAGGTAGATTGGGAAAATTTGAGTTTTGGGTAGCTTGATGTGGTGGCGTCTGTACTTTTATAATTGACATTGCAATGACATATTGAAGTTTACAGAATTGCCCTACCTCAAGTCACTCGGGAGTTATGTGAAATAATGTTGTGATGGATAATGACTGTGTTTTGTTTTTCTCTTTGTACCTACTTTTTACTACAAAACATAAAAAATACCTTAGATAGGTTTAAGAATTGTTGTCATCAACATCATACTCATACAACATACCTACACCATTTCGCGGGGTCACGGGGCTAGAAGATAAAAGACGTAGGTAGGTAGGTACCTACTTACCTCATGATCATTATCTGCCTAGCCTTTTCCCCACTATGTTGGGGTCGGCTTCCAGTCTAACCGGATGCAGCTGAATACCAGTATTTTACATGGAGCGTTTACCTACCTATCTACTTACCTATTACCATGCTATTACCTCTGGCTGCGTCATAGCGCTGCGAACAATACAGTGAAGCATGCAAAAACTACACCTCCGCTCTGTGCATACACGATCACACGCACACATTTACAATCAAACTACACCTCACTATGTGGACACATGTTTACGAAACCAACCTAACTTTACTGTTGACAGCCCTCTGTCTTGGTTTTTATTTGGTCTGAGACTATTACCTACAACAACATTTTGCTATCATTACTTTCTGATCATTGTTGATGATCAGCATGCCTTCAGCTGCTGATCTACCAACGGGGTAATTTTGTGAAGCACTATCAGTAGCAATGCCTTTTATTTTGATAGTTCAACAACATTCATTGCATTATTTTTTTTGTGCAGATAAATTATTCAAATTTTTTGAATTTTTCTATGATTAGCAATACCTATCCTTCAAAATGATCCAGATTGTGAATGCAAGTGTTACCTACGCAATTAATTCTGTTTAGCAGTTGTAGGGAGGTACGCAACTAAGTACGTAGGTTAGGTATTTGTATGACCTAAGGACTATTGGATGAAGCTATTAGGTACTAGCGAATCGGTACTATAGCGACTGAACTGCTTTATACCTACCTATTTTCGAAATAAATAGGTAGGTAAGTCTAGTGTTTTTGGGTTTTGTGGTGTGTTTAGTGTTTTCGTTTGTGTTTTTTGTGTTTTCTCGTACAATAACATCGCATGACTTACTTAATTGTTTAGAATTTCCCACGAGAGGTATCGAGTTGGGATCATGCGACGCAAATAGATACGCAAATTTTAATTTAATTACACTTCAAGTTAATTAATTATAATAATTATGCAATTATGGTGACTGTAGATACACAATTGCTGTTATAGGCGCAGTTGTTACACACTCCAATTCCCTAAAGGAAACCCTATTTTTATTAGCTTTAAGTGTGACATGTGACATCTGGGGGCACGGCAGTGCCCCAGCCAAGTCGAGCAAAAAGCGGCACGGCCGTACCATCCTTTTCTCGAAACATTTCAGGCCATTTTCGACTCCACTATAACTTCGTTGTGGATAAAACTAGAAGCCTGAATTTTCAGTAACCAAGCAGGTAGGCAGGTAGTAAACACGGTAGGTATATTTCAAATTTCATTCAATTTGAATCAGTAGTTTAAGAATTATAAATAGTTAAAGTTTCTTAATTTTGTCATTCACTGACTGACTGATCGATCATCAAAACTCTAAAGCACTTCTAGTCTAGCAGACATAAAAGCTTCAAATTTAGAATACAATTAGTGTTTAGTGTATAAATCAAGGCAAAAAATTTTTTTTTTGCTTTTTCGGTCCACTTTTCTAGATACACCAAGTGCGTAAATAACTTTGTAATAAAAATAAATATGTATATAGGATTACAAAGTTGACTTGGCATTCGCACTAAACAATATAATATTTAATATACCTAATATATTACTGGTGAGATACATTGTGTTTTCATGCGATGGCCAAGTCAATATATTTATTTAAAACATAAAAGATTTCTAATATTGATATGGTCACTATAAGATCATTACGTAATAACTTAAGACAGAATGTCCCTTAAGTAGGGACTGAATAAATTAACCGACTTGGTATTACAGGGATCTCACAACTTTTTACGGTAGAAGTACTGAGTTGCGAGACTTGGTTTTTTTACAAGTTAATATGTTTTGATGGCATTAAAATTAACACGAAAGGACAAAAGTTACCCGATCAAAATGTTTTCCTATGTATGTGACAGAACATAACATCAAACAATAATACTAAACGCTACTGTTATAATGATGTTGATATAATACAAACCAAAGTAACGAAAAGTGATAAAAATAACATAATGGCCCATGCCCATTCTGGCATTTTCAAACCTGTTAAAATTAGCTGTCGAGAGCGATGCGTTGATCTTCCTCAATTCACAATCACAACAGCTAATTTGGGATTTCCTTGTTTCTGTGTTTATGGTATTCATTATATATATAAGTCTCACAAACAAATGATCTATTTATTAATTTAATTACAAAATTAAATAAAATGTTGTTGAACTACGCTTGATAAACGAATAAGTGTAAAACGTGTCAAATAGGTTTATGCTCCCGCAATACTGCAACTGACTGAAATACTATTTTTATAAATCCGTTCGAATGAACTGGACAACGCTGATTGCCTGAATGAATTTTAGAGCGTATGGCGCTTATCACAAGATAGTTATTGTGGTCACAAAAATATAGCATTAAATCATCTACCTAATTGAAGAATATTCAATTCAGTCTCGCACGATCAAAAGAATTAATAATTAATTCTTTTGATTGTGCAAGACTGATTTGTGACAATTTAGTTGCTTTGCGGAGCTTTTATTTTTATGAGCCTAATAATAATATATAATTATGTCAAACTTATAGCTGTTTTTCCACCCGAGATGTGCTAGCGCGGTGAAGATAAGCTGTGAAAGTACGAAACTAGATTGTGTCTATTTCCGCCAGCGAAGTGGTATAGAAAAAGCTTAGCTTTGTTGAATCCATTTCTACCAGAACTCAGCTTTGAAAATCAAACGACTCTATTAGTTGATATAATACTTAAACATCCGTCGCTACGAAGCTTAACAAATCTCTGGCAGAAAGGCAGCCTAGCCCAGCCGTCTTAAAAGTCCTCTGTCTGAATTCAAGAGCTCGATTGCTTCAGTTTATAAATTGACTAATTCAAGCATACACCACTTCCAAATATAAAATAGTTACATATATTTTAAGCAGGATTTTTGCCTTTAAAGCTGTAGAAAGGTAATTAAGACATTCTCTTGCAAAAACGTAATGGCCTCGCAAAGGAGCGCATCTCGATTGCGCTATCATCAATTATAAGAGTTTTATCAAGGACTAGTTACTGCTACTTATAGACGGCTCGTCTAGTAGCGCAATGAGCAGTGTGCAGAGAACGAGGATTCTTGCAAGTCGTGAAAACTGCATAATATTTAGGCTTCAAAGAAACAAATGCCTACCTATGTTCCACCATGCTAGAGATTCATTACCTCCTACTTAGTTAGTCTGTTATTTACAACCAAAACGTAAAAAGTATAGTGCTAAAAGTAGATACCTATAGATCTTAAAGGTTTGTTAGGTCTGAATTGCGTAACACGAACAATGGCAATGCCTTTTTTGTCAGCGTTATTTACGTTGTTGAGCAGGCGAATTTTTCAAACTTATGTATCAATGAGTTAGCAATTCCTTCAAAATCGATCGCAATGTGATTAAAAGTGTGTAACACAGATAAGATGCTGCACCCTAATTGCGTAACACTAGTGTTGCCCAAAATCGGTCTTGGTCTTGCAGTCTTGGTCTTGTTCTTGCATTTTTGCAAGACCAAGACCAAGACCAAGACCGACTTATTTTAGCAAGACCAAGACCAAGACTGAACCCTGCAAGACTTGAGCAAGAACAAGACTAAGCCTGCAAGACTCTTGCGTCTCGCAGTTAAGTCAAACTGAGATTTGGGCGTTATAGTAGGTATTTGGTTTCAATCCCGATTATGCGAAAATGGATGTATTTTTTTTATGAAACAGTAAATTACATTGTTGAATTGCATTGAAAACTAAAATTATTGTTGATAATAAAAAAAATATCGAAAAATTACGTGACTATCAATACACTTCTGCACGTTTTTTTTTAATCTTCTTTACTTAAGGCGAAAGCGGTATTAGGTAGCCCGTGAAATTCACTGACCAGCAAATTGCAAAAAACGTAAGAAAATTTTAATTTCGCGGGCTACCTTAGCGCTTCCCCCTTAAATCGATGAAGCTTTAGAAAAATAATTATCCCCTCATAACGAATCTAAAATAAAAGTAGTAAATGGGTCATTCAATTATGTAGATGATTAAAATGCCTCATGTGACGCGTCTGTTAGATTCGTTGGGATTCATGGCCGACTCGACGCCGCGCGGGGATTCCCGCAATCTTCCGCATTTTTTGTCAGGTTCAAGCATTTATGCACTTTATTGTAATAATTTTAAAGTTTATTTTCAAGTGCGTTAATAATACGAGGAGACCGCTTGGCGCTGCGGTCCCTTTGTCATAGTATAAAGAGGCGAAGTAGGCTATCTCCGGCCCGATCCGCGATATAATTGCCTACTGTCTCAGGGTTGTTACTTTTAGCTAAATGTTAATTCAGTGCCTATAAATTGGCAAGGGTCGGGAAGTTGTATTTTTTACTTGTATTGTCTGAGTACAGGGTTTGTGAGGTCAGTTTTACCTAAACGATGATGAAACCTTTCACGATAAAAGAAAGAGTGACGGGCCAGCAAACGGGCGGCGCGGGGCGGTGATGAACACGAGAAAACAACGATCAATGGCAAATCAATTGACAGATCAAAAGTACCTAATGCATTCTAGTGGGAAAGTAGGTCTACCTACTTCCTCTGTCTGATATAAAATAATACTTACAACAAATACTAAATAAGTAGGTATGAGTCATCAAGTAAAAATTATATGCTAGAACTTGCAAGCTGCAACTTGCTTACCTTTCCAGTTCAATAGATAATCAGAAAAGAGACAATTCTGGAATTACTTATTAAGACACTCAAAAACACAAATCAATACGTTCTGCGATTATCACACATTTTTCATTCATTTAGCGGTGCCGAAAGCCGTGACGCGCGAAGCTCATGCGGTGTTAGCCCCGACTGGCGCACTGAGAAACGGGTCGAGATTTTGTTAAGTGTGCGTGCAGCGACGCATAGATACTATGACGCACACATACAAGCCGCGCGCGGTGCGTTTGTATGAAGACAACGTACTTCCCCTCTTTATACTATGCCTTTGTGGCGGCATTTGAAAGCGAATAGCGTAGGTACGAAGACAGTGTTGACCTCGCAAATGAACTTTAGCGATACAGCTGATCAGGTAGCCCTTTCGAGTTTTATTTACATTGCTGTTTTAAGTGAAACAAGTGAATTTACTATTTTTAATTAAAAATCTCATTGGGTCAGATAGAAATAATGATTGTATACAGTTCACAGTAAAAAAAATTGCAGAAAAAAACGTAAAAATTAAGAAAAAGCCGACGAAAAATTTCAACGCAGGGGGTCCAGAATCATGTACAGACGCCAGCACATCAAGCTACCCGAAACTGTCAAATTTTCCCCAATCAATTTTGAACCTTATGCTTTAGCGATAAAGTTGAAAATCTATTAAAGAAATTTGACAGACTGTAGTAGGTTGATGTGCTGGCGTCTGTACCTACTGAATCCATGGTAAGCGGTTGCGCGTCGATGTCCCTGCCACCCTGAGCAATAGGCTAATAGGTATTTGAATGTAGTCTAGTCTAAGTAGTAGAGTCTCGCAAGACTTGCGAGACTCTTGCTGCAAGACCAAGACCAAGACCAAGACTGAGAGCGCAATACCAAGACCAAGACCAAGACCAGGTGTATTGACGCAAGACCAAGACCAAGACTGGCTAAGGTCTTGTCTTGGTCTTGCATTTGGGCAACACTACGTAACACACTAACAATGTTTTATCTCATTTTGAAGGATATTGCTCATCCATTGCTTCATTATGTTGGAAAAATGTGTCTGCTCAACAACGTAAATAACGCAATGAATGCTGTTGAACTGTCAAAATGAAACCCATTGCTACTGATAGTGTGCTACGCAATTACCCCGCTGATCATTCTGTTTATATAAAGAAACTAGCTTCTGCCCGCGACTTCGTCCGCGTGAAATTTCTTGTTACTCCGACCCACCCCGTCGCATCGCATCGCCTGCCCGCGCTATTACATCGTTTTTGCTTAGCGTTCTTTCTGATTTTTTTTTCATTTTGCTCGGCTCCTAAAGGTCATAGCGTGATGTTAAATAGCCTATAGCCTTCCTCAAGCATTGGGCTATCAAATGCAAAAAGAATTTTTCAAATCCGCGCGTTCAACCAAACAAACTCTTCAGCTTTATAATATTAGTATAGTATAGATAGAAGTGTTGATTTCGAACCTGTTATCAAATGATGCGATTCTTGCTCTGGCTCTGGCCTTTTTACATTTGTTGCAAACTTGGCACTCTTTTGTGAACTTTAATAATGTTGGGTCCATTTCGTACCTACCTACTTCTTGCTTCTCAATTCTCACTCACTTATTTAAAACGGAATTAATAACGATAGAACTGTCACATGAGGTCTGAATGTAAGAAGCTTGGACACTGCTCTCAAATTGTTGTTATGATCGATTGTTTATAAAGGCTGTTTCATTTTCATTGTGCTGGGTTTTCTTTGTCATCATTATTACTGACGCTATGGAGCGTACCTAATGCTTGTTTATCTATCTATATTAATAATAATGCTGAAGAGTTTGTTTGTTTATTTGAACGCGCTAATCTCTTGAACTACCGGTTGGATTAGAAAAAATATTTTTGCATTTGGTAGTCCAATTCTTTAGGATGGCTACTTACCATCACGATAGGATCCCGTTCGAGAGAACGCTGAGCGAAAGCGAAGTAACAGCGCAGCAGGCGTGCGATGCGATGCTACGGGGTGGGTCGGGGGAACAAGAAATTTCACGGGACAAAGTCGCGGGCAGAAGCTAGTATTATTATAAGCGGCAATAGGTGCCCACGACATTGCATGTGTTGTGGAAGTTAGGTACTTGTAACACGAATTAGTAAAAACTTGAGAACCTCCTTCTTTTTACCCGACTGCGCCAGAAGGAAGGTTATTTTCGTGGGTTAAAAATCCAAACGATAGAGATGATAACCCTTTACTTACCTAAGATTTCACATATACCTTCAATGGCCGTCCAGGAACGTCCGAACGCTCTTACCTAAATCGAAACTTCTAAATCTAACGCTTGTTCTGGGTAATTACCTACTTATTGTAGTTATCCTTTCTTCCCTTGCTTGCCTGGCATTAGATTTACCTACTAGACAGGTTCTTTTATTTTGGCAATTGCTAAAGAGATTAAATACCTTCCGTATTTAATAAATAAAATCATTTTATTTCGGATAACTAAAACTTCCATAAATTGTTAGTAACAGGTTTATACATAAAAACTAAAGACGTAATAATGAGAAGGCCTTTATTTTTTTATTCTTAACGTTTTGTTCATGTTTATTACCCATCTTACTTAATTTAGTCTGTTTTAGTTTAGCATAATATACAAAATAGTATATAATATATAATAGTATATAATATATAGTTATATATAAAATATAACGGCAGGGACTAAAATAGCTTTTTAATCCCTAGACGCCAGCACATCAAGCTACCCGAAACTGTCAAATTTTCCCAATCAACTTTGAATCTTATGCTTTAGCGATAAAGTTGAAAATCTATTAAAGAGATTTGACAGATTGTAGTAAGTAGCTTGATGTGCTGGCGTCTGTACATCTTTTTGACGCTGCCTGTACCAACTGCCTACGTTTGATCTTTCATGTAGTATATAGTTAAGTACCTACGCATAAAAACATAACCCTATCCTGTCACGTAGTCAGGTAAATAGTGTGTGACACGCACATAACTAGGTATTCCCCAGTTATTTAAAAGTTTCATAAACTACTAAATTAATTCGATAATCGAATTGGTTTTTATTACCTCGCAGTAGGTGCGAAAAGTAGAGTAGGTATTCTCCTCGGGGATAAAGGTGTCTTCGTCTTGGGCGCGCTTGAATCCCTCACTGCACTTAGGATTGTAGTCTAAACTCTCTCGCTTCGCTCAGGAGCTATCTCAGAGCTTTCTCGCTACGCTCGGGAGCCTTAGAACCCCTGGTTGCGTTCAGAAATCAAAATAGCGCCCGCGACAATAAGACACTACTTTGTCCCCTTAGTGAATAATCTATTATTACACAATTAGTCCATTTAAAAAATTTTAAATATTAAAAGCATTGCATCATGAGCTAGATCTAGCCGTAACATCACATACTAACGGTAAACGAAAACAATAACGTAACTTTGATAGAATGGTTGTTTTTTTTCATCGGAGAGTTTTACGCTACTTAAAGGTTATAAGTAATCTAATTCTAAGCTAGTTTAGCTCTCCAGTACCTACTCTGATCCCAGATTTCCCAGGGCAAAAGTGTTTTCAATTTCGTTTAGTTTGACTGTTCATACAATAAAAACTGAAAACCTCCATAGGATCGGATGGTAAATTTTTGCAAACGCTCATTTATTGTGTCTTTGGCCAAAGCTTGCATTTGACGTAACTTGCATTGAGTAAGTGAATAATAGCGAGATCCCAATAGAAAAACAGAGGCATATTTCCAAACTAAATTGGAGAAAAAAAACTTGCTAAAAGCCAGTATAAGAACGAATTTGTTCTTCAGTATAGTGTGAAGTGAAGCTAAAATAACAATGGGAACAAAATATATTGAAGTAAGTACCTAAGTTCAGTTGATAAAATACAGGACCTTATGTAATTATAGTTCTAAGCATAACGTTATAGTAGTGAGATGTAATTGAATGTCAGCATGTTGTTTGATATTGATAGTTCAGGTTGGGGCAGTAGTTATACTTACTCCTCGGTGGGGTTACAACGATTGTAGCAAGATTAGGCAGATCATGGAGCGGTGCGCGGCACATACGTGCGTCGATCTGTCGGCCGTCCGTCCCCCGCGACTTGATTACAGTACGAGGGAGCGAGTGCGAGGCACTGACTGGCGGCGCGCCGGCCCGCACTACCAGTGTTTGTAAGGTCGTAGCCGCAGGCAGCCTCTCGCGGCGCCCGACGCTCGTTTACTCGTTTCAAAAACAACATTATTTCAACCTTTTCTTTGGCGCGAAAAGTCACGATGTCCGCCACAGACGAGCTCACTGGTATTCTCTCGAGGAGGCAGGAGATCAATGACAAACTTGAAGAGGGTTTGGAGGTTAAGCCGAAATATAAATTCGTAAACGTTTATACGGAATTTCATGAGTTCTCCAGGAAGGAAATAAAACAATACGAGGAGACCTTCAACAAGTAAGTGGACTTTTTATTTTATCAAACTCGATTCTTGGAGATCGGTACGGCAAAGTCGCATCTCTGCAGAAAGCCGTATTACCACCGGCGTCACCTGGCCTTTATTGCTTTTATAATTTTGTGTAAATAGTGTCGCTATGATAGTCTCTGATGGAAATCTACATTTTAATGTAAATACCAATGCTGTGTTATGTGATGATTATAGAAAATATAATATTGATGACTTAGAGAATATGAATGAAAGTGAAGAAAAAATCGAACGCGCTTAATTTACCGAAGGTAATCTACGTCTTGGAATTAAATATCACTGTTGGTGTTTTAAGATAAGGGCTCCAACTATGCATACATCTTGGTTATATAAGATAGACATTAAACTCGTTTAGATTTTATACATTTCTGAAGGTAACTGACGTAAGAGATTCTGCAGCTTAGACCATTTATCAACAAATGGTCTCACTACGACTTAGAATAAAACCCATTAACTCTGTATGACGTTAATCTAAGTTTAAAATTTTGTAACCCGTTGAATTTATTTGGGTTAATAATTTGGAAAACATGTTTACTTAAAACTAACTCACCCTCTATATTTTTATCTTATAAATTGGGTCTTTTGGCAGAACAGTTAGAGATAGTGGTGTCTATGTGTTTGTAAACTAATAAGTAATTAACTTAATTCATTGTTGCTTGTTTACCTACACCAAAAAATAAAAGGAACTGCGTATTTTGTAGGTAATGTCACTTGATATAGCACTAATGGGTTAGAGCAACCTAGTTATTTGTTAGAATTTTTATGGAAGGAAAGTAGGTATATTTTTTCTAATTACGCAATAAATAAACCTTAACAAAGTAGTAGGTATCGCTTTTGTTTTTTCATAAACACAATAGAGATAGGATGTTAACCTTACAATATACAATATGGCGAACTGATTCTGCGCTATCTCTCTCTCCTGACCTTTAGATACAAGCTTTGTACAAATTATTATAATATTAAATTAGCAAATTGCTTTCAAAATAATATATCAAAGCCCGTCTCATAAACATGATTTCTAAAGTTATAGGTAGGTAGGTATTGCCTTATTATATACGACTAGACATTTCAATAGGTCACGACATTTTGTAGAATCTAAGTCAGATGGCGCAAATGCCATGTCTCTATCATCTAACTTGTTTTTAACTGATTTACTAAAATTTTGATAAATATTAGGCGTCAGATTAATAAATTAGGTGAGTAGAAGTTCCAGCATCAGTATTACCACCATCGTTAATTATTCGTACAATTACCTAAACCAGGCAGTTAGTTACCGTGAGAGGTTGATTCAAATTCCAGAGTTTTAATATAAAAAGGTGGTTCCTCCAATTCCACCCTTGTTTGGATGGTTTCTTAAACTCATAACAAGAGTCCATCAAAGTAGGTGCTGCTCAGCCTTGCTAAACCCTTTGTAATTCTTTTTCATGTAAATTTTTACGTATGTACCTATTTTTTTTCATACAGGTCGTTCCAAATTTGGATACGTAGGTACCTGTGTTTCAGACCCATTCGAACACTAATATCTTTGAGTCATGCACCTATTATAGTGAGATATATGTATAATAATCAAGATATTATAATTGAAATAAAATAAATGGAATTAAATATTTAATTACCTATCGCTTTTTTAATAACAAAAAGAAGTCAAAGTGAAAGTAACAGTAACTAATAAATTACATAAAGTGAGTTCATAATAAAACGTTACATTAGGTAAAAGAGCAATTTATTAGGTGAAATGACATCGCATCGTCGTGGGAGACAAAAATGAATAGAGTCACGCCATGTTTACGAGAATTTATAATTTACATCATCGCGCGACTTTCATTCAACTAGGTAATGAGATAACCCCACATACGGTACTAAATTCACACGATTCGCATAAAATTATTAATTAACAAAAGCAAAATGTTAACTTTTCAAATATAATTTGCCACGTGAAAAATGGTTAATTTTACCTCAATGAATTCACGCCAAACTTGGGTTTTATAGCTGAAAATTATTTTCTAAATTTCTAGGTTGGTACCATATAATAACCTACTTCGTTTAGCCTTTGTAATTGTGTTGATTACAAAGGGTTAAAGTTACCTTTATATAACATAGAGGTATAAAGTTGGCCACTGTTATTTTGTTCAGGGCAAAAAGTTGTGCCAACTTACAAAATAATTATTTAAGATATTCTAGGGATATATATATTTTACATTTCTGTAAAAGTGACCGAAACGGAAGCACAGAATACATAATAGTACTATGTACGGAAGTCAATAGAAGGAACACAACCAATGAAGTTCGAAGCGGGCCACAGGAACACCCGCATGCCCACTTATCTGCGCCTCGCTACTATAATATCACTAAACAAACATTGTAAATAATGCAAACAAATTCCCTACTGTGACTACTCAGACTACTCTGTTTGTTACTCAAACAATAACTAACTACTCATCGTTATTTTTCAAAACAAATTGAACTACCTAATGGTTAATAGCGACAACAATGTACAAATGATTAATCTCATGATTAATTGATGATATCGTGATAGCTGTTATTAAGATATCGTACCAAGAATGTTGGTTTATTTTATTTCCTTTTTAAGAATCGGATGATGAATAACAGCAATCGGAAGTATATTAGTCAAGAAAATAAACCTTACTAAATTAGTCATGTTTCTTAGCAAAACCGAAGGTGTTATACTGTGTCGTGTGCGATTCGTGCGACACAATAAATGAATCACTGCCGTTGATCATAACATGGCCACGTGTTGTTGTTACCAGAAGTCTGCTAAATATTATGTGTTAATGTGCATTGTGAATATGCTGTCGGCATTCAACCTTCAGATTAGCCTAGTGTTACAACTTTCAAGCTGTACGTTTTTGTAGTGCTAATTCCGTAGTAGCATTTGTAATTCCGGAACAGGTGCTATTTCAGCAGCATTCTGAACAACAAGGCATTTATGAAAGTTTTTTATTTTTAAGAGTCGAGTTGGTTGGCTGCGCATTATAATATATTAAAATTGATCAGAGTGCATTCGGGAGGAAGTGAGACGGGAACTGGTGCTGATAAAGTGCGACGCGAAAAAATCAATGATCGCAATGAGTCACACCTTACTACACTTTACTCCTTGTTTTATGACGTTGATTTAACCTTACCCTCTATTTCCGCAAGCATATTGATCAACCACACGTAATTGGTCATTAACGCACTGAATCATATTCAGTAATCAGCTGATATTGAGATGTGATCTCTGCACGTAATGGACACATCCGATGACTTGATACCCTTCCTTGATGACGCTTTCAACGTTAATGATTGTCCTGCACCTGTTATCTTAAATACTTGGAAATGTGAATGATGTGTTTGATGAGGTACCTTAGTACATTACAGAACTGAACATTAGTTAGAGAAATGTTTAGAATAACTTTGATAATGGGCATGAACAAAGGCGTAAACGTTAGACGAATGAGTTTGTATACCCACTAATTTAGAAATAAGTGTTTGTACAGTGTACACGGTCTGTACACGAAACCTCGAGATGTAGTAGGCTAGGCAATCGTATAAATAATTTTATGTTTTTACGGTTTACCTCGTAGTTTACGGCTAACGTGCAAAGCTACTATTTTTAATGGAAAGCACGTATCGGCTGTTACCTAATCCCATTGACGAAATACAGCTCATTCGTGTCTTGTATCCATTAATAAAATTTCGTCAGTAGGTGTAGATTTAAATAATTGAATGGTTGTTAATGTTAATCACCGTGACGGAAGTCTATAGATTGTATCTTTCTACAAAACCTTGACTAGAATTCATAATTGGAGTTAGCGGGTAGGAAAAAAAAGCTGCCTTAAAAAGAGAGTTCAGTTCCTTTAGTTTATGTAACAAATAGAAATCATTATCGTTTAATTCTTTAGATAATAATTACTGGACTACCCATAGATTCCTATTATAGATGGTCCCTTTAAGGAACACCATAATCTAAATGTACTGTCACAGAATACATAATAGTACACGGTACTGTCTCAATGTTTTAGCACGATATTTGAACACAAACTCGCCATTAGATGGGTATCATTTCAATATTTTGATAGGGACAATACTGCTACAGGATATAAGGTAATAGTAATACGATATGGCATTAAGTACCACAGTAACAATACCTACATGTGTCATGCGAGTGAGACGAGTTAAACACGTACCTATTTGAATTTCAAA
Source organism: Luperina nickerlii (assembly GCA_963855955.1). NCBI lineage: Eukaryota > Metazoa > Arthropoda > Insecta > Lepidoptera > Noctuidae > Luperina > Luperina nickerlii. The sequence goes on along the minus strand of OY979681.1, from coordinate 10,211,890 downwards.
AATACATAAAGTCCGGAATTCGTACATTTGCATGTAGAGATGCTATAATTAAATACCGAAAATATTTCTAAATGTCTATTACATCATTTTGATTACCTATGTATGTCGATTCATCTTTATTTCTACGACCTCAAGCTCTCAATTAATCTGATCGCTAAATACCTAATAACGTAGTCAGTTTTTGATGAGTTTCGTCTAAAAGTTATACTTCGGTGATTGCTCACCGAAATCTTCATTAGTATCTTCCAAGATTCATAAGAGTTGACTGCTCTTAAATGTATATTTATAGCCAATTCATGAATCAAGGCTTATGTTTTCGTTCTGCACTGTAAACATCTATAACTAAGTATCCACTGCGCCCGTGCCGGTTGCCACCTCTACATGAATACTTCCTAAAAACTTGTAAGAAACAATAACAATCACACGAGCACATGGTTGAGACAGAGTTTCGTTTCACAGACAATTTACATTCTATTTGTGTTGCAACAACATTGCATTTTGCGGTTGCAGTGCAATGCAACTCTGAACTGCACCAGAAATGTTGGGTTCACTGCCAGAACTAACTAGAAGGAAGAAAACACAAACGAAATTCCTTTAGTGCTGTAAGACGTGACTATTGTTTTAACAGACGACACTGCTAATAATGGCAATCACGTTTTTAAAAACCGGGTAAGAGCTAGTCAGACTCGCGCACCGAGGGATTACGCACCATCATATGTTTTTAAATTTTCATCGGCGACGCCTACATCCGTCAGAGAATTTTAACACTGTCCACTGCAGTGTAGAATATTGCAGTTTTATGTCAGCACCATCTCTTGACTGATAGTGGAACTATAGTAACTTTTGTTGATGATTTCTGAAAAAGTGTGCTATTTAGAGACTTTGTTTTATTTTTCCTGTAATCTTTACATAAACTTCTATCACATAGAATTATTTCAGATTTTGTCAAAGGTATATTTTTTTACGTTTTTCATCAAAAGTCAAAAACTATGTGGCCTAAAGAAAAAATTAAAAATGTTTGAGAATGAGCAAACTGCGTTCTTTCATATGATACCCCACATGTCCTAGTTGCCCCACTTCTATTTTTTCAGACCCCCTTTCAGTCCCTGTTGCAGAAAATATACATACATTTTTATTTCTTTCTTATTTGCAAAATAGTTGGGCAAACGTCATCTAAAACTATTCCAAATTTCAAGTTGATAACATTAGTAGTTCTTGGGATATTCAGCTGTGACACTGACAGACACACAGACAGACTGAGTCTCACCATAAGGGTTCCGTTTTACCATTTTGGTACGGAACCCTAAAAATGGCAATCACGTTTTTTATAAATATATACCTACCTTACCTAACTTACATCAAGGTGTTATCAAGGTGTTTGTTGGAGATAGTAAAAGAAGATGGACCTTCAAAATTAAGTTTAAGAAGATCATTATTCTGACGTACTGTCTTATAATTTTCAATTAGGTACTTACAGGATGGTTAAAACAATTGTTTCATTCCATATTCTGTGCTAAGTGTTTCTCCCTATTTAAAAAAAATAAATAAAAACACGGCCTAAATTACTTTACAATAGCAGGTCACCTAACGTAAAAACCATTCCAAACATCGCTGTTTAGCGCTGTTTGTTGGAAATTCGCCAAAACTGAAATGAGTTTACGTAATCGAGACTTAATTGACGCTACGGTCATGTAACAACTGCAATTATAATTCATCTTATGTAGTTCTGACACAGAAAATGAAGCCTAGACAAGTACCCACATAATATTTCTTATAAATTATCAGATGCAATTGCTTCTAACAGTAGGTAATAATTATGATGAATGTCGACATTAAATGGCAAAAAATATGATCTGCGAACTACAACTTCTTAACAGTAGACATGAAAAAGTATGTCATATGACATTAATAGAGAGAACTGTTGGCGACGGTTGGCTGTTAATTGCGATATCAGCAACAAGCATGGTGCTGTCGTCGATAATTTTCGTACATAACAAGAACGACCTCATTCTGAAAACTGAAGTAGGGTCTGAAAGAAAAAAGCAAAAGCGCTCTAGAAAAATAGGGCTGAGAGAGTGAGCCAATTCACCATGAGTACCTGTATTTTTATAGGTACCGATTGTACTTAGGAAGGAACCCACACCTCTTAAAAATACAAAGGTTCACCTTTATCTGTAGAACTGTGAGTAGGAAGTTTTCAAACATAATAATATGTAACTAGGTAGCTTATGAATATATTTTGACGTCAAGGTTATTTTTGACTTGCATTATTATAGTTCCTTTCCTTCAATTATGAGATCGAACCATACAAGTCGCGAATTAATTAGGGCCCACCTACTTAATTCATTTGAATACTAGCATGGCTAATAGATTTGATGGATAGATAGAGGAGCATAGGTTACAGAATTCATTAGAAGCGTCTGGAATTTAGTGGGATACTGTAATGGCATTTTATTATGACTGGCCTCATTTCCGCGGGTGTTTAATAGCTATAGAATAGTTCCAAGACATGATGTTTTATTGGGTCACCGGTCGTAGCATGAAACGATAATCGTGTTTTAAGGGGGTTACAGGACCTAAACGCAAAATACGCAAGTTTTAGAAACGATAAAAGTGATGAAATGATCGACTACAGTAAACAAAATCAGAAAAAAATGTGATATTCTTCAGGATATATGCTAGATAGATAGTGTATTGAAATCATAATACAACTAATTTGATACCATAGAAAAAATTATGAAGATACCAAAAAACCATACTAATATACATACAATCATTCTGATTGTTTGTCTGATTATTCTACAAGAAACATACTTACTAAAATACTAGTGTTTTAATTTTTTTATCCAAACAATAGATTTTTTGTAATTAAGTAATTGTTTCATGTTTTGCAATAAATTACCAGCGTTGTGCAATCGCGCTTCTCTTTCTTTTCTATGCAGTCCGACAGTGCGCTTTAGGTCATTTATTTATTTATTTATCCTCCTACTGGTACGCTATACAGCAATTACACCAACGGGGCAAAAAATTACTTCATGTAATTTAAGCCCCATAAGTAGGTAAAGAAAATAACGCGTCTATCGGTTATCGATTCCTGAGCATTTTATGTAGGTTGGTTCAACACAAGATAGCTCCGTGAAATTATCTGATTATTTTGTCATAGTGTATTAGTAAATCATAAATTCGTAATAATGAGATAAAAACACTGGCACTCCGGTAGTGCCGACAGAAGTGAAAACTTGAACAATTACGAGTGTATTTTGTGAATCGTCTTATAAACAAAACACGCGTGTTAAGGTGTGTTCCTTATTTTATAGGGTTTTTTGCAAATCAGGTATGATGACCAAAGTGACTGGTTTATTCTTCTCGTGAAAGGAATTTATTCAGATTTACAAATAAGCACACAGGATAGACTTCAGTTCGTGGTGTTGGTCGCGGCAGTGGTAAGAGAAGCAAGCCGCTCGCATGGAGCTCGTCGTCAGTTATATATCCGTGGTTCAGCGCCATCTCGTCGTTGTTGGATGAACTACGTAGTTAGTACGCGAGGCCCTCGTAGTTCTTCCCGATGTGCATAGATGGCGCTGTCCTCAACAACGCGCGTCTTACGTTTTACGTCTTACGAATTTTCGATCAGGGTCACGTGACCTGACGCGAATTTAGAAGTTTTTACCCATTCCAAAAAAAGTACACAGCGCCGCTAAAGAAGTTTTCACTTCAATAATCGAAAACTTTTTTTTTCATTAACAAACATTCATAGTACTTGGGTAAATACCTACGTGCAATAATTACAAGTAATATATAATACCTACGTGAATAACGAGGGACTACTTATTCCAGTTAGACGTATGAAGAGGTTTCGATAGAGTTTTTGCAAAGTTCAGCCCAAAAACAAATTGTGAACGGGTTAGAACTTAGAAGGTAAAGTGGTAAACCCTTTTAAATCAAACTGTTACTTAATGTAAGGGCAACCCTAATTCCATGGATGGGTATGTTAACCCCTTCAAATCCTACTGATTTTGTATAAGGGTAACTCTAAACCCCTTAAATGCAACTGTTATTGTGGAATGGTAACCCTAATAATGGTATCAGATACCTACTATGAGCGAATTTCCATAACATTACCTAACACCGCTTCGACAATAGAAGTCGCCCTTCCTATCCGACTATACATGAGGGAGTTATGCCCGAACATACATAAAAAAATATAAACATCCGAATTGAGAACCTCCTCGTTTTTTGAAGTCGGTTAAAAATATTTGTTTCAATAATTTTAAAAACTTACGAGTGCTGACAGTACTTTTAGTTTACTAACAATCGGGGGCGATTTGGGGAATCTAATTCAAGGGGGCGAGTAGGTACACTTAGGCAATTAGGGGCAAGATCCAAGGGGGCGAATTAACAATATAATTATACTATTTAAATTAGTTATTAGCTTAAATTTAGCTATTGCACTATTCTCCGTCACGTACCTATCCATACCTACTAATATTATAAATTCGAAAGTAACTCTGCCTGTCTGTCTGTATGTTACCTTTTCACGCCTAAACCACTGAACGGACTTCGATATAATTTCGCAGAGAGATAGAATGCATCCCGGAGAAGGACACAGGATAGTTTTTATCGACATACATCGTGGGCGAAGCCGCGGGCGGAAGCTAGTTACCTATAAAATAAAACGCGTTTTATTAAACAAACAATAAAGGTTGATTTTATTACTTTGTTATCACTTACCTACGTCATTGGGATAATTATATAATATTCAAAACCACAACATTGGTTGTTTGCGCTAAACATCGTAAAAACAGATGAGTCAAAATATCCCCCACAGCGCGTCTGACTGTTTAGGGAACTCAGTATGAGAGGATAATACTTATGTAGGTAGGTATATTAGACACAGAACCTGTGACAGAATCGCAAGTTTATTGTATTTACACAGATGTTTATATATTTTAGCATTATGTATTTATTTAAGAACCTATCCATACTAATATTATAAATTCGAAAGTAACTCTGTCTGTCTGTCTGTATGTTACCTTTTCACGTCTAAATCACTGAACGGATTTCGATAAAATTTGGCAGAGAGATAGATTGTATCCCGGGGAAGGACATAGGATAGTTTTTATCCCGATTTTCCCACGGGATCGACACTTATGCGGGTGAAACCGCGGAGCGTTGCTAGTATTTAATATTTTAGTTTTAGATTTCTCATGTGCATATTTTTCTCTTCTTGATCTCACACACTATTTTATCTACTTACATTTATTTTTCACTTCTCCTTTCGCAGGTCAGCTCGAAGAAATTTCTTAAGAAATAAGCAGATTTTGTGCTTAAATTATAATTATGTCATACCCCAATGTAAATACATTGGGGTATGACAAAAAAAAAACATTTATTTATTTATGTACACACAGTAAAATTACTGTGTGTACATAAATAAATAAATGTTTTTTTTTCGTAAATTAAATAAAGAAAACGAGACTTTTGTAGCGTGTAAGTAAGTAAAAGTGAACTGAGCAAGAAAATATTGCATCTAAATGCCTGTGTTTACTAGTGACAAACACGTTTAACAAGATTATGAATGCAGGCATCGGCTTTCAACAGCTATGTGAAGGTATACCTATACGTAGGAAAGGAATCTATGTGAAACAGTAGATTAGGAAAATATATCTGGCAAGGTTACAATGGTTTTTATTTTTAACTAGCTTCTGCCCGCGACTTCGTCCGCGTGAAATTTCACCCTATTAGGTGTGGAATTTCTAAAAACCCTGTCTTAGTGGATACCTACTCTTCACAAAGAACACACCCTCCAAATTTCATGTCTCTAGGATCAGTGGTTTAGGCTGTGCGCTGATATATCAGACGTTTCACCCGCGGTAATTTCAGGAAAAAACCTACTAAAAACTTTATTACAAAAAAAAAAACAACCGACTTCCAAAAAAATACAAAGTGAAAATTTCGAAAGTCGGTGTCAAAAAACGAAAATACAGAACCAACGACACCGACTTCCGAAATTAAAGTTATTTTTCACTTTGTAGTATTTTTTTGGAAGTCGGTTGTTTTTATTTTTGTTAAAACGTTTTTATTTTTCACTTTTTAGTTGTACCTGCCTACCCCAAACAAATTCATATAACACTACTTGGTATGTGAATATCAGTGACAGTAAGCTATTGAACACATCTGCCTACCCCTTTAAAAGGTAAAGGCGTAATGTTATGTTGTGTGATTGCGTAAACAATGCATACACGCGTATGCTATAGCAGCAATCGCGGTTGATTTGCTGGCATTTATTGAAGAGTTCCGTTGTCTGTCTCCGAAACTCATCATCAGATCTTTATGAAATTTAAATGGGACCATTCCGGAATAAACCTATTTCGAACAAAAAAAAAATTTCCAAATCCAATATGAGGGAGTTATGCCCGAATATACATACATATTATATACATAATTTTGTAAATCCAATATGAGGGAGTTATGCCCGAATAATACAAAATAAAAAATAGAAACATCCGAATTGAGAACCTCCTCCTTTTTTGAAGTCGGTTAAAAATATATTCCATTACTTTTCTTAAAGTAACTCTTGTATTACTTAAGATTATTACTTATAGTAGGTACCTATATGTAAACTATGCAACTATATTACTTGTAAACTATGCAACTCCTAAGATATTCATTGAAATCAAATGATGTCAAGGGCAATTTTATTCAAAATTAAATACTTGTGATGAATAACGTATTTATTTTGATAAGAATTAATATCATGTTTATAAAAAAAACCTTCGCAAATAATGCATTAGTTTAGAAGAAATTTGATTACCATAAAAAAGGTTATAGTGAGTAAACCTTAAAAGATAGACATATTATTATGCTGTCGCGGACTTTTTCTTTTTCCGTCATACATGATTTTTGCGTAACTTTAACCGTTTACGCAGCGTACGCAACGAAAGCTCTCAAAAAGAATATTTTTTTCCCGTTTTTGCATCATTTTTCATTGATGCTCCGCTCCTATTGGTCGTAGCGTGATGTTATATAACCTATAGCCTTCCTCGATAAATGGACTATCGAACACAAAAATATTTTTTCAATTAGAACCAGTAGTTCCTGAGATTAGCGCGTTCAAACAAACAAACAAACAAACTCTTCAGCTTTATAATATTAGTATAGATTTGATAAGAATTAATATCATGTTTATAAAAAAAACCTTCGCAAATAATGCATTAGTTTAGAAGAAATTTGATTACCATAAAAAAGGTTATAGTGAGTAAACCTTAAAAGATAGACATATTATTATGCTGTCGCGGACTTTTTCTTTTTCCGTCATACATGATTTTTGCGTAACTTTAACCGTTTACGCAGCGTACGCAACGAAAGCTCTCAAAAGGAATATTTTTTTCCCGTTTTTGCATCATTTTTCATTGATGCTCCGCTCCTATTGGTCGTAGCGTGATGTTATATAACCTATAGCCTTCCTCGATAAATGGACTATCCAACACAAAAATATTTTTTCAATTAGAACCAGTAGTTCCTGAGATTAGCGCGTTCAAACAAACAAACAAACAAACAAACAAACTCTTCAGCTTTATAATATTAGTATAGATTAAACCCAAGGCAAGGGGTATCGCGTTAAGGCTCCTGCAAACAGGCGCGACCGGCGACGCGCTATGCGAATCGCACGCGTTACAAGGCACCGCTCGTTGCGCGACTTGCGGTTGCGGTGCCTTGTGTCGCGCGCGATTTTATCGCGTCGCGCCTATTTGAAGGAGCCTTAACACGATACCCCTTGCCTTGGGTTTAATTTAAAAGACCATTGTGACCTTGCCGGATATATTTTCCTAATCTACAGTTTCACATAGATTCCTTTCCTACGTATAGGTATACCGACACATAGTTGTTATTAAAGTAATCGAAGACCGAATCACTAGACAAACACAGGATCACTAGATGACTAGACAAACAACAGCCTTCCGAACAGGCCGGATTTCGTCGCGGCCTCTCTACTACTGACCACCATTCACTCCATCAACCAAATTATCTAGAAACACTTAGAATTCCAGCTCCCACTTTATATCGCCTTTGTGGACTATTCAAAAGCTTTTGTTAGTATCACGGTATCACCCATGGCTCAATTTTTAACGCCCTGCAGAATCAAGACATAGACACCACTTATATTAATCTTCTAAAAATTTTTTATATGAACAGCACTGCAGCGATTAAGATCAGTTCCATGGCAGGACCGTCCTTCCAGATAGAGAAAGGAGTTAAGCAAAGCGACCCTCGGTCTCCGAAACTATTCACAGCTGTGCTGGAGGAAGTCTTTCGAAAGCTGGCAGCGGGCTGGATGGAAAGGGGCATTATGGTCGGCCATAAGAGATTATCTAATCTCCGTTTCGCCGACGATATTGTGCTCTTTTCGTCTTCAGCCTCCGAGTTGACACAGATGCTAGACGATCTTGGCAAGTTGGCACGGCAAGCCTAGAGGTCGGACTTCAGATGAATATGTCAAAGACCAAGTTGATGACGATCAGCGCGCATCGCAGGATCACTGTGGCGGGTGGGGAGGTTGAATAAGTTGATGAGTATCTCTATCTTGGTCAAATAGTCTGTTTCCAGGCAAGACAACAGAGCTCCTACCTCATTCTTGCCTTTATTGACCGGCTTGAGTAGAGATTCGCAATAGCAAACGTGCTCGGAGGAAGGAAGTATTCCTGTAAGATGCTGGTAGGGATCTTAACCGTACTTCCGGGACTGTCCTGATAGCCGTGGAATACCTCTCCACTCCTCATAAGCACCTCAGGACATGTTGCCCCCTTGTCGCTACGTCACTATGTATGTGCTAGCGACCGTTCGTTACCCGGGATCCATTATTGCATAGTGCACATAGGGATAATCGTCGGTTGGTGCCGCATTTCGTTAAAATTTTCTAAGGGGCCTCTGAGAGTTGGCTTCGGCCCCTCATACGCCTTCCAAAGGACTGGGACCCCATGGTCCCGAGATATGTAAAATACTAATAATAACATGTGTAGCTTCAAGGAGATACATGATTGGAAACGGCAGCCATTAGTGTCTGGATAATTTATTGTTCCTCATATACAACCAGAAGTCAGTATCTAGTAGAGTAGGTGAAGTACAATAAGGTATCTCGAAAGGATACAATAAATCATAGTTTTACGCTTCCCGTGATATAACATACAAGTACCTTACTACTATGTACTATCTGTATCGCAGTCGGTTGCTTGCTAATGAAATAAGGGGACACATGATGTAGCTGAAACTAGCGGCGGCCGAGCACAGTGTGCAGGGCCGGAGCGCCCCAAGAACAAAAATGTTAATATTCTGCAATAGAAAAAATATTGATTTTTCATGGTTTTTTGTTTATAACTATTGTTTGCACTTTTTTTACAGTTATTTATCGATTGATTATCATACCCTACATATAAATGAACATGATAAAAGATATGTCGTTGCGGAACACGACTTTGTTCCAAGTTTTTTTCGCAATTAAAGAGCGCAAACTCGATTTTTATGTTTTTTGTTTATAACAATTGTTTGCACTTTTTTTTTAAATAATCAATGATTGATTATCATACCCTACATATAAATGAACATGATAAAAGATATGTCGTTGCGGAACACGACTTTGTTCCAAGTTTTTTTCGCAATTAAAGAGCGCAAACTCGATTTTTATGTTTTTTGTTTATAACAATTGTTTGCACTTTTTTTTTAAATAATCAATGATTGATTATCATACCCTACATATAAATGAACATGATAAAAGATATGTCGTTGCGGAACACGACTTTGTTCCAAGTTTTTTTCGCAATTAAAGAGCGCAAACTCGATTTTTATGTTTTTTGTTTATAACAATTGTTTGCACTTTTTTTTTAAATAATCAATGATTGATTATCATACCCTACATATAAATGAACATGATAAAAGATATGTCGTTGCGGAACACGACTTTGTTCCAAGTTTTTTTCGCAATTAAAGAGCGCAAACTCGATTTTTATGTTTTTTGTTTATAACAATTGTTTGCACTTTTTTTTTAAATAATCAATGATTGATTATCATACCCTACATATAAATGAACATGATAAAAGATATGTCGTTGCGGAACACGACTTTGTTCCAAGTTTTTTTCGCAATTAAAGAGCGCAAACTCGATTTTTCATGGTTTTTTGTTTATAACAATTGTTTGCACTTTTTTTTTAATTTTTTAACGATTGATTATCATACCCTACATATAAATGAACATGATAAAAGATATGTCGTTGCGGAACACGACTTTGTTCCAAGTTTTTTTCGCAATTAAAGAGCGCAAACTCGATTTTTCATGGTTTTTTTGTTTATAACAATTGTTTGCACTTTTTTTTTAATTTTTTAACGATTGATTATCATACCCTACATATAAATGAACATGATAAAAGATATGTCGTTGCGGAACACGACTTTGTTCCAAGTTTTTTTCGCAATTAAAGAGCGCAAACTCGATTTTTATGTTTTTTGTTTATAACAATTGTTTGCACTTTTTTTTTAAATAATCAATGATTGATTATCATACCCTACATATAAATGAACATGATAAAAGATATGTCGTTGCGGAACACGACTTTGTTCCAAGTTTTTTTCGCAATTAAAGAGCGCAAACTCGATTTTTCATGGTTTTTTGTTTATAACGATTGTTTGCACTTTTTTTTTCATTTTTTAACGATTGATTATCATACCCTACATATAACTGAACATGAAAAAAGATATGCCGTTGCGGAACGGGACTTTGTTCGCAAGTTTTTTTCGCTATTAAAGAGCGCAAACTCGATTTTTCATGGTTTTTTGTTTATAACAATTGTTTGCACTTTTTTTTTAGTTAATCAACGATTGATTATCATACCCTACATATAAATTAACATGATAAAAGATATGTCGTTGCGGAACACGACTTTGTTCCAAGTTTTTTTCGCAATTAAAGAGCGCAAACTCGATTTTTCATGGTTTTTTGTTTATAACAATTGTTGGCACTTTTTTTTTCATTTTTTAACGATTGATTATCATACCCTACATATAATTGAACATGAAAAAAGATATGCCGTTGCGGAACACAACTTTGTTCCAAGTTTTTTTCGCTATTAAATAGCGCAAACTCGATTTTTCATGGTTTTTTGTTTATAACAATTGTTTGCACTTTTTTTACAGTTATTTATCGATTGATTATCACACTCTACATATAATTAAACATGAAAAAAAATATGCCGTTGCGGAACACGACTTTGTTCCAAGTTTTTTTCGCTATTAAAGAGCGCAAACTCGATTGCCATGGTTTTTTGTTTATAACAATTGTTTGCACTTTTTTTTTAATTAATCAACGATTGATTATCATACCCTACATATAAATGAACATGATAAAAGATATGTCGTTGCGGAACACGACTTTGTTCCAAGTTTTTTTCGCTATTAAAGAGCGCAAACTCGATTGCCATGGTTTTTTGTTTATAACAATTGTTTGCACTTTTTTTTTCATTTTTTAACGATTGATTATCATACCCTACATATAATTGAATATGAAAAAAGATATGCCGTTGCGGAACACGACTTTGTTCCAATTTTTTTCGCTATTAAATAGCGCAAACTCGATTTTTCATGGTTTTTTGTTTATAACAATTGTTTGCACTTTTTTACAGTTATTTATCGATTGATTATCACACTCTACATATAATTAAACATGAAAAAAAAATATGCCGTTGCGGAACACGACTTTGTTCCAAGTTTTTTTCACTATTAAAGAGCGCAAACTCGATTGCCATGGTTTTTTGTTTATAACAATTGTTTGCACTTTTTTTTTAATTAATCAACGATTGATTATCATACCCTACATATAAATGAACATGATAAAAGATATGTCGTTGCGGAACACGACTTTGTTCCAAGTTTTTTTCGCTATTAAAGAGCGCAAACTCGATTGCCATGGTTTTTTGTTTATAACAATTGTTTGCACTTTTTTTTTCATTTTTTAACGATTGATTATCATACCCTACATATAGCTGAACATGATAAAAGATATGTCGTTGCGGAACACGACTTTGTTCCAAGTTTTTTTCGCTATTAAAGAGCGCAAACTCGATTTTTCATGGTTTTTTGTTTATAACAATTGTTTGCACTTTTTTTACAGTTATTTATCGATTGATTATCACACTCTACATATAATTAAACATGAAAAAAAATATGCCGTTGCGGAACACGACTTTGTTCCAAGTTTTTTTCGCTATTAAAGAGCGCAAACTCGATTGCCATGGTTTTTTGTTTATAACAATTGTTTGCACTTTTTTTTTAATTAATCAACGATTGATTATCATACCCTACATATAAATGAACATGATAAAAGATATGTCGTTGCGGAACACGACTTTGTTCCAAGTTTTTTTCGCTATTAAAGAGCGCAAACTCGATTGCCATGGTTTTTTGTTTATAACAATTGTTTGCACTTTTTTTTTCATTTTTTAACGATTGATTATTTACGTTAACTACGTGTAACAACGAAGTAACTACGTGAACTACGTAAAACAGGGAGTAGGGACGTGCTTCCCATATCAACAAGTTCTTAGTCATATATGCTTGCATGACCAAGCAACTCCACACGTGTGAAGCAACCACAAAATTGACTCAGCAAAAAGTTTGACTAATTGCCTGAATTAGTTACCGTTAAACTTAAATTAGTTAGAATTCCCTAACCTATGTCAATATTTTTTTAAAATTTAAGCTGCTGTCCCACTGTTGAGCAATGATGTTCCCTATAGGCTTCCATCATACCTCTCTAGGAGATAAGTACTTATTACCTACTTATGTGTCTTCTATGGTCCAATTTGTCAAGTCTTCTTAGTCATCACATCACGCCGTAGTCGGTTTTACTAGGAAATTATGTTTGTGATATAATTATATCATAATAATGTCGTCTAACTTTCATGTAATTCGAATACTATGCTATGCTATATGGTTCAGTTCAATCTATTGATTTTCGGCCTTTACGCAAACATTAATATTTTTTCTTCAAACCAAGTGGAGCCGAGCGAAAGTGGCATATTTAAACGTATATAAATTAGCATTCCCCGTACATGACACTCGACACTGAATAGCGTAACTGTAATTCGTTCCATTATGTGACATGTATGTCTTCTTTCTAATATAATATGCTACAGAGACAGAGAACTTTCCTTGTTGTATTTATTTTGACTCACTTCCTTTAATAGACATAGATATTAGGTATATTAGCGTCATTATTGTTCCCCAGCATGTATGGTTATGAATTCTTCGAGGCTTACTATATTTATGATGTAACACCATTTGTGACGACAACCAACAAAAATAAGGCAAGACTAACATTCTGCTTTATGGATTAATCTAGACTTCACCAAGCTCCTCTTACATAAGCGCGAGCGATACGAGGGTACCTAAGTACTTATACCCTTATAAAAGTCGTGCTGAAAACATTACCACCCAATGCACACGGGTTACTTTACACATTAACACAAGTATTACAAATAATACTATAGTCGGACTTTTAATTAGCTACGGTAAAATGACATGTTTATTCGCGGCCATAACCCAAATCTTGTTTTTTCTAGTACAGAATAGTGTAACAAACGAAACTTATTTGACATGCATATCTCTAAACTCAGTCCGAAGTGTCATTTTACTGCAGCTAGGTAATTAAAAGTCTGACTATAAGTATAATTTGTAGTAGATATACTACTACCACAGAACTACTCCTATAATTAGTAGTATACAACTAATTAGTAGTAAGTACTACTAGTAATTAGTAGTATGTTACAAATTATAGTAGTTTATTTGTACCTACTACAGTACTTAGAACTTACCTACGTAATAGGTACATACCTACGTATCCCCGTAGTCCTAAAAAGGGATGAAAGTTATTTGAGTTTCACTTAGATACGAAGTACGAACATCGTACCACGTATTGATAGTTTGATACTTAGTTTCTCAAGACTTGTATTATAATCAATATTTTTCTTTGTTTTAGATTCGATGAAGGTCGCGACGGTTACCTAGACTTGACTGAAGTGAAACGAATGATGGAGCGACTGGGAGCACCACAGACTCATCTTGGACTCAAGGCTATGATCTCAGAGGTTGATGAAGATGGGGACAACAGAATTAGTTTCCGGGAATTTTTACTTATTTACAGGTAACTAAAATAATTTTGTTTTTATTAGTACTAAAAAAGTTATAGAACGCTAAGTCTTTTTGTCTCGTAGGGTGGGACTCGCCACTATAGCGCAGTGGATCGGTTGACAGGGTCGCGGGTTCGATTTTCGCATCACGACAATATCATATTGAAAATGAAACATATGACCAACATTGAACATTTTTTTTTATGATGAACATTTGGAGTCAGTGTTACATAAAAGAACCGCAGTGTTCGGTTGAAAAACGTTATAATATCCTTGATCGGCTTAAAATAAGTGTCGTGCGTGTGGCAAGGTTTGGCAGTCTCGTTTTTAATCAGCTGTAACGAAATATTTACCTACTGATTACGTATTTAATTATTAGGTAGGCACTTGGGAGTTTATCCCGGAACATTTAGCCCAAGTTAACAACATTAAATTATTTTTGGGATCAAATTCAGCGTACCTATCTAACACTAGTAACACAATGGTTTTGAGTTGGAAATACGATAGACCGTTTAGAATATACTTTTAATCCTGTTTGTATTATCCGGGAAAGAACCCTAGGGATCCCATTACAACAGTAACATTTTACACATAGGTAGAATACCTGCGTCATAAACTTGGCCACACCACACCACAATCAAAAACCTATCTAGGTATTATGTAGGTAGTTACTACGTATGAGTTGACTCACAAGAACAACTTTACACGTCACAATGTTGATGGTTGACTCAGTGTTTTACTTTAAAATTGTATTATAAAAAACCTTATATGGTTTGAAAAACCCAGTCCCCGATAAGCCGCGTCGTCGATGAGTCGATCTAATGCTTCACACCCTTCAATACCTAAATGCACATTGTTCTCATTCTAATGTTAGCTGTAATTGTTTCGCAGAAAAGCGCGTGCCGGGGAACTGGAGACCGACTCCGGTCTGGACGCATTCGCACGACTCACAGAAATCAACGTCGACCAAGTCGGAGTGAACGGAGCGAAAACTTTCTTCGAAGCTAAGATTGAAGAGCTCTCCAAGAGCAATAGATTCCACAACGAAATTATCCAAGAACAAGAAGAGAAACGCAGAGAGGCCGAAGAAAAGGCCATGAGGAGGCAATTGTTCAAAGAAAAGGCAGCTTTATTTCAATAATTCTTAACGTTATTTTGTAGTTTATCTAGTCTTAAGCTGTTACCATGGCTTTATTGAGGAGGGAATATTATGGATTTTACAAATTACGTTTATACCTACTTTCCTCTCACATGTTTCAGATTAGTATATATTTCTCTAAATTCTTGGGGAGCTAAAACTTGTAAATAAGAATACGCTATAAAGATGAATTTATTCCAAATACAAGTTGAAGAATGGAATTGAAATGAATGAGGAATGTAAGGAAATTTGAATGATTCTATCTCACGAAGGACTATCTTGTATATGATTATGATTAGGTACTAAAAATTTACTCGATCTAAAATAATTGTTACTAGTTAATCAGTTAACTGATTTTAGGGCTGATTTTTCCATCGCCAGATAATAAAATTGATATTTGACAGTTTTTGTATGAAATAACTGCCAAAATTTCAAAATTATTCCTCGAATAAAGTTATCAGATGATTGAAAATTCAGCCCTAATTAGAATAATGAAACTATATAGTAATAAAAGGTCAGTCTGTCGGGTCTTTATACAGTCTGCCAACTAGAAAAATACCTATTGTGTAACAATAAATTTTATTTACTGTAAGCCTATGGCCTAGATAATGAAGCTCAAAAATAAAATGCATGTTGCCTTGTATATGTTACTCTGTTAATAAAGATTTTATTCTAAGGGCTGTTTTTTTCCATCGCCAGATAACTTTTATTCAAGGAATAAAATTGACATTTGACAGTTTTTGTATGAAATAACAGTCAAAATTTCAAAATTTCTCCTTGAATAAAGCTATCAGATGATTGAAAAATCAGCCCTTAGTTAATAAGTTAATAATATTGTGACTAACTAATAAATTAGTCGCAAACAAAATAAATAAAGAATTTATGTATAAAGGTGCTTTTTATTCTTAAATCTTAATCACTAAAACTTATAAATAACAAAAATTCAACAGTTATTCCATTCAAAACCTGCCTTACTCTCTATAAATATAGTCTATACAAATAAATAAAATTGTAGTGTCTGTTTGTTATGACAAACAGCTTTTTCTAAATTCTTATGAATGTATATATGGTATAACGGTACTTATAACAAAATTCCTGACATCGATGTGGGAGAGGCCATGGGCAGACACTAGTTACGACAATAAATTAACAAAACTTTGCATCAATTGAAAAAGCTTTAGACTGTTGATTCTTTTAATAAACAGAAGGATAGTTGTGTTATTTATTAGATACTAGTTACGGCCCGCGGTTTCACCCGCGTAAATGTCGAGCCCGTGGGAATATCGGGATAAAAAGTAGCCTATATGCATCCAGGGTGTCAGCTACCTCCATACAAAATTGAATCAAAATTGGTCCAGCCGTTTGAGCGTGAAGAAGTAACAAACATAAACACACACACAAACTTTCGCCTTTATAATATTAGTGATACATATAAAGGGCAAGAGAGAAACAAAAGAAAAAAAAATAATTCTATCCACAAATCACAGACACAACATGACGGCGTCTTGTCTCTCTGCTTATACTAATAGGGGCGTTTCAACTATTATGCATTTACTGGCTCTGTTCTACTTCAGAGTCAATTCTTAAAGTATTTATTTGTTCTTCATGAGGCACATTTTCGTTTGCATGCATACTCATATCTATTTGTTTTCTAGTGAAAGGAGGCAAGTTCTGTAAGTCAACTTGTTGAAGCTTTGCTAATTCCTTGATTAGTGTCGTGTTCTGAAAATGAAATAAGAAAATAATAATATTTAGAAAAAGCATTGTACCTTCTCAATTTAGGATTTTTTTAAAAATCAAATTAGTAGATCAGATAAATCTAACATTTACCTTCAAAACATTTTCTTCAAAGTCTCCCCCAGGCCTTGTGAACAGTTTGATTTTTTGTAGTTCTACTGATCTGCAAATCATACAATCAAATTATTGTTTAAGTAAGTACTAGCTTTAAAAAAAATTTAATGTTAAGAACTGGCACGTATAGTTATACCTACCTTCAGCCTACAGAGCTGAAGCAGTAGTAGTGGCCAACTTACTACAAATATGCTCTACATAGGTAATAGTGAGTAATAAAGTGATTTACATAACGAGTACAGTAAATAGATAAAAGTTTACTTACATTAGTCTTAACAGTTGATTAGCAGTGTTTAATTCATTTTGTAAGTCTTGTTGCAACTGTTTGGTTACCACTTGACTCCCGTTTCCTAGTGCTGACATTTTTGTTTTTGGACAGAACAATTCATGCGGGCAGACAACAGTTTGATACAACAAAATGATATTTCAAATACATGTAAAAGCAAAAACAGCTAAAAGTAAGCCGCCAACCGAACGTTAGTTGTTTTGAAATTGGCAGATGATTTAGATTTGACATTAACATTGACAGTACGCCGTCGGCGTTCCTGCTGTATTATGCTACATACACACGCAGCGACTCTAGCATCTGAACGTCGAGCATTAGAACTCAATGGCTTGGCACTCGACGTTGGCAAGAGACCGGACGGTATATATTTATTTTTAATACAGTTGCTCAAAAAGTGGCGTATTGCAGGGACGTATAGCGTTCGGGATTTGGGCTATTACATACTCGTGCTTTTTTTTTACCTTTCCCGAACTCGTGCGTTCTCTTTTCCAACTGTCAAAATAATGTCTATTAAAAAGAAAAACCAACTATGAAGTTTTTACTAAAAAAATTCATAGAAGTTTTTATGATTCATGCAAATACGTATATTTCTAAAAAGAAGCTAATAATTTCTTTCAATATCAGATTTAATGATTTGATTGAATGAATGAGTTAGGTTAGGTTTCATTTCATTTCATCTCATTAAATTTCATTTCATATCAATAAAAAAAATCTACTGAAGACTTGGCTGTATGGGCATAGTTCCCATTGCCTACCAAAAAAAATCTCTGCTTATATTTTACGGTTGGCGCCATTATTCTAGTTATGAGTAACATAGTGACCCTACCTCACAGCGTTGCCAGACTTCCCGATTTACCTAGGGGGCGTTTATTGATTAAGTATGATTTTAATTGTTTAGTGTAAGATAAATATTAAGGATCACCACAGGTATGATTACTCACTCGATGACTGGCTGATGACGAATGACTCACGAGAACTACCGTAATAATAAATATAGAACACGATTACACAGCCCTAATCTTTGGCGTAGTCGAGAATCTCAGTGAATAATTTCTGACAACTTAACGAAACGAACTGGTGTTCCGTTCTGCTTGTGGTTCTGCTTGCTATTCCTCTTTATCTCTTTATTCTTCTATTTGATTCATTCGATTTGTTGTTGTCTTTGATTTTTGTGTTGTTGATTCATTGAAATATACAAAACAATCAGAAAAAATGGAAGAAGCTGTTTCTGTCAAGCACGAGGGCAAAAACATTGATATAAAGCAAGAAAAACAAGAAAATTTGGAGTCCTACAAGTATGAATATGATTCAGGAAGTCAGGATAGCAGTAAAAGTGGTAGCGGAGGCTATCAACGATGGGCGCCCAATTTAAACGGTGTAAGAAAAAGTGCATTTACGCCGTATAAATCTGTCCAGTGCACCGCGTTAACCAATTTACAAAGAGGTAATTTCGTTTTCAATGTAATTTCTCCCTAGCTCGATGTCTACATCTATTGATTTCTAGGAGTTTCTTTGTGGGTTTGAAGTAGGTAAGTATAACGTTCAAGGTCGCTTTTGCAGGTAATACGCAGGCGCGAGTCCCGGAGTTACCCCAGCCAGATTGTAGCTTACACGCGAAGGCTGGCCGCGGTGAAATAACCCGTGAAGACGTGAAACTGGAGCAGTATGTTGACATCACTGATGAGCATGGACTCACTGCCCTGCACTGGGCAGCCAGCTATGGACAGTTAAACAGCTGCCAAGACTTAGTATGGTGAGTACACTGCAGGGGATCCTTTGTTCTTTGTCTGCACTTGAGATTGATTTTGGTATTTTATGACAAAGGGACAGGGAGGAGTTTGTTCTTACCAGCTTTAAGTTTATTCTAAAATTTGGGTCAGTAGGTTGTTGTTGTGTTTAGGGGCTTGTTTTAAGTAACTGGTTTCTACCATGAATAAAACTGTCTTTTGTTATAACTAGGTGTGGTGCCAATGTTAACATGCGGGGTCCGGAGGGTGAGACGGCACTACACTTGGCAGCTGCGGGGGGACACCATGAGGTTGTGAAGTTTCTTCTGAGTGAAGGAGCTGACGCTGACATACAGGATGATGTAAGTATCAATTATCTTTGACCTGTGATAAAGTTTTATATTGGCGTTTACTTATTATGATGTGATAATTGTTTCAGTCTGGTAGCACAGCGTTGATGTATGCAGCAGCAGCTGACTTCCCATATACTTGCAATGAGCTTCTCGTCAGAGGAGCTGATCTCACTCTTACCAATGATTATGACCAAGATGCTTACACACTGACCACTACTAATAACTGCAAACTGGGTAAATATTTATATGTAGTATTAATTCAGTATAGATAGGATGTTTCCGGTAATATTTATAATGGTGTTTGTTTTTTCTTTCCAGCACAAACTGTGATAGAGAACTTTTTGATCGGTTGCCTCAGCAAAATGTAAAGGATATTACTTATAAAACTACTGCTCATCTTATGTTGCTCTGGACAACCAAGACAGCAGATTCATTTGCCTCCAGGAGTTAAATGAAAATACAGGGATTTAGTTTATAATGTAAAGTTTATATATATATTTTTAAGTTCATTATATACAAATTACAGCAATGTGACCATAAATATGACTCAATTACAGACAATATCAAAGTCCAGGCTTGTTTTATTTTTAAGTACCTTAACACATAAGTGCAAGAGCTTATATAATATTATATACAGATAAATACTTTCTACTACATTATTAATATATGCATTTCACAAGAAATGCAATAAGAATGTATTTAAAGTCAGTTTTACCACTCGGGGCCCCACCACCCTGCATGTTCATGTTATTGTTCATACAAAAATTATTTAAATAATTAGGTATCAAATTGTAACAGTAACCATATCACAGTTTAGATTCAGTCAACCAGTTGAATGTTTGTGGTTTCCTGTTGGACTGTGGGTCTATAAGTATGTTGATGATGCTGGGCTTGTCTGTGACAGTTACGGCTTTTTTGACGGCGGCTTCGATTTCTTCAACGGTGCGGCAGAGGTGTCCAGTCTCGCCAAACATTTCCATCATCTTCTCATACCTAATTTCGCAACCAAGAGCAGTTGGTGGAGTGCTGAAATAAAGGTGGTAAATAGCTATGTTCAATATATTATAGTCTTTATCGATTTCGGGAACGGCGATCTTTCGAAATCACTCCTTGCGTGTGATGGCTTACATGCAGGGCCGTCTTTACCCGGGGGTGCAAGGGGTGCGTGGCACCCGGGCGCAAGATTTTATGGGCGTAAGCCAATCGCCTTATACCTTCACATACCATGCGTCATCATATTAATCAGTTTTAAATATTACTGAACAAATATTCATTACACCTTTAAAAATGTAGGCACCAATATTGTTTATATACGCCTCATGCAGCTTTAGGCATATTCGCTTTGCAACTTGCGATGTGCAAGCCTCTTATTACTACAAGAAGAAGAGCTTTTTAAGTAGAACCTTTGCTACTAAAACAACTTTTGCCAGTTGTTAGTCACTAGTCAGTTCAGAGTTAATGAACTAAATAGGTGACAACGATTTTTTTTGTTGTAAGGGGGGCGCAGGCTGATTCTCGCACCCCGGCGCCTAATATGGTTAAGACGGCCCTGCTTACATGGCTCACATGAACAAAACAAAATTTTGCCTAGTAGGTACTCATTATCTAAATAATCAATGCATTTTCAGTCCCGAGACTAACTCATTGTTGAGTAGGGTTCTAAATGTTAGTCCATAACTTACCATTGAGCAATATCACCACCAGACTGTATATCTTCCATAACGTCTTTAGGGAAGCCGCTGTAAATACCGCTGTTGTTTACTATGATGATAATCACGGGCAGTCTGTACCGGACCATAGTTTCGATCTCCATGCCTATTAAACATAAAATCATCAATAATACGAACAAATTTGTATGACTCAGAATAAAACAACTCGGGCAATCATAATGATTGATATTGTAACATGAAATTATTGACATTCCCTGACAATTGTTAGTTTTAAAATATGAAACAAGTTTACACTCATTGTATTGTATTATTTATACTGGTAAAATGATAACATACCAGAGAATCCGAAGGCCGAGTCTCCTTCGACACAGATGACGCGTTTGCCGGGCGCGTGGTCACGGCACCACATCGCTGCAGCTACCGCGAATCCAGGGCCTACCTTCAATGAGAAGATTTATTTTTAAAACTAGGGTTTGAGAAGTATCTAATATAATGCTATTCTTATTAAATGTAGTACATGAAGTATATAGATCTTCATAGGTATACATTTAGTTATAACATCGTTGTCGTTTGTTTTAGACATAACATCTCTAGTTATAACTAGATCAATGTTATGGGAATTTTTGATTACAAAATGATTGTGGTGGGCAACTCTTCATTTGAACTTTTGTTACGTACATAGTAGAATTTCAAAATACCAGCTGTTAACAATAGTTTTACTACAATATGATGTGTTGTTTATGTATGCTAAGACTTACACCCATAGTGCCGAAGGTACCAGCATCGAGCCTGTGTCGCGGTTTGTTGTTGAGCAGCATGCCGCGGCCGATGTCCATCGTGTTGGCGCCCTCGCTCACGATGACGGAGTCTTTCGGGATGTTCGCCTGAACCGCCTTAAATACTGCGAAGTAGTTCAGCGGCGTTTTTGTGGTGCTTGATTGTGCCTGGTGATAGAAAATATGGTTTAGTAAACAAAAATAGTAGAGTCAGGATCTAATAGGTAAGGATACTCCTAAGTCGCTGAACTTTTTTAAGAGGTTTTTTAGTGCCTGGGTTTATATATTTTTGTATTATTAGGATTATTTTTGGGTTTTGAGAGATCCTATGAGGCACAGTAAAATGCAAATAAAAAAATGCAGGACAATAGGAAGTCAGGAATTAATATATAGTTTCATGCAAAGTCCATGGCCGCTGCCGAGTCAAATGATATACTATGAATAAACGTTCTCGACATGTCTTTGTGAACATTCAGAGGTCCTGTGTATCTTTGACATTATTAGTTGATGTTATACCTTAACGAACTCAGTATTAGCCTTCTGTTTTTGTTGCAATGATTGCCACCAGTTGTTGCTAGCGGGTTGCAGGCTGAATTTCTTCTCTGCCAGTTTGAGTGCGAGGGCCTCAGTAAATGGCTTGATGTCTGAGTGTACTGCCACCTCAGACTGAATACTGTTGTGGAACTCCTCAGGGGTTATATCGACCTGGAAAAAATAACAATAAGTTTGTTACAATTTTTGTGTAATAGTGTTTATGATTTTTGGAGTCTGGTGAGAAAAGATGGCTGGATGGATGTTGGTGTATCAAGCAAAACAGCTAACTTGAATTTTTACAGATTTACTAAGACTTGAACAGGCTTTCAGAAACTATAGCATAGTGTATTATAAAATAAATAAAATAAAATTAAAGTATCTGTTAGTAATGTCAAATTTACTAAATGCTTAAGAAAGTATAATGACTTGCAGAAAAAAAACAATTGTCAGTCTGTTTCGAGAGTTTGAGATTAGCCGACTAATCTCCGAAACTGCTGGACCGATTTTGCTGAGACTTACTGGCAGACAGCTGATGTTATAAGGAGTAACTTACTTATCTACTTTTATTTTAGAAAAATAATTAGGATTCCGCAAAAATAAAACAAAAGTCGCGGGCACAGCTATAGTTTTGATATAATAATATTCAAAACTATCTAAACAAATAAAAATAACCTCGCTAGCTAATTAAATGCATGTCATATACATGCATTTAATTTAAATCGCCTTCCAAATCAATTTAGGGCTGATTTTTCCTTATGCAGACAACTTTTATCTGAAGAATAAATCTGACAGTTAGACATATTTTCTATACAAAAGCTGTCAAACCGCAATAATTATTCCTTACATAAAAGTCATAAAAAAAATTAAGAAAGTTTAAGGGGCTGATTTTTCAATAGCCAGTATTGAGAAATCAGCCCTTAAACTTTTACTGGGTCGAATAAACGTATTTTCTTTGTGCGATTCTCCCATTACCTGTATAACTTTGACATCGGGCGCGAACCGTGGTTGTTGTCCGAAGTGCAGCATCCAGTTGAGTCGGGCGCCCAGCAGGAGGATGACGTCAGCTTTGAGCAAGGCTTGCGTGCGCGCAGTCGACACGCAGTATTCTGACTCGTCCGGTACCACTCCTTTGCCTGAATAGAATTATACATTTATTAGTAATTTTTATATTAGGGTTCGTTTAGCGATCCTCCAGGGTTTTTGTTTTTCATTGCCAAATGGGCCTTTGCTCTTGACCTCGACCTCGCCTGATGGAAAACGACGATGAAGGGTCAATATTATAATTCAAAATCACGATAGTTTTCCTCGATTGAGTAGGCAGATGTGTATAGTACGGGTGTACTATACCAGATATATCTGACGAAATGAGGGTTCATTTCGACAGATATGTTTAAGACCCAAGTAAGTACGTCAAGGCAATACTGAAAAAATATTGTTAGAGTTTACTTGTTGATTTACTAAAGATTTTGAAATTTTTGATCATCGTCAACCATTCAACCGTTTTCAATTCAATTCGTCAACCGTTTTTGTTTTACTAGCCTACGCTGTCCCCCTCCTTGGCAAAAGCCTCCCTCCACTTCTTCCATCTTTCGCGAGCCCGCGCGTCCCCCCCCCAGTTTTGACGTATCCGTATAAGTTTATTTCCACACATACCCATAGGCGTAGGTAAGAATGGCAGCTTAGTGTTCTCCACAAGCTTGTTGATAGCTTCCTCGGCCCGCGCGTGGGCGGCGCCTTTGCCCACGATGACGAGCGGGCGCTCGGCCTTCGCCAACAGGTCGGCGGCCTGCGCCACTAGCGCGGGGTTTGGGTGGGCCAGGGATACGAGCGGGGCGTTGTAGAAGTCTATCGGTACTTTGTCGTCGTCTGCTTCAGCCTGATTAGAATTAATAAAAGATTTATAATTTATTATGCGTGGCAATTATGGAAATACTAACAGCGCCCCGCGGTTTTACCCGCGTAAGTTTCGATTCCGTGGGAATATCGGGATATGTCTTTTCCCGGGACTCCAAACTATTTCTATACAAAATTTCATCTAAATCGTTTCAGCGTTTTAAGCGTGAAGAGGTAACAAACAGACACACTTTCGCATTTATAAAATTAGTATGGATTTCCTTGTAAAGCGTAATTTGAACGGGCCGCACCGCGAAAATGTGAGCATTGGAAAAAATCTCACATTTTCTATGAATCAACGCACATTACAGCCACTCATTGCACTTTTTTGTATGAAAATGCGTTGGGCCGCTGCCCGTTGCGTCTGTAATGTGCGCCTGGCTTGGGGCGAAACCGTCTGGGTAGCCCGCTAAATTCAAATTTTCTTACGTTTTTGCAATTTGCAGGTCAGTATCAACTTACAGGTTTGTATTGATGATTTTAATGATCATAATTCTGTAAATACATACTTGTTACGGTCGCGAATCACATTTTGTTTAACACACAACCTGACACTGATCTGCAAATTGCAAAAAACGTAAGAAAATTTGAATTTCGAGGGTGTTGGGAGTCGAACCCAACACAACACCTTGCGCGCGGCCTGCACGCGGAGGCAGTGTGAAGACTGAATGTTTGATGTTTGGAATACTGTTTTATCAAGCTGAAAGTTTAAAAAAAAAGTTGCTTCAAGGTAATCAATATTTTATCCTCTCATCTCCCTTTTTAGGATGCCTTTTGGTATGTCTCGGTTTGTTGCTACCGGACACTTAGGTAATAATAATATAATTATAAAATGTATATTTGCGTAAAATCTGTGATGGCTGCATAACGACTTGGACAGTGTCGAGTCGATATTGCTCGTCATGAGGCTGTCCAAATGAGCTTTAAGCTCATATGTCTAAATTCGATCGAAAAAATATGACTCGTCTTGAAGCGACTTTTGCCCTATGGCGCGGCTTTGCTCAGGTTCAGGCAATGTCTCCAAGCTCTAGTTCAAACGTGGCCATAGCTTTACAAGTGAAATGTGTTACCATGAGCAGTGTTCCGGGCATGTCGAGGTAGGAGACTCCCGGGCGGCCGGTGGCGGCGAGGCGTACGGCCTTCTCCACGTGCAGCGGGATGAGGCGCGGGGAAGGAGGCCGCGCCGCGTACTTGCAGTACAGGCGACTGGACTCCACCTGCAGATTATAACAATCAATTAATAAATGCATAACCTTGTGAAGTGTCTAATTATAATACTTTATTGTAAGGTTGGCCAAATAAATCAGTGAGTTGCTCCGCAAAGCATGTGGAGCTCCCAGGAAGCTTCTGTGTTTCTGAGCGGAGTTAGGCTGGCGATGTTAGCTAGGACCGAATGGGAGTTTAAGTGCGGATAATGGAGCCCCAATTACCATACCCTACCTTATTAAGGTTGTATAGACAAAATTCTGTGCTGAGCCTAAATAAATTATCTACTTTAATGGCAGGAGGATGTTGGTAATGGTTGTATCTGTGTCGTTGTGGTGGTGAAGATTTATGCTATTTCATAGAAATATTACTGGAGTCGCTGTCCATCTTCGATCAACAATACCAATAAAATAATTTGGGCCAGTCATATTTGCAAGGTATTTTTTAACAATACTAACAAATATTTTACAACAATCTGTAATTAAGGTCGTTGGTAGAGGTTTGTTGTGAGATAGTGATTCTGTGTGTGGAAAAAAAAAGTTAGTATTAGATATCAAGATAATTTTCTATGCAACTTATTTCACACGTTAGGTTGCAGTCTTCAACTGTAAGATCAAAGTTCATTGTTATAAGAATAAAATGCGTGTTGACGGGATTGTTAATTATCTATTTAAATAAAATTAAATGACGTTTGTTAGTCTCACTAAAACTCGAGAACGGCTGGACCGATTTGGCTAATTTTGGTGTTGAAAGATTTGTAGAAGTCCAAGGAAGGTTTAAAAGGTGAGAAAGAAGTTGTAAGGAAAATAGTAAAAGCTACAATTTTATTATCCCATACAAACTGTTCGTATCTGTCAAACAGGTTGCGTTCAGCGGTACTATTCTGTAAAAATTTCACCGTGAAAACTTAGGTGATGTGAGCGTGGAGTGAGGTGTCAATTCCTAGCAAAAACAAACTCAATTCACCTAAGTGTTCACGGTGAGATTTTTACAGAATAGACCGGCAGAAATTAAATAATACGGAGGTAATAACGTCACGTGCTAACCGCACTAATGACTGAGAAGCGAAACAGATAATGATAATAGCCGTATGGGTTTTTTTTTTTGCGATTTTTTAGTTATTGATCTTTGTCACATTCTGACGCAGTACGAAGTTCGCCGGGTCAGCTAGTTACTGAATAAAATATTTTACAGATAATGGGTAGCTTATCACTTGATATCTCAGATTGGTAATACCTAGGGGCGAGATATCACAGCTTAATGATATAGGTAACTTGTTTCATTATCAATTCCTAGCGAATCTATGACGTGCGGGTTCTGTTATCTACAACAATAAGGCTATGAAGCCGGTTGTTTTTGTATTGGCCTGTTTTACAACCTCCAATCTCCAGGAACATTACTATGTAGAAGACTTCTCATCATAGTCACCACCCATTGAGCTATTGTTGATTACGTTTAGAGAACGCGTTTTTGTTCAAAGCGAATTTGTGGCTTATTCTAGGTAAAATTACATAACACAGTACCTAATAAATAAAAGAAACAATAATTATACTGGGATTGTGTGATTTTATAACGACCTTTTCAAAGGTGAGATGAATATTCAGTTAAATTAATATGCGTCACATGCGCAATGTGAATTATATATAGGTACCTACTATTTATAATTATGTAAGTATGTATATAATTATATGAACAATTGCTGGAATGCCCGAATGCATACTTTGTTGTATGATTTTTGTAAGTAGGATTATGAATCTAATTCTTAGATAAACTTAATATCGGATCTAATCTAATTATTTAAAACTTGCTTGGCTACAAGTTTTGATTACCTACCTACATTTTTGTTTAAACTCCGTTTACGGCTTATGATGACGTCAGTTGAGCGACAAAAGCCAATTTTTTATTTTTTTTTAATTTGCATCACGATAGTTATGACAGCGATTATGTTTTTGTTGTTTCCGAGTTTTGACAATGGGGAATATTTTAAAAGATTAAAAACTTGTTTTGCTTACATTTGTGTGCAAGTGTTTAAGATTATGTAGAATTTTGATTTTTATTGTAAGTAAAATGATATTATATCTTCTGAGTATTTTTTTTTTTCAAATATTTTTACAGTTGGGGAAAACAAAAATTATAATTATGAAATCTATCTGTAATTCTGCATAAATAGATGAACAGGGGTACGTACAGGGACCTGGGACTAATTGGGGAAGGTTTGTTTTTTGGTGTTTGTTTAGGTACCTGTGGCCATTCCTGGAACCCTCCAATGCCTTCATGGTCTTGTGGACACGAGCCGGCGATGACTATGAGCGGCCAGCAGTTCACCTGTGCATTGGCCATGCCGCCGATGCAGTGCAGCAGACCAGGACCTGACACTGCAAGACATACTCCTGGCTTCCCTGGAATTTGAACCAATAATACTTAATTACATATATTGTCACTACAAGGTGGGAGTAATATTGTAGTAGACTGTGGACCGGATGACATTGAAGATGGTTTAGATTTATATAAAACTAGCTGTGCCCGCGACTTCGTTTGCGTGCACATCTGAAAACTGCAATAATGTGTCTCTTTATTAATTATGTTCCTAAAATAAATGTAGCCTATATCAGCTATCTGCTAGTGGAGTCCCGTTAAAATCGGTCCAGCCGTTTCAGAGATTAGCCCAAACAAACTGACGGACAGTCAAAAATGTTAAAAATTGTTTTTTGTTGTAAGTACCGTATGTAATTTTATATGCGTTTAGTAAAAAGCTGTTATTTTGACATTACAAACAGACACTTCAATTTTATTTATTTGTATAGAAGACGCTGAAGATGTTTGCGGTATTTGAATGGGTGATTGATTACATTTAACGGAACCTCATCACTATTTAATTGGTTGAAGGACACCGAGGCACAATAGTAGTTTTATTGTTATTATTTTTACGTCTTTTGACATTTCTCGGGACCCTGGGGTTCGGACTTTTGGAAGACGTACGCAACCAACTCCGCCGAAACCAACATGCAGAGGCCCGTTAGACATATTATTTAATGAAATGTATTATTATGTCTGGGGGCGTTTAGTGTCCTGCAAAGTGTTAATTTATTTCCTATTGGACAAACTATTCATTAGAATATATAATTGATTACATTCCAATAATTGCATAGTAGGATAGAATTTAAAATTATCTAACTTATCAAGTAAAACCGGTTATATCATATCTTAATAAAAGTGATTATCCATAATTTGTTTTCAGATAGTGATACAGCACACTATTTCTTATCACATACAATTTTGGGATATTTAAGATATTTTAGAATGTAAATTAATAATTTACAAAATGTAAAAGCTTCTTTACAGTGTTCTTCAGAAAAGTCAGGTGTGTGTGTCTGACCTGCGGTGCTATTCTGTAAAAATCTCACTGTGAAAACTTAGGAGAAGTGAGCGTGGAGTGAGCTGTCAATAGTGTCAATTCCTAGCAAAAACAAACTCACTTCACCTATGTTTTCACGGTGAGATTTTTACAGAATCGTCTGGCAGATGTATGAATACAGGAACGATAAGTCCATACAAGGCTTAATAGAGGTACGGACTATTGTTCCTGTGTACGCGTAACCGACTACGCGTACGTTGGAATGCTTAGTCCGTACAAGGCTTTAGGATTGTAGCAGGTGGCTTTCTGTTAGCTGCTTTAGTATGCCAGATAAATTAGTATATGGCATACTAAAGTAAAGAAGAAAAAAGTGACTCCAACAGTTGACATTAACTTAAAAGTGTTAGTTCTGTGTTGTTTTGGGAGCCTATGGGGTCCAAGAGTTCTCTTATTAGTGAACATTATTAGTTCTGTTTTCGAGGGGTTAACCGATAGTTCGTGATTCGTGCACCAACTCTTGATTATTTTGAAGGCCTTTTTCATGAGATCGCATAAGTAAGAAGCCCTCAAATTTCCCCGACATCAGAATTGCTATATCGTCCGCGTATCCCACCTAGTACAGACTGCTGGCGTTGAGCTCTAAGATGAGCTCATTTACGACTAAATTCCACAGCAGTGGTGACAGCACCCCACCCTGTGGGCAGCCTCTACTCACGATACCTCGTGTGGTGGCGTTCACGGTAAATTGAATAGCTCGGTATTTTAATATGTTATTAATCCATTCTATGAGTGTTCGCGCAAAACCGTGCGTAGCAAGTGCCTGTTCGATGCTGACGAAGTTAGTTTTGTCGAAAGCACCTTCTATATCAATGAAGGCGCCTAGGGTTGGGTTTTTTGGCTTTAAGAGCATTACAGCGTGAGACTACGCTATGAAGTGCTGATTCAGTTGATTTGCCTGCACAGTAGGCGTGTTAGGATGTAGAGGTCTTTGTACCGAAATTTGGGATCTAATCTTCCTGTGCCCCAGCCTCTCCAGTGTCTTTAAGAAGAACGAGAGGCTTATAGGTCTAAAATATTTGGGCTGGGTGTAGTCGCCCCTACCTGGTTTCGGTATAAAGATTAATTTTACTTCCCACCATTTCAAGGGAATGTAGCAGTGGGCCAGGCAGGCTCGGAATACCTAACAAGGTAATCGGCCAGTAAATCTTGACTCCACTTGAGCAGAGCCGAGAAAATACTGTCCAGTCCTGCTGCCTTGAAAGGTAGGAAGGTGTTGATTGCCCATGTTATTTTGTCTTTGTCGATTACTTCTAACACCACTTTCCAATCTTGGCTGCTCACGGCCCTATCCCTATGCAGTTCCCAGCTTTGCTTGGCAGCGAAAATAAGAGATATAAAAACTCATTGGTTAAAGTAGTTTAATAGAAAATAAGTAATTTATTTACCAGTGAGGTACCCAACAGCCTGTGCAGCGTAGCATGCCGCCTGCTCATTGCGCATGCCCACATATTTGAGGCCGGCCATTTGGAATGCTAGAGCTGTCTCAATGACAGGGATGCCCACTATGCCAAAGACATATTCCACACCCTGGAATAAATCATAAAGTAAATTATAACTTGTTAAGTATATCAAAATCATAGACTGAATATTAGAAACCAGGTCATTGATTTGTTAAAATTTGCTTAAGTGCAATGTTATTGCCTATTTGGTCCTTTGCAAATATCATTTTAAAAGTATCCATTCTAAGGTACATAGTTAATCGAAAGAACACGAAATGGGACAAAGAAGTTTTTGAAACAATTAGATAAAAGTTTCACTTTACTTTCAAGACTTTATTACAGTTAAAAACTCACCTGTTTCTTCAAACTCTCTGCTAAAATAGTATTACCGTCGACACCCATTGCTTGACTTAATTTTGGCGACACGTGAATGGAACGTCTTAATATCAGCTGGCTAACTCTCCCTAATAACATTTTAAACAATTGAAATTATATACTATCTTTAATTACAAGTTATCTCCGGAGTTACAATCCGAAACTAGAATACAAATAAACTTTAAGCACTCTTATCAACACTTTTTAACAAGGTTGAAAGTTTATAAAACGTAACTGGAAGGGAGTAATCTTATTAACTTAATCTGCCAACAACAGTTAATATCTAGTCTTTACGTATCATCCAATAAAAACACCCAGCGCTCAATTTACAACTCTAAAAGATTACTTACCACTCGTAAATAATCTAATATATGAACACACTGAAGTTTGACCTAAAAATAAGATAATTTGATGATAAACAAAACTATACTTTGGACTTCGGATTTAGCGCGTCAAACTGACAGACTTAGTGACAGTGACAGTTTAAACAGTCCCTGCGTTCCGAGTTGGGAAATAATCGATGTGAGCGTGCTAAAACGCGTACCGAATTAGCGTGAGCGCGATAACGATGTCCCGTGAATCGTCATAGATGACGTCATGACATGCGCCATCTTGCGATAACGCCGACCATGCCTTCTAATAATATCACCGTGAGCGCTGTCAAAAATGACAGTGTGTGTGTGTGTGGATGTGTCTGCATGTGTCAGTGTGTGTTTTGTTTTGAGTTGCATCATATCTTTAAATTAAACTAACGTGGTATTTTTGAAATTGTGCTTCTGGCTGACAGTCGCCACGTAACCAAAGAAGAAGAACTGAAGAAATGTGGTGTCTGTACAAAGAAATATTGTAATAATATCGTTTTTACATTGAGTAAGCACTGTGAGCGCGTTCACGAGTGTTCCGAATTGTTGACAGCTCTGAGCTGTCATAATCGTGATATCTAAATCGGAATGCAAATTATTGCTATGAGCGCTGTGAGTAATATGTTCGTAATTCGGAATGCGGGGAGTGTGTTAACTGTTGTGATGCGAGATATTCCACTGGTAGCCCGCGAAATTAAAATTTTCTTACGTTTTTTGCAATTTGCTGGTCAGTATTAGGTTGTACATACGTTGCACAATCCTCCTAGCAAAAGTAAATAGCAATCCTAGCTAAATTGATAATATTACGCTTGTTTGAAGATGGCAGAGACAGAATGATGTTTTAAATATGCTTAGCGCTATTTGTGAGATCTTGGATACGTTTCTTTCAATAAAATTTCGAACATGGATTTGGGTTACTTGACAAATGTGTGCCAACGGGATCGTACTATTATGCATAAGCTACTTCAGTCAATTAAAAAGTACTATGTGAGCCGCCGCTCCGTCTGCCTAACACAGGGCTATATGTTTACACACAAAATACGTAATTAAAGTGATTTTCAAAACTTACTTCAATTCAGAGGTACCCACTTAGACGGCTTATCGCGATTTAAATAAACGAATTAAAAAAAAAAGTAAAAACTTGAACAATTACGTGTGTATTTTGTGAATAGTCTTATAAACAAAACACGCGCTGTACCGGCTACGGCCATCCTTATTACGAATTTTCGATCAGGTCACGTGTCCTGACGCGAGTTTAACATTTTTTACCCATTACAAAAAAAGTGTACAACGCCGCTAAAAAAGTTTTCACTTCAATTACGTGTGTATTTTGTGAATCGTCTTATAAACAAAACACGCGCGGTACCGGCTACGGCCATCCGTCTTACGAATTTTCGATCAGGTCACGTGTCCTGACGCCAGTTTAACATTTTTTACTCATTACAAAAAAAGTGTACAACGCCGCTAAAGAAGTTTTCACTTCAAAAACATATTGAAGGAAGGCGGTGCATTTAACGTTAACTCCGACAAGCTAACGCCCACGAGCACCTATTGGTTCTAATAAATATGTTATGCTCACAATCAATTCCACAAAGATTTAAGGTGGAAGCGCTAAGGTAGCCCGCGAAATTCAAATTTCCTTACGTTTTTTGCAATTTGCTGGTCAGCATTAAGTTGTACGTTGATTAATATATGAATCGCGGCCGTAAGAAATATGTGTTTACAGAATTATAATCATTAAAGTCATCAACACAACTCTCTAAGACCACGTAAGTCCAAAGAATGATGATTTCATGAAATAGTTATTCTTGGGACTTACGTGGTCTTAGAGAGTTGTGTTGATAACTTTAATCATTATAATTCTGTAAACACATATTTCTTACGGCCGCGATTCATATATTAATCAACGTACAACTTAATACTGGCCAGCAAATTCCAAAATACCTAAAAAAAATTGAATTTCGCGGGCTACCCTGGCGCTTTCGCCTTAACCGAAAACTACTAAATATTTTAAAAAAAATTTTTTAGCGTTGGTCACATCATTGCTGGTGTTTGACAGATGACTTTATTTTTCTTTTGGCTTCTCACGGTTTGTGCAAAGATGACTTTTTATGAGAGTATAGATTTTTAACATCTAACGTGGTCGGACCTCGGTCGAGAGTCCGATAGCTGTCACACGTGTCAGAGAGATTTAATTTTTTCATTTAGTGGATTTTAGTACGTGAAATTGGCAAAATTGTGGTGTTTATTCCACAGAAGCCATTGAAGTTGACTTTTTATGATGACGTTCATTCATTGTAGTTTTATGAAGTTAGCTTCGACAAGGTTGCTTTGACTAGAAAATTAAAACAAAACATAGTTTCTTTTACACAATACTAGCTTCATAAACTATTTCAGTGATCCTCCACAGAGCATGTAACCTTTCTAGCCCGCGTTATCAAAAGGACGTTATCAAAATATAACAATTTCATGAAAATATTACGTTTCCCAGTAGCGTATGAAAATGAAACGTAACGTATGAAGGTTACTTTTATAAATATGATTTCTCTAGTTAAGGGGAAGCGCTATCAAATTTTCTAAGTTTTTTGCAATTTCCTGGTCAGTATTAGGTAAGTTGTACGTCGATCAAAATATGATTCGCGGCCGTAACAAAGATGTATTTACAGAATCATAATCATTAGAATCAGTAATACAACTTGTTAGGTTAGTATAATCCTAAAATGTCAAGATTTCATGAAATAGTCATTCTTTGGGGTTACTTGGTCTTGAGAGTTGTGTTGATGACTTTAATGATTATAATTCTGTAAGCACATATTTCTTACGGCCGCGATTCATATATTAATCAACGTACAACTTAATGCTGACCAGCAAATTGCAAAGAACGTAAGAAAATTAGAATTTCGCGGGCTACCTTAGCGCTTCCCCCTTAAGTACACATTTCAGTAGTAGTAGTTCTTTTTAATGACACATCCTTCCAGTGAATTTAAGTCATACAAGTTTAACAATAGGTACACACAAAACCACTCACAAACTTATATATCAAAGCCTAAGCTTTGATATATAAGTTTGTGAGACAGAGTAACGGGCAGAAACTACACTACAGTCAATTTATAAAATAGCTGTTAGAGGCAGAAGAGAGAACAACGAGGTAAAGCTGTCAACTACAACTTTAAATAATTAAATATCTAAATATTTATTTGGGCTTCGGTACCTACCTTATTAGTCTTTGATTATTTTGTAAAAGATTTTTTTTTAAACACTCGGTGTGTTTAGAAAAAAAAAATGAATTCGAGATACAGGATATTGGTCGCTATGAAAATAGGCCACACTTCACCTTAGATTAAAAGGATTTTTTGGCATACCACAGGTAAGTGTTGTTGTTGTTGATTGTGTATTGA
This sequence comes from Luperina nickerlii, assembly GCA_963855955.1. Lineage (NCBI taxonomy): Eukaryota > Metazoa > Arthropoda > Insecta > Lepidoptera > Noctuidae > Luperina > Luperina nickerlii. The sequence continues at coordinate 10,177,293 of OY979681.1, read as the reverse complement.
TCCATCTCTGTGATAGACCGTACCAAATCATTAGGTAAATTACCTAGGTACGTTTTTGCCGGCCATTATAAGTTGAGAAAAACTATTTCATCTATCAATTTCTACTTACGCCTTTTTTTGTAGCTTACATACGAGGTATTGTACAACACACAGTCAGACACACTTGATGCGATCATAACTACTTACAGAGAATAAAATCACAAAAAATCCCACTAAAAACATTGGTACACGAATTATTATGAGTACCTAATACCTATTCATAATACTCCGCTTGAAATTGAGACCTTCCTCAATTATGCGAGTGCTTTTGGAAGGTAATAGAAAATGTCGTAGGTTCCTAACTAAACCTAAAGCTAAAGGATACACATGCCAGTTGCTGGCACAAGTCTGCAAGTAGCTTGCATGCCGTGTGCCATAACAACTTCTGATTGGTGAATACCCAATGACATGCAAGCTACTTGCATACTTTTGTGCCAGCTACTGGCATGTGTATCCATAGCTTATCTCCGTGCCGGCGTGCCAGGGGACCTTACCTGCAGCGAAGCTCCACAAAGATTTGATTTGAAAGGTAAAGCTGTCAATATGACCTTACTAAGAAAAATACAAGAGCGAGCGAAGCAAGTTGGAAAATTGGAGCATCCTGATTCGGATCCGGCTTCACCAAACAGTGAGCGAAGCTCGATAATTTGAGCATACTGTACCAGGATAGGTTTTCAATGTGATTTGACTAAAATAATGCAAGACCGAATTAAGTGAGCTAGAAAATTGGAGTACCCTGACCCGGGTAGGCACTTGATTAAGCTGGCGTTGTGATTTTACTAAGATAATGCAAGAGCGAGCAAAGCGATCTCGAAAGTTGGAGCATCGTGACTGGGATACTAGATTTACCTAGCGAATGCGAGCGACTAGAGATGAAAAGAATAAGAACTCAAACTCAAAGCATTTATTTCAATTAAACTATTTATAGGCACTTTTGAATTGTCAAGAAGTCGGTCAGTCAGAAAATATGAAGCTAGTTGCCCATTCCAAAGCGTAGGTACCTATGGAGAAGAACGGGCAAGAAACTCCATGGACACTCTTTTTAAAGTATATTTTTGATGGCGGCAGGTAGACACTGATGCAGATTCTTGTGTTCACAAACTAAACTAAATTTATGTTCAGTGCATCTTTTTCTTTCTATTTCATTAAGAAAAGGACAGAAGATAAATTTTGGTTTAGTCATATCAAATTAATCAGCGCCTGACATAAATTGACGTAATTTTAGTAGGAAAGTTCTATTCAATTTTATTTTTCTCGTTTAAACACGTCTAATCTTGTATGGAGTGGTGTCAGGCGCTGATTAATTTGACAGGACTAAACGGCAAACCTAGTAGGTACGATCTGCAACGAAGTGTTACAACGAATACTTATAAAGAATACTACTTCGGATAGGGTGTTCACAAAAAGTTTTTATTTCTGGTTTTATAACCTAACAAAGGTAGTTATAGTTTTGTTTCTAGGAAAAAAAGCCTATAGAAATGATTCGTCGTCGGAACGGCTTGTGTTCGCGCGGAGACGTATAGGTAACATCTACACTACGTTACGCGATATTTATGGCGTTCTATGCGGCCTCTATGGCCATGCTACGTGGACTCTACGCAATGCTACGTGGACTCTACGCAATGCTACGTGGACTCTACGCAATGCTACGTGGCTTTTACGCCATGCTACAAGGCGTCCACACCACGCTACGTGGACTTTATGCAATGCTATGCGGCTTCTACGCCATGCTATAAGGCCTCCACGCCAGGCTACGCTGACTCTACGCCAATTTACGCGCTCTCTGTGGCATGCTACGCGGACACGACGAGATGATAAGTGGCCTCTACACTATGCTACGAGACCTCTACGCCACGCTACGCGGCGTTGTGTCCGGCAAAATTAATCTTTAAAATTGGCTTTGGTGTTTGAAAATGATAATAATAGTATTTCAGGATTCATACTTGCATGTATTGATATCAATACGATGTCCAGATTCCTTCATTGTTTAATCTCGTGCTATTTTTGGGTAATATTTCTACAACTTTTTAGCGATACGGTCGCGGTAATATTACGTCCATACCAATAAGTTCAACGGGTAAGTACCTACTTATGTGTATTTTTTGCCCACATCACGCCCGAACAATTTTAAACAGGTTAGCATCGGGTGACTGTGAGTACTGGTATAAGACCTCGATGATTTCCGGTCATGACTTTTTTTTGAGTGTTTTTAATGTGTCACTCTGCGAGATAATTGCTTCTACATTTGAGATCGGCTTCAATTAATTATCTCCTGTTAGTATCTTGAGTAATATTATGACCCTTTTTCATCAGTTCCTGGCCATAATAAATAGATAACCGTGCTTTCTTTTTATAAAGTAGCATGTTGCTTTTTTTCATCTGGTCTGGTCGATAATGAACGTTCTTAGTGATTGGATATCGCTTTATTTACTTCGTCATGAATGATCTTTTACTTTATTTTTTTTTTCAGGATGGGAAATCATCAAATGACTCCTCCCGCTCTGGGTGGAGCGGAAGGGAGTGTCAGACTCTTACTGACTAAAACCCACCCGTGTTCCTTCCTTCGCACTTTATGTACCGGGCCAGCGGTAACCCTTTCGGACAATCCCGCTGACCCAGCAGGCTTCAGCCCTTACGGGCCCCTTTAATGCTGACATCTCTTTGAGGCGCGCGTGGAACATGTACGCGCCGTCCGGCACGGGCCTGGTCCTGATCGGACGGTGAGCTACCCATTACTCTCCGCCCGCAGGCCCGCGCCTTCTTTTACTTCATATAATACTTCACAATTTCGTCAAGTGTTATTTTAAATTGGATGCAAGCAAGATGCAAGGACACAGATGGTGGTGCGCCGCGTAATTAAAAATATTATGTTATGCCGTCTTTTGTCGTACGCACGTTTGTGTTAGCCGTTGCACTAGGCACCTGGGGTGAACCCTCACTTGCCTAGTGCAACAGGTGCCATCAGGGCCTAATTTACCCACAGGCTAACTAGGCTCAAGCGTAGGGCGCAAGGACCGAGGGGGCGCTGAGCTGGCCCTTACAACCACCACTTATTCACAAAATAAAATTTAGTAATTTGAAAATACGCGTCTAAATACTTTATTTTGAATTGCAACTATTCCAGCCGCGCTGTCTTATCCACCGCGCGTGTACCTAAACACAAATATATATTTTTTTTGGGATTGGCATATCCTTCCATATCATTTTAGCATTAAGTATTTATTTTCGTATGTTTTAGCATACGAAAATAAATACTTAATGTTAAAATAAATAAACATAAATATATAAATTCTCACAGTTAAGAGGAAGGGTAATGCTCTTTTACTCGGTACTCGAATTGAGAAATAGATTTCAAATCTCGAATGCTAGGCGGAAGTGAGTTCCACAATCTTACGGCATAAACAGAAAAGGAATAAGAATAGCCCAATAAACATTTACGACGTTGAGTAGACGTGTTGGTGGCAACTTAATGTTATTTAGTATAATCGTATAAATGTCATAAGGACGTTTACTCGACGGCATTAGGGCCCATTTTATTCAACTTAAGGCGCTAAGAGTTTCGTGTAACAGTCATATTAATACCTTCTTAGTCGCATAGTAGTCATATACACGTCGGCGATTTGACTACATGTCATGTAATGATAGCTGTTGCGGCGTGTATTCGACTTTGTGTCACACAATATGACTTTTATATGATGTAATCGTTGTGTTATTGTCATTTAAAGATGCTATTGAACGAATTATTATAAAATATTAATTTAATTTAGCAGTGTTTTTGACAGCTGAGTTAATATTGCATTTTTTCTGTTATTTGAGGTGATAAAACCATTTCATCAGTTGTAAACTATTGTGCAATCAAGTTTACTGATTAATGTGGGGTTATTTTGTAACAAAATTTTAATGCGCTTTTAAAATTTTAAAGTTTTCACATATTTTTATTAATAATTTATTATGTGAATGCGTTATAAGACAACTATATAACTTCCCGACCTATAAACTGCGAGTTCATGTATTAAATGTTTACGCCATGATAGTTAGAAATGGTGGAAGTGGTATACAAGGTTATTATAAACCTTTAATATGAGTATTAATTAAATAGCGGTCGTATTATCATGTTTGTGATACTTTAGGATGTATAGAGGTCGTTCGTAATACTTATATTCGAATTATATATAATGGTTACAAATACTACGTTTAAACAATTATTATCCGTTTAGCAAATGTTTAAAAGGTAATTATATGACAAAATTGACAGTATTATGACGTTTATACTACGAAAACGTTTACACGACAAAAAGTTGTATATGAAAGTTTTATAGATGTCGTCGTAGACGCTATTATATGACGATTGTAAAAAAAATCGAAATAACGTCTATATGACATTATTATACGACAAAAAATGTATATGACTATTCGGACACATAACGCACCAGTACATGACGAAAAGTTAAAAAAATTACTGTAAAATAACTTTAATAAGACTCAAGGTTATATAAATGTTTGATTATATGACAAAAATGTTTGCTGGGAGTGGCTTGTTTTATGTGAATGGGATTTAAGGTGTGATCTACATGGTGCGCGGCTAGGGCGAGCGAGCGTAAAAAAATCGGCAACTACATCAGCCGCATTGCGAACGAATCTACTGCCTATGATCATGGCCTGGGATTTAGTTGGGTTAACTTGCAAACCAAAAGACTGCGCCCAAGCGCTGATACATGCTAGGTCATGATTAATTGCAGCAATTGCAGAACCCGAGTCAGCTACAGTAAAATTTCGGTACAGCTGCAAGTCATCTGCGTAGAGATGGAAACTAGAGGAGATCACTCTGGTAACAATGTTTATGAAAACAGAAAAGAGAGAACGCTACCCTGAGGAACGCCTTCAGTGAGGCTACACCAATCAGAGAAAGACTCCTAAAGGCGAACACACCGAGAGCGGCCCTGAAGATGAGAACTGAAGTTAGTTAGTTACTACAAGCCATAATAGAAATAGGTACTTGATAATAATTAACTAACATAAAATGTACCTAATTGAAAGAAAACCAATTTTGATAAAATTTTGTATGAACCTCCATATAAAATTTAATCAAAATTGGGCGGCTGGACCAATTTTTTACATATCGATGTAGCCTATATGTTAATCCAGGGTGTCAGCTACCTAGCTGACACCCTGGATTAACATATAGGGGGCCGTCCATTAATCACGTGAGGTTTTTTTTGGTATTTTTAACCCCCCCCTCCCCCTTGGCGATATATGGTGAGGTTTAAGACTTACCCCCCCCCTCATATCACGTGTATCTTTAGTACCTACAAAGAATCGGACCTTTTTTTATGTTTATAAAATACAGGTATAATCATCTAATTTTATTAGAAAGTTTGCAGGATGTTTTTAAAAAAATAAATACACGTGATATATTACTACACCCCCCCTCCCCCCTTGTGATATTTCGTGATTTTTTATGGACCCCCTCCCCCCCCTTTCGAGCCTCACGTGATTAATGGACAGCCCCTAGGCTACTTTTTATCCCGATATTTCCACGGGATCTACACTTATGCGGGTGAAACTACGGGGCACTGCTAGTTAATAATAATAATTAAATCCTTTATTGAGAGTAACCATGAGACTCATACAGTGTTAGTAACAATAAAATAAACTTACAACTATGTTAGTGATACAATTACAACAACAATTATCTACACAAACACACAACAAAATAATCACTGCTTCCGCCTTCCAGCTGAGATACAGGAGCAACGACTTACAATACAGCAGTCCAGCCTGTCAGCAATAACTCCCAGGAGGCTGTTGGAACAGGCTCGCACCCAGCGCACCAAGGACGCTCATCTTTTACGCATTAATGCATAAGCGCAATCAACACGCAATTTCGCAAACATCCCTGATGCGCTACAGAAGCGAGGCAGCCTCATCATTGTTATGGTTTATAAAAGTAGGTACAAATAATAGTAGGTAATATTTTTATTGTAATAGTTCCTACCTGTTAAATTGAAAGCCCTTGACGACAAAACATTTAAGGGGTTTGCTGATAAAAATGTTGATGTTTTATGGCTTAAAAAGAGTTTTTCGAGTTACAAACTAATATTTTAATTTTGTCGCTCGTTTATTTGTTGTTTGGACATCATTTTAATTATGGCTTGACATTCAGTGGCTAAATAATAACAGCCGCATAAGTCGATCGATCAAGTTAAGCATACGCTTGCCGCGGTTGATCTGTGGATGGGTGACCATCTTTACATACCGTGACCCCTCCGTGTCTTGGAAAGCACGTTGAGCCGATGCTCCCGGCTGTCATTCGTGGATCTTTGACAGTCGTTACGGGTAGTCAGAAGTCCGAAAGTCTGACAAACTGTCTTACCAAGGGGAATCGTATTACCCAGTAACTGGGTTGTGGAGGTCAGATAGGCAGTTGCTCCATGTAAAATACCGGTATTCAGCTGCATCCGGTTAGACTGGAGCCGACCCTAACATAGTTGGGAAAAAGCTAGGCAGATGATGATTCATTTATTTTATTGGAATTGTTTGACTCTAACGTAAGGAAAGTCAATAAAATACTTTTAAATATATCTTGCTGTTTATCTATTTTGTTTGTAATGTCAAAATGACAGTTTTTAATTAAATGCATATGAAAGTATACTAAATAATATACGATACTTCAAACCAAAAAAAAAATTTTTTTTTAACTTTTGTGTCTGTCTGTTCTGGCCAATCTCTGAAACGGCTGCACTGATTTTGACGGGACTTTCACTGGCAGGTAGCTGATATCATAAGGTGTAACTTAGGCTTATAAGGTGTTACTTTTATTTTAGAAAAAGGATTAAAGGTTACCGCGCAAAAAAATATAAAACCCATAAAATTCAATTTGTTTTCTGACATGCACGCGAACGAAGTCGCGAGCACAACTAGTGTAATATATATAATTTTAATGACTATAGCTGACATTGTGAATTGCATGAAATTATCATATTTTGTTTTGCTCTAAGGAAGCGTCGAATTTCTACTGACTAAATCCAAGCGTACCTACCTAACTCCATTTTCCTTCTTACTTAGCAATTAGTCGCGCAGTGGTACCTATGCGACACTGGCGCACTAAAGGCTCCTGCAAACAGGCGCGACACGTGACGCGAATCGCGCGCGACATAAAGGCACCAATCGTTGCGCGACTTGCGGCGCCTTTGTGTCGGGGTCCATATTGGCTCACCTAAAGTTCTTTACCCGAAATTGTTCTTCCTAATAATTTGTAATCCGAATGATCACTTTCCTAAAATTTTTCATCCTAAAGTTTTCATTCATACTATTTGTAGTGCTACCGCCGATGTTCATAACACTCATGTTTCCGAAAATTGTAATTAATAATATTATCATTACTGTAAATATGTTTAAACTCCTACTGTGTTTTATCATAACGCTTTTATCCCTAAACATAATTACCATAATATTTTCACTCATACTTAGAAAGAAACATTTACCAAGTGATTTTTGTCTTAAATGAATGAAATTCAGGTCAGAGTGTCGTCTTGGGGGCACTATGAAAAAAATACTTAGAAAAATTTCGCGACCAATTTCGAGTTAGTAGTAGTTGGTCACAGTTCTAACCTAACCTAACCTATGGATCCCTTCCACATCGTTTTTACGACAAACGCTTAGTCGGAGACAAAACACCAAGACACTTTTAGCCTTAGATATAAAACTGATTATTATGAATAAAAAGAAATCTAAACAAAAAACTATATGACTTTGCATAATAGTGTAAAAGATGGCTATGTTGAGAAAATATAGGAAAACAAATAAAAGTATGTTGGGGAGTTTTGCAGAGCGAAATGCACATGAAAAAGTATAAAGCTTTAGTTGGAAAGGTGTATAGGTTTATAAAGGAACAATCATGGAACAATGTAGAAAATGGAGTCTGGTGAAAAACTTATGTCATTCCAAACAAACAGTTTTCCACCTAGCCAGTGTTACCAAAGTACATGGAGGTGATATACGTTCAACACACCCCCTCAACTCATGTACGATACGATTCACAAAAAGAAAAACTTTACTTTCGCACACACAACCCTAACGCACTTGTTAGTAATTCGTGTCTTACGCGAGGCAAAGGTTTGGTGAGGACATCTGCCAGCATTTTATCAGTTGACAAATGTTCCAACGTTATATCTTTATTGTAACGTAGCACATCCCTTATAAAGAAATGTCTAATGTCAATGTGCTTACTTTTCGCATGATGTATACCGTGATCCTCAGCAAGGCAAATAGCACTTATATTATCAGCATGCATTCTTACCTTACAGAGTTGATGTAAACCTAGTTCTTTCAACAGACTGTTCAAATATACAGCTTCTTTCATAGCCTCTGCCAAACTCACAAACTCGGCCTCACAAGTTGAAGTCGCAACGATGCGTTGCTTTTGTGAAGTCCATGATATGCTTGCGCCTCCTAGAACGAATAAATAACCCGTAAAGGATCGTCTATCAATGACGCAGCTACCCCAATCTGCATCTGCATACCCTTGTATGCATAACCCTGTCGGCTTAAAAGATAAGCCGTGAGTTATCGTACCTTTTAAGTATCGAAGAACTCGCTTCGCAGCCCTCCAATGAGTTTCCTGCGGGTTTTCTGCAAACTGTGCAAGTTTTGCCGTAGCGTTGGCGATATCAGGTCTAGTCGCTACACTTAAATACATGAGCGCTCCAATCAGTTCTCTATACGGAAATTGTTTCGCTTTTATTACTCCTTTTTCACTAATAACAGGATTTCCAATTTCCATTGGAGTCTGGACAGGATTGCAACTATCCATATCAAATTTCTTCAAAATATATTTTATATATTTCTCTTGTGACAAGAAATACTCATTGCCACTTTTCTTTATATTTATCCCGAGACAGAAGGTTGCTTGACCAAAGTCTTTAAGCTCAAACGACCTCGCCAATTCCTGCTTGAATTTATTTATATACAATCTTTTTGTCGATGCGATTAATATGTCATCCACGTAAACAACAACAAAAAGATCTGATCCACCTATATTGCGCTTGTGATACAAACAAGGTTCATTTATCGTAGGTCTCAATCCCATTTGTCTCAGTTTCTCATCAAGTTTAATATTCCACTGTCGTCCAGCTTGTTTGAGACCATAAAGAGATTTCTTTAAACGACAGGTGTCACCACCTGCTTTCATATCTTCAAGCATTTTAGCTGCTTTTTTACCTACTGCAGAATTAACGCCATCTGCATTTTTTAGTTTCTCTAGGCCTTCTTTCAGCAGCTCTGGGATCTTCATATAAATATCTTCGGTCAGATCACCGTTTAAATAAGCGGTATTTATATCTATCTGGTCAATGTCCATGCCCATTTCGACAGCTAAGGCGAACAACAAACGTACAGTTGCAATTCTCGCAACTGGAGCGAATGTCTTATTATAATCTAGGCCATGTTGCTGACTGTATCCTTTTGCTACAAGTCTGGCCTTCTTTTTCTCAGTATTGTCAACATTTAGCTTTGTAGTCAGCACGTATCGACATCCTACGATATTACGATCTGAAGGTTTCTTCACAATTTCCCACGTGTCGTTATTTATTAGACTTCTTATTTCTGAACGAATCGCTTCATCCCATTGGACCTTTTCGTCAGATGCTAAAGCTTCTTTCAACGTGATTTCAATAGCTCCAGCAAAATCATCAGTATCAACGTATTCTTCCGTCGATGACTCATTGTCGCTACTCTCTCTTACCTCAACCATGTTGTAGATTTTACGAGGGCGGCCAACTTGTCCTTTTTGAATCCTTGGCCTTCCAGGACCCCTTTTTAAAGTAACATTTCCAGTAGGTTCTGTATTCTCTGCACCTCCATCATCAATCACTGGTACATTCGGTTGAATATCAAATGGGATTTCTTCTCTTGAAGGTTCATCACTAAATGGTATATCCGACTGTTCTTTAGTTTGGATTTCTATATCAACAGTCTTTCTCACAATACTCTGTTCAGGTTTTTGTTCAATTAGTGATTCATTTGAGTCCTTACACTCAATTTCAGTTAGTTTACCTTCCTGAAATTTTACATCTCTCGACACTACGATTCTTCTACTCTCAGGTATCCATATTTTATAGCCTTTAGCGTCACCTGGATAACCCACAAAAACACCGAGTGAACTTCGTGCTGCAAACTTATCTTTACCTGGTTCCTTTTCCAAGACGTGTACTTTCGTGCCAAACGTTTTCAAATATTTGACATTCACAGGTCTCTCAAACCATTTTTCGTATGGAATTTCACCATTCAGACTGCTAGTTGGACACCTATTACGCAAATAGCATGCAGTAGCTACAGCTTCTGCCCAAAAACTTGGTGAAATACCTGACGATAAGATCATGCACCTTGCCATCTCAATCAACGTACGGTTCATCCGTTCAGCGATTCCGTTACTTTGAGGTGAGTATGGCGTCGTAAAACGTCTCTTAATACCTTCACTTTCTAAAAATTCATCAAAAAATTTATTTTTGTATTCAGTCCCGTTATCCGTATGTAAATATTTAATTTTTCTTCCTGTCAAATTTTCGACATGACATTTAAAAATTTTAAACTTTGACAAAACGTCATTTTTATTTTTCAGCATAAATACGTCACACCAACGAGTACAATCGTCAATAAAAGTGACAAAGTATTTATTTCCGCCATTAGATTGAACTCTCATTGGACCTACCACATCAGAGTATATTATTCCCAACTTCTCGTTGCAGCGTAAACTGGACTTCACATGAGGCAACGATACCATTTTACCCTTAGCGCACACATCACAATCATGCAAGTTACTATCGATATTTATCGGATCAATACCTGATTTCTTTAGTACTTTCATAAGATCCCTAGCATTCAGATGTCCCATACGCTCGTGCCATCGATACAGATCAACACTTTCACTACTTAACACTGACGCTGAAGCGTCCAGTTCCCTCAAGTAATATAAGTCACCTCGCCGATCAGCGGTCAGTTTCACCTCACCGTTTTTAACTGCATAAGCTACGTCGTGCTTGAACGTGACTTCACAACCTCGTTCGGTAAGCTGGGCGATGGAAATTAAATTACTACGTAAATCGGGAACCAATAGGGTATTTTCAAATTCAATATTTCGCGTTCGATCATCATTACATGCTAATAACTTAACTGTACCTTTACCTTGCACGGTTGTCAAAGAATCTGTGGCTAATTTTAATTTTAGACTCGCAGGGAGTATCTCAGCAAACCTTTGCGGGTCATTGCACATGTGAGAAGTGCAACCACTATCAAAAATCCATTCCTGACGGCGCTTCGCATCAATAGCGATGCGGCAGTCATCTGAAACATGATACATAGTTAAAGCTTCACAACTTTTATGACTAGTGCATGACTCCACACATCGAGTTTCTTGAGCCTTCTCCCTTTTTTTTGTGCAGTCCGACGCCTTATGGCCAAAATTGTGGCACTTAAAACATTTAAACTTAAATGTTTTTCCAGTAATTTTCTTCTGATACTTGTCCAAATACATGGCGCCTTCTATTTTGTCAACATGAGCGTTTCCTCTTGAACTGTCCTCTTCGATGATTTTAACTCTTAGTTGCTCTGGCTTTGGAAGCTCATCTCTAGACTCTATGGCACATCTAAAGTTTTCGTAACTTCCCGGAAGACTGTACAGCAGCATGATCGTTAACAAATCATCATGGATTTTTATATCCATTTCTTCCAATTTATCTACAGCTTCAAAAAAGGAATCAAGGTGCTCATGTACCTTTTGGTTTTCACTCATCCTTTGTAACATGAGCCTTTTCATTAAATTCGCTTTCTTTGCAGGTCCTCTTGATGCAAACAAGCTCTCTAATTTTAACCATACCTCTCGTGCAGTCTCCACCTTTTTTACATGACGAACTACACTCGGATCTAATGCCAATATCAGTTCAGACTTTGCTTTTCTGTCAGCCGTCTTCCATGTCGATATAGCAGCATCGGTAGTAGGTTTTGGCTTTTCTCCACTTACATACTCCCAGAAGTCATTCTTTATTAACAATGCTTCCGCCTGTACCTTCCAACTGTCGTAGTTGTCCTTCGTCAATAATTCTATACGTACATTCGAAGTCATTTTTCTTCCTACATGTACTTTACATATCTTTAGAATTTCAAATTATTTTCACAACATACAATACAACACACTTTACTGCTCTGGGCCCATAACCTTTGTTGGGGAGTTTTGCAGAGCGAAATGCACATGAAAAAGTATAAAGCTTTAGTTGGAAAGGTGTATAGGTTTATAAAGGAACAATCATGGAACAAAGTATAATAGATGTTTATTGCTACTGACATTATGAAGTTGAATGCTTCGGAATTATAAACATTAGAGACAGAGTAGTTAGGAATTGTGATTGTTAGGATGAAAAATGTTAGGAAGAACATTTTCGGATTTCCAATTATCGGAGTTGAAAATTTAGGTGAACTTTGGCGCACCCCTTTGTGTCGCATGCGATTTTATCGCGTGTCGCGCCTGTTTGCAGGAGCCCTAACTCAATTCAAGTCATGATGTATAAAAAATAGGAATGAATTTGTGAGACTGCTGCTAAATAGCAGGTGTATAGTTAGTAACCTCATTATTTTAACGCCGCTTAGCGTTAAGCGCCGTTTAAACGTCAAAAATGTATGTTTAAACAGTCGCTTATCATTACTTAACTTTAAGAGCGCGCCTTGGCAGCCCAACGCGAGCGATTTCGTACCTCTCGCCCGCGCCCCCTCTACAATAATACGCGATGGCATAGCGCGCGGCGCGCCACCACCGGCGCAGGCGGCGCGCGGCAACGCGTTCGAGTGCGTGAGTCGAGTTCGAGTTTAAACTGCGCGGTGCCCAGGCGATCAACAGCGTTCTGTGCCGAAGACGGGCCGTGAATATGCCGTTTCGTGAATTTGAACTTGATTCGTATGGCAATAAAAATGTATTCGTAAAAAATTATGTCATTCAAATAAAGTTCAAATTCACGGAAGTATTTGGTACGACGGATCGATCGCGATGTGTAGGTAAAGCATAACATAGCTGATTATAATCAAACGAGCTCATTGTCGGTATAGGTAAATACATAATTATTTGGAAGCTCCGTTCATAGACCTACAAACTGACATACCACCAATATAGTAGGTAAATAGGTACTAGGGCTTCCATCCCGAGACGCGAGTTTCGAAATTTAGAAGCTCGTGTTTTTTTTTTTCGTGGACTCGAGACTATCTAGTCTGATCCGTTATTCAGTCCTCGCGTAGGTACTCAATCTATATATTATGTACTTACCTAAAAGGTTAGTATGAAATAAAATATTATATGTAAATATTCATCAATATTTATTTATTAAACAATTTAATATTCAAAATTATATAATACCATTACAATAACAATAAAAATCCCATAAAAAAATTAAAGTCAAAGTGGTTTCACAAGGTTTCAACAAATTACGCGACGCGCAACATTCGAAGGTACCTATGTATGTACCTAATACAAATATCGTATTACCGTAATAACAAAAAGTAATGTTCTTACAAAAATAAACTCATAACATAACCATAATAACTATGTACCTAGAACAAATGTTTCCTTATAAATAAAAATACTGGCCAAGCAAGTCGGGCCATGCATAGTGGGTTCCGTAGCTGAAATTACAAACGACTATAACATACTACATCCATCGATCCATCCATCCATCCATCGATCCATCGATCCATCGATCCGTCGAACCGTCGATCCGTCGATCCTTCGATCCACCGATCCGTCGATCCAGCGATCCATCGATCCGTCGATCCATCGATCCATCCATCCATCCATCGATCCATCGATCCGTCGATCCATCCATACATCCATCCATCGATCCATGGATCCATCGATCCATCGACCTGTCGATCCATCGATCTGTCGAACCGTCGATCCGTCGATCCATCGATCCGTCGATCCATCGATCCGTCGATCCATCGATCCGTCGATCCATCGATCCGTCAATCCACCGATCTGTCGATCCATCGATCCATCGATCCGTCGATCCGTCGATCCATCGATCCATCCATCCATCCATCGATCCATCGATCCGTCGATCCATCCATACATCCAACCATCCATCGATCCATGGATCCATCGATCCATCAACCTGTCGATCCATCGATCCATCGATCCGTCGAACCGTCGATCCGTCGATCCATCGATCCGTCGATCCATCGATCCGTCGATCCATCGATTTGTCGATCCATCGATCCGTCAATCCACCGATCCGTCGATCCATCGATCCGTCGATCCGTCGATCCATCGATCCATCCATCCATCTATCGATCCATCGATCCGTCGATCCATCCATACATCCATCCATCCGTCGATCCATGGATCCATCGATCCATCGACCTGTCGATCCATCGATCCATCGATCCGTCGAACCGTCGATCCGTCGATCCATCGATCCATCGATCCGTCGATCCATCGATCCATCGATCCGTCAATCCATCGATCCGTCGATCCATCGATCCGTCGATCCATCGATCCGTCGATCCTTCGATCCATCGATCCATCAGTCCGTCGATCCATCGATCCATCGATCCATCCATCCATCGATCCATCCATCCATCGATCCATCGATCCATCGGTCCATCGATCCGTCGATCAGTCGATACATCGATGCTTCGATCCGTCGATACATCGATGCTTCGATCCTTCGATCCATCGATCCATCCATCCATCCATCCATCAATCCATCGATCCATCGCGATCCGGCGATCCATCGATCCATCGATCCATCCATCCATCGATCCACAAAAACACATAAAATTTCAAATCACAACGATGCTAAAGAAGTTTTCACTTCAAAAACTTCCCCACTTTACGTGTACCTAAAAAAACCGATAGCGTAAAAAAAATTTTTTTCAAGATTTTATTTTACCACTTTGTCGGCGTGATTAATAATGTACGAACGCCAGCACATCAACCTACCCGAAACTGTCAAATTTTCGCAATCAACTTTGAACCTTATGCTTTAGTGATAAAGTTGAAAATCTATTAAAGAAATTTGACAGATTGTAGTAACTTGATGTGCTGGCGTCTGTACATAATTATATCCATGCCAAATTATAGTTTTCTAATAGTACTAAGAGCCTCTGAGCTAAACTGCGGACGGACATGGCGAAACTATAAGGGTTCCTTTTTGACTACGGAACCCTATAAAAGTTTTTTTTTCTTTAAATAAAATTCATCAGTTTGAATAAGTAATATTAATTAGTAAAAATATCAGTGATTGAACTAGGATGATATTATTTTGATACTTATTGTATTTTTACCCGCATTATATAGGTAGATAGGTAGGTACACACGGCTACGTATTAAGCTATACATTTCCAGTATATAAGCTGACCTCTCATTGTACGGGAAAGATTCAATTATGTTACATTATGCGATTTAAAATTTACATACATTAATACAAAGCATCACGCCTGTATTGCCCGATGAGGTGGGCAGAGGTGCGGGAATCGAACCCAGGACCTCACAGCTCAGCAGTAGCGCTTGCGACCGCTAGACCAACGAGCCAGGTAAAAAAAATATTAACGGGAATTAAAAATTTACTTACTTTTTTTTCCCTAGGCAATAGATATTCGAAATACCTAAGTAGCTAAGGAAATAAAAGAATTGATACCGTTATATAAATCGGTAGTTAGGTACAGACGCCAGCACACCAAGCTACCCGAAACTGTCAAATTTTCCCATTCAACTTTGAACCTTAAGCTTCAGTGATAATGTTGAAAATCTATTAAAGATATTTGACAGATTGTAGTAGCTTGACATGCTGGCGTCTGTACTTACTTTTTTCTTTCTTTCGTTCAGAATACGGAGTTGTTCCCTCAAACGTTTTGTTTTGTTTTTGTTTTTTTTAAAAACGTTTCCCCACACTAGGAATTACTCCTGTATCGTGGGTGCGTTTACAAACATTTAAATTCACATACACAAACATCCAGACCCGGAACAACTACCTGTAGGCAATACAAATATTTGTCCGGTCGGGAATCGAACCCGCGACCGCGACACGCAGCGCAGCAGTCGATCGCTCAGCCACTGCGGCAACCTCGGAACAGAAAAAACTGTTTTTTCTGTTCCGTGGCGCCAACCATGTGTCGTATTTTCCGTGAGTTTTCTTTTTGCCCATCTTTATTTACACTAAATAATGATAATAATTTATTATGTTTACACCAAACAGGTTTAACTCCTTTTTACAGTAGGTAATACCTACCACTAAACAAAATAAAAATGTCGAAAATAGTCCTCTCTCTGTAATGTCGCCAAACATAGGTTCGTCCTCCAAGAGATGCCGTAGCAGACTGATTGAATAAATTGAAAAGGATAGCGCTATTACTACCGCGTGCAAAACAAGAGACAGAAAGAGAGTATGCTCGCTTAGAATAAAATGACGCAAGCGCCAAATCTCTGAATTGCTAATTACGAGGAGAACGAGTAGAAAAATAAAAAAATAATTCTGCACGATTTGAGATAATATTATTACCTATCTATTAGTTTAAAAATCATCATTAAATTCCATAGGGTTTCAGAGATCTAACTCAAAATAAGTGCAAAACGAGGTTTTTTCGTTATTTTTTTTTATCGAGATTTTTTTATCCAATCGTGTTTTCGCTTCTACAAATTTAAAGATTATAAGTCCAAGTTTAATGTGTCCAAATAGCAAACTCTCAAGTCTTACAGATACCGATATCTAGATCGCCCAATATCACCAAAAGATCATAATATAGACTCTTAAGCAACGTTTATAAATAAACTCCCAAGTGTCTGCTTCAATAATTAACTATAGCAAGTGTCTGACTCTAGTAAAAGTATAATTAGTGATTTCTCTGCCTATTTGCTTGTAGTGTTCGTTCAACCGTAGCGGGCGATATGTAGCAGTTCCCCCAAAAGAATCGCTATGAAGTGGTATTTACAATACTTATGACGGACGGAAGTGCGGCGATAGCGGTCGCCGAAGCCTCCCTGGTAATTGTTGATGTAACACGTCGTCGGCGGGTACTCCGCAGACCGCGCGCCCGCCACCGGCTGCCACTTGTCCACGGGTTTATTCCGCAGTACGCAGCCGCCGCGCTCTGTCCGCTACCAAACTGTCATGTACCGTTTCATTGACAACATGGTCGTATTCTAGAGTGACGGTTAAATTGTGATTCATTGACAGTTATAGTAATAGAAAATTATATATCAAAATGGCAGTGATTTTTATAAAGTTTTTTGGTAAGTAACCTCTAAGTTGTGTTTAAAATGAGATTTTTTTATTATCATACCGGAAATTATTTTGTATCTACCGCCAATATGGATTTTAAAAATGATTTATTAAAAAAAAACAACGATTTGTAATCAAAGGTAGTAGAGATAAAACGCACAATTTACTGCAGTCAAGATAACCATTACACAAGGCACATTCAAGTATTCGGCATATTCAAGTATTT
This sequence comes from Luperina nickerlii, assembly GCA_963855955.1. Taxonomy (NCBI): domain Eukaryota; kingdom Metazoa; phylum Arthropoda; class Insecta; order Lepidoptera; family Noctuidae; genus Luperina; species Luperina nickerlii. The sequence continues at coordinate 10,159,770 of OY979681.1, read as the reverse complement.
TTATTAATTTAATGGGTAATAGAAAAGTGAAATTGTAATCAAAGGTTTATTGATTTTAGTACCTACTTACCTGTTTTCAGTTCACCAATTATTGTTGGCAATAAAATTTCGAATGTTTGAAAATTTTGCTTTAGAATGTTGTTCTGATTTTTCTAGTTGAGAGTTTGAGATAATATTCGTATTGTTTATTACGAAATAAACAAGTAATTTTTGTATCAGGATATAATTGTCTATGAAGTCACTTAATAGCTTATGATAACTCAAGTAAACTCCAGTACCTATTTGTCGATTTAATCATACTCAAAATGAAGACCTACCTATAAGTTGAGTTTATTAGTAAAACAAAAAAAAAAACCAGTACACCGAAATATTTAAAATGCTACATAATCATTAATATATTTTATTACATGGTTCTGGGCTTAACTCGTAGTTAATGGATAAACCCAACGTCAATTTTCCATAATGATGGTCACATAATGTTCGTGACAGCTTCCTGAAAATTTTCCGTTACATCTTAGCAGCACGAACATCATTCTAATTCCTTTTGAAGTCCGAAGTATTGTAATATTAACTTATCGTTACTTTTGTAATCATCCTACAGTTTATCGGTCTTTGATAATTTCCATGGCATTTAAAAACAGTGAACTATTTAACGTTTTTGAGCTGTATATTTTAGTTGGCTTCAACACCTGATCACACACTATCATTAAAGGCCATCGCAAGGTGGTCGTATGCCTTCAACTTTGACAGTGACAATACGTTCCTCGAGGTCAAACTCTTGGGAGCATTGTGACATAATAGGACCTCTTGGACCAAATAATCCGGATGTGCATTTCCATCGCGCATTAAAGAATCGCACAAAATGACATATGCAGGCAATACATACATAAGTGCTACATATACCTATTACTTTGAATGCATGTAATATGCACAGATGTTATTAAAAATTGAAACATACCATGCTATTGTCTTCACAAGTGTAGGTTAATTTAATGTTGAAACATTTTACATGACGGTAAGGTTCCAACTTTTCATAATAATTACAAAAGTATAATGCATTATATATCGACAAATTGTTTTGACGTCTGAAAACACACTACGGGGTAGTCAATTATTATACAGACAAAGACGATTAATTTTGCATGAAAGATGAGAAATGTTAATATTGATTTTAGTGGTAAATGAAGTATAATTACTTAACTACTTATAGGTAGATATATACCTAAGTATATATAGCTGACTGAGATGATCTTGGATGTCAATGAGATCTGCACTATAATGCTTATGAAGTTAAGCTTCATTAAATATTTGATGAGGTTAGTCACGTTTTCCTCTACGTGGATAGCCTGAGGTTTCCGGGGTTGATAATTCTACATTAATTAAACATGCAAAATCGTTGGAAATTATTCAATATCTGGGCTGAAGGGAGAAACAGAAAAGGTCATTGTTCAATTAGAAGTTTGTTACCGAGGCTCTTAGAGCAAAGCAACATGTATAAATCGTTCTAATTATGAATGAATATTACATACATGATTGCCAAGAATTTAAAAATTAACAGTTCTACTAGGAAAAATACTGATATCGCGATCAGCAGCCGTTAATCTGTTAGGATGCCAGCATAAATAAATATGTATTGTGAGTCCTACGTAATCCTAAGTCACAGCTATCTGCAAGCAGTCACGTTAATCAAAATACCTAAAACACCGTTGTAGTAATAACTGTAACCGTGTCGATTTAAATAAAATCTCAGTTCAGTGAAAACATTTTATTTAAAGACTGACGCAGAATTGCGAAAGTAGTAAAAATTCTCCCCTTTCTCCCAAGGGTAGGCAAAGGCAGTAAAAAAAAAATTGATAGAAGTTTGCATTATTTTTTTTGGATCGAGAGTATTTCATTGTATCGTGTATTCCTTTTATAGTATTATGGTCAATTTTTTTTATTTATGAGCTTTATTTTATCCCTTACATGTAGTTTTGTGTTATGTACTTTTTATTTATTTCTTAGTTGTTAGGTGTAAGGGCCGCCTTTTGCGGTGAAAGCCTCCTCATAAGTTTCCTGCTATTTATACGATGTCTTTTAAAAGGTCTACCCTTCCTTCTTTTTTATATATTGGGTACCAATTTGAAATTATTTGTGACCATCTTTCATCCATAGCTCTCTAAATATGACCTGACCATTTCCATGTCAGTGTCAGGACCTGCTGTTTGACCGCATACCTTGCCTTCGTTATTTTTCTTATCAGTGAACTTTTGACTCTATCTTTCAATTCGACCAAAAACAAAAAAAATCTTGAGTCAAAAACTAAACTTAAATGTTATATTCCTATTCCAAATGCTTAAAAGGTGTTCAAATACTTTTTTTTCAATATATCACCTTTTAAGGTTGACGCAAAATTGCAAAAGTACTAGAAATTCTCCCTTTTTATCAAGTGACTGAGACGGTAATTGGAATTAGGTACAATAAAGTGTGAACTATCTTCTATTTATATCTCGCAGGAGCTGTTATTGGATAAACATAGCCTGCACATGTTGTTTATACGCGACTAGTCTCGTAGAGGCGCCATCAGAAATAAGTCGATCCTGTTTCCTGAGGCTTGTTTTCTATTCTCAAGTAATGACGCGAATAAAAAGCTATTTTTATCTGTACTTTATAAAGTACCTTGCATTACTAACAGCTTTGTATGTTTTATGTATGAAGCAACTTTTTAGTGCGTTTTCGCTTCTATGACCAGTTTTTTTCGGTGCCTTAAAAATGTCTAGTTTGTAAAATTATAAAAGTTTTTGCCAAAAACTGAGTGATAAACAATTAAAAATACTTTGTTAGGAATAAAACGGACTTTCACCCTAAGTACTATTAAAATAACAGGTATCGGTCTTCGTTGTGTTAGTAATGTAATGTAAATGTAATGCAAAAACATGTTTAAATTATTATCTTGAACTTGTCTAGGCACTTTGGTTAAAATATTCTTAAATTCTTGATCTCTATGCCTGCCGAATCGTATAAAAAGACGATCACCTGCGTGATGCGTCTTGCCAGGGGTATCTATTAAATTATCTAAATATTATATGTAGCTATGTGAAAATAATAAAACTGGCCGAGCATATTGAACATATTTTTAGGTAACAAATCGTTGGGGCTTGAAGGAATAAGCAAAAAAGCGCATTCCAATTTTTTTTTGAACTCATTTTTTTTTGTATCTAGATTTACTAAAAAGCGAAAAACATGAAACCGTAATTTTAGATTATTTTGTAGATAGTTTCAGTCCTCCACACCTCTTAAGATAAGATAAGATAAGATCTATTTATTTGCTCAAACATGTGCACACATACAAGAATATAAATGCATGCAGGATAACATCCTCCTCCACACCTCCCAACAATAACGATATGGCCTTACTCTGGAAACTGCCGATTCAGGATGTTGCTGCGGCTTCAATCGTTAGCTCTGTAAGTGCGTGGGTGGAGGATGTACCAGAGTTGAACAGTTTCGCACGGCAGCTCCAACATGAATTTCGAAATAGGTTATGAAATGCCGGAGATATGAGGTAAAATTACCAAACAAAACACAAATCCTCGTTAAAAACAGTTTAAGTTTATGTAGATACTTTAGACTATTGCGTCCAGATAAAGGGACCATAATTATGTTAGAATTCCTACTTATAAAGTTGTGTGGCTCTGCCTGCACATTAACGTGCAGTAAGTCCTATTAATCAATGAGCACACTCAGTAAATAAAGTTCAAATGCTGCCGCAGGCACAACGTGATATATGGAAAATGCATTTTCCTTATACTGTCATCGAAACCATCAATCAATGGGACAGTGTTAGTGGTGCCAACAACTCGTGCCAGAAGAGAAACACATTTTTCCTCACGCCGACAGCAGAACTAGTACCTACTACTAACTACTGAAATCAATTAATCAATGAAAAGTCGTTTATTCAAATTACGCTGAGAGGCGGTACTTTTCGAACGTCAAAATTACTGACAGTCCCCCAAAACGCCCGCTCTTCACCACTAATAGTAGTGGTGAAGAGCGGGCGTTTTGGGGGACTGTCTATACCGGCTAAGTATAGACTTAGCCGGTCGATTCTGTACAAAAGTCACCGTGAAAACTTAGGTGAAGTGTTGTTTTTGCTAGGAATTGATACTATTGACAGCTCACTCCACGCTCACTTCACCTAAGTTTTCACGGTGAGATTTTTACAGAATAGCACCAAAGGATATTATAGTGTTGGAGCTGCTGTGTTCACGTGCCAGAAGCGTTATGGACGCTTCTCATGCTACCACCGAAACTGTTCACCTCTGCTACAGAATTGCAGCCCGACAGCATCCAATAATCAGATTAGACACAGAATGAAGGTTATCGTGTTTTAAGCAAGTGTTTTAAATATACGAGAGTTCTCACCGCATTCAATGCGTTCACAACTGTTTAATGTTCAGTAGGGGACACCTGCGAGATGTGCATCGGTACTTAAATATCCTGCAGCACTGGTTGGTTACATGAGTTAGTTTCACTGTATATTGGCCTGCCTCTTCGATCTCATTAATTATAGGTACTATTCATATAGGAACCATCTCCATATTCGCTGCCTTGCCTGTGAAAATAATTGCTTTTATAAATTCCAAGTCTTTTTGGCTATTATTATATACCTGATATACCTGTATTTTAAATAAATATGTGCATTTGCTGGTAATTAGTCATTAGGTAATCAATTTTATAGTCAACTCGCGGGCTAATATTATTACTTTTCGGTTGGATGAATGGTTAATTACCGATAATGCAATCGGTAACAGCGAAACTATGCGTTAATATACTGTTTATAAGCCGTGTACCCGATGGGATTTCCCATCCGTGATAACGCTACAGGCAAGTATGAAGAACTGCGAAACAAACTTTCATCCTCGATTTAATCACTTTAGGGGATGTAATTAAAAAAAATCGTCCTTATTGCTCACCTTCGTTTTAATTTATGGAATTCTTGTGCAAAATTTCATGCTTACAGTGTTCTATATACCCAGCGGCCTATCCGCCTATCATATTGAATGAATTTAAGATTTTTATAAAAGTAGATTTTTGTTTTTACATACCTTTAATGTAAAAAATAAACAATCTTAAATTAATTTCACATAATAGAGCGTTTAATTTCTAATTGTATTATCACAAAACGTAATTTTCAAATTGTTTAACAACCGAAATTGATTAGAACTTGCTATTGACTTCGTCAGAGAGAACATCAAATTGATTTAACGAATAGGATTCTGCGCATACCTCTTTATGAAATGACTTGTAGAAACACTACCCAAATCAAAGATTACTACCCAAACGTTAGCACAGAATACTTATATGATAACATTAGTGTGCAACAAGTGTCGTAGTTACAAATATATTCTGGAATAAACCAACGCTACCTACTTCGTGGGCTACGGCTTTCACTTATTTATTGAAATATAGCGTCATTCTAGAACTTACTGTAGTAATGGAAACTAGAGCCATTTCTAGAATCAATGCGTGGTTCAGTGATAAGTTGATTATAAATTCCGTAGTTATAATACTTACTTACTTTCAACGATATAGGTAATCTTGACTCATACTATTTTTAACTTACTTCTACTCGCCTACTTTAGAAGGCTTTTACGTGTTCTGCGATTCTACAAGGTTTTGTAAGCCATTAATTTGTTGACTTCTAGGACTCATCATATCATTAAGTCACACGTCATAGATGTTACACATGCCGTACACAGGAAAGGCTGTGTTAGGTGACAATGTGTATTTTAATTCCGATAACAAGATGATCTTATAAAATTGTGGAAATTCGAAAGACATTAAAGAATGATGTTTGTGAAATCGGAGCGCTTCATTCGTATCGACCGACATGCAAGTTATGTCAACAGTCGGATTGGTTGGACGGACCGTCGACTGTGTGTTATCAAATACTCGGCGATGTTGACGGTATCGAAAGGACGCTGACGATAAAGAATTTTCGCTCATTCGAGCAGCATGAACGTGATTTTATAGGATTTTTATCTCGCTGCGTGTAAAAACGATTGATTTGTTGTTATTTTATTATGGCCGGAACACTTATGAGTTTGCATTCCGATGCATATACTTGCATGGCCGTTGCACATGCACAACATACACAGCCATGAAAACAAACATGGAGTTAACTAAATTGTTTGTAGATCTAAACATAATCCGAGTTGAAATGTTGCAATTATCAAATATTATAGATATTACAAATATAATAGGTAATAGTATATAATATAATAATATCGTCCGGCCGCAAGATGGGTAGACGACATTGTTATCATCGCGGGTAGAACCTGCGGAGTAATTGCGTTACACAGTATCAGTAACAATGGGTTTTATTTTGACAGTTCATCAACATTTTTTGCGTTATTTACGTTGTTGAGCAGACAGACAGATTATTAATATGTTTCAAAATGATTCAGATTGAGATTTATAGTGTGTTACGCAATTAGCGTGCTGGATGAGGCTGGCACAGAGGCGTGGGCATGGCATTTGAAAAGAGAGGTCTATGCGAACAGCATTGGGTGAATTTGGGCTTTATATGATGATGATGATTATATTAGAAAACATAAAAATTAGAATGAGCTGCATTCCTACTTATTAGGTACCTACTAACAAAAGTAACACTTCGATTAATCTTAGGTAAATGTAAAAGGGTGGCGAAACAAGAAAATTCTAAATATGCCAATCAAAACGTTATTTTCTTCATTTTGTGTTTGCTTTGCCTATAATCATGGATACTGCGTCATCATAGTACGGCAGTGTCTATGTTTAACTTTACAAACGCGAGTCCTAAAGGTAAATGATAGTATTTCATTAGCGTTTTTGTTTTGCCGTCTAAGGACATCGTATCAATTAACCTTTAGAAAGTTGTTTGCTTTAGCTTTTTAAATTTATTTTTAGACCGACTTGGTGTTTTTTTTATTAATTTGTCTTGTTTAGAAGTAGGTCTGCAGGTTGGCCTCAGCGTAAAGATATGCATGCTTTGGCCAACGGAAGTAAATAAGTTTGTTCAAGTTTAGAATGCTCTATTCTCGATTAATCAGGAGAAATTAACACTTTGCGGGACATTTCAAACTTCTAATGTGTCTCGTTCAGTGTCCTTGGAACGATTAATCAAATTATGTAACAATCTAATTTTATTGCTGCCCCTAATAATAAGACTACAATGCCTGCAGTCACGTACCTACAATCACAATATGAGTATGATTCAGACGTACGAATATAATATTTAATTTTCTTATGTCTCTATAAAACAGAAAATAAAAGCTTTTATAATTTTGTTTCCCTTGGTCCACTGAAAGAAGACACCTAAAACTAAGCGTTTAAATAAGACTGAACAATGACCCCACGAAATGTTCCAAAGTACAGTTATAAATCTCTTCTAAATCTGGAACTGGTTAATCTCGGTCAGCTTTGTGTTTGTCTCTTAGTCTTAAATCTTTTCATCATCGCCCATGCCAATCTTCTCAAATTCTACTTTTTGTTTAGTTGTAATGTCCAACAATTTATTTAGTAACCACAGCAACAATAAGGGATTAATCTGTCTGAATCCCTTTTTTAACAACTTGCTTTTCTTTCACTGCCCATAACAACATTTCAGCAACAATTTTCAGATGCCTGGAGCTGGAGCCTACCCAAAGGATCTTGATTGATTTTAATGTGACATTCACGTGATGTTGTAGGTGACTAACAATACTTTTGTAGTTTAGTATACAATCGGAATATAATTCAACCATGTGCGTAATCGAGGTCATACTATAAAACGCCATTGACATTGAGTTACGGTGGTTCGGTATTAACATTGTCCTTGATGACTTTTCCTTAAAAACTTTTGAAAATACTTTGTGTTTCTTCGATTTTCCAATAGGCGATAAAGATAGCTCGTTTAATTTGTTTAAGGTTCGCGCAATAATATTTTCTCCTTCAGTCTCTGTCATCACATTACCTATCTTTTTCTTTACATTCATCATTTATTTTAAAATAAAAAAGTTAGTGTAGTTTATTTTAAACTAATTATATATAAATGCCCGTGGCTAGATAATAACAGCCGCACAGGTCGATCGATCAGATTAAATCACGCTTGCCGTGGTTGGTCTGTGGATAGGCGACCATCTTTACATACCGAGACCCCTCCGAGTCTCGGAAAGCACGTTCTGGCTGTCATTCGTGGATCTTTGTCAATCGTTACGGGTAGACAAAAAGAAGCCCGAAAGTCTGACAACCAGTCTTACCAAGGGGTATCGTATTACCCAGTAACTGGGTTGTGGAGGTCAGATAGGCGGTCGCTCCATGTAAAATACTGTTATTCATCTGCATCCAGTAAGACTGGAAGGGGGAAGTGTAGGCAGATGATGAAGTATATTTCAATAAATAAATTTTTTCTTTTGTCTTACGTTGTGTTTTGACAATATTTTGCTTACATATTAGTACTGTCTCCATCTCCATACGGTCTGTAGTCAAAAAATGTGCAACGTAAGTGATAAAGGACGGGTATATTAAGGTACTGTCTCCATGTGCCTACAGGCTGGTGATGTCAGCTGAATACTTCTTATAATGGCTTTGACAGGCATGTTCTCTTGTTTCGGAATAACGTTAATATAGTTAGTAATTTTCTGCCAAATTTGTAACTGTCAACATACGATAGACTAGAGCATCGCCAAGATTGCAGAGTTTTTCAACTACTGTTTGTAATTTAAATTTATGTTTTATTATGGTTGTGATTAAATGTATATTTTCATGGTGCATTGCTTATAGATTACATTTAAAAAGTAGTCAATTAAATCGTTTGCAATCTTATATTGTTAGAGAAGTCTTATTCCTTAGTTGTTTCTATGGTAAGTTCCGTTAAGAGATACTGGTCCAATGACAGAACCTTGGGGAATACCTGCCTGAATCTGTTAAACAATATGATTTCATCAGCTCCTTTAATGAAAAAAGAGACGTACGACATATTCGTGTTTTAAAATTAAACTTTAATGCGATAGACAATACCAAATAATGAATTAATCTGAATTACAAAAGGAAAGATATGAATGCTTTAAAAATAACATTTATTTCACTCCACATTCTTTATTACGAAAACGAGGAGCGGTTGCGAATATTTACTTTAAGTACTGACTATTTATTTATTCTAAGATTACGCCAGTGTCGCACTTTACTTTATATTAATAAAGAAACCGCAGTCATCACTGTTACATCTAAGTTTAATTACTTTTGTGGCTGCTAAATAATGTTAAACTTGCTGTTTGTTCATTTGGTTTATATAGGTATTAGCGAGTATAACGTTTTTTTTTTAATGGTTTAGACTATCTAATATAACTAGCTTGTATTGTCCTACGGCAGGGCAACGACCTCCCTCTCCCTTTTTCACACAATTCTGTCTTTTGCTAGAGACGGCCAGTCCTCGGCAGGAGTCACAGAGTACTTTTTGATAGACTGGCACGAGTCAAGCTCGTATAATATAAGACAGTATATATTTATGGTTTATCTATGTGTATTGAAGTTTCGTTGTGGTGATTCTCAAAGGAGACCTACATATATACAGCAGTGAAAGTCTTTCATGGTGATATGGTGATGATGACGCGAAAGGTATCAGGTTGTATATATAAAAAAGACATGTAGATCCCTAAAGTACGAGTAGCAAATCAGTTTATTCCGAAAAACTGAAAACTCCAAGCCGCATTATGAACATCAAGATTAGAATTGTTTGTCATCTCTAGCAGGAAAAAATTATCTGTAGTTAGGTACCATGTACAAATTAGCCAGACACCTATTAACCACAGTATTATTAGGTATGGTTGGATGATCCATGTAATCGGACCTATCTTATGTTTCACGGGACACTGAACTGAACGTTCGTAATTATAATACTGTCAAATTGACTTCCTGGATTGCGCTTAGTTGTATGCATGGGCTTCATTGGAGTGACGATGCTTTTGATGTGCGGTGGTAAGCTAATTTCAGGATCAAACTGTCTAGTCTTCGAAACCAGTTTAATTTTGAGTATCGGTCATATGGATAACCGGACTTTTTGTATTGGTATCTAATGATGGATCTAACACGATATTTAATCATTACATAACTGATCATCATATGTTCCCCGAAGAGATACCTACGTCGACGTAGTCAATCCTAGGTAACGTTTAGGTCGTAATGTCCAAACTTTTATTTTGCTAAACTATATAGGTATCCGACTGATGATTCCAATTTGGTTAAACATGTATGTATTGTTATTACTTTTCACTGAAATTTCGCCCCGATGATGAGAAAAGGTTCGCACTCTATTACATGGGACTTAAATATAAGTTCTGGCGAAATGTGGGTGTACGTACTATATTATAACTCTGCCTAACCCGAGTAGTAAGTCAGGCATGATGTTATGTTATCTGTTCTTTGTTAAGTCAGCGGAATTGCGAAGTCTTTGACCATAAACACATTAAAACTTTTCCGTATTAGCTCAACTGTCACTAATTAGACACAGTTACTTTTTCTATTGTTACCGATCTTTAGAAGATTTCGCGACATCGGAGCGGCTATAATTAGGTGCTAAATAATGAATAACGCATTATACAAACTTAGTTTTAAATCATGTGTATAGATTGTAAAAAATAATGCCGAAAGCGTTTGTTCTGCAGTTGATAAAAATAAAACCATTTAATTATAATAGTTTTGTTTCTGCTATGACTTCTAAGCTGTACTCGTCAATCTATAAACACACATACGGCTTTCGCATACGGGGCACCGAACAATTAGTGCATTACTGTAGGTAGGTACTTATCGAATCGAAAACACAACCTTTTCAAACATTTTTCCATCGCTTCATTTCGGGATTCTCCAAACTCATTACTCCCCTCAAATTGACATTAAAATGTTTGATTTTGACAAGTTTACTTTGCAGAAGTTGTATTTGGTTATACATATTAGTATTTTAAGTAGGCATAATTTGGGTGTTTTTTTACATTGATCTTAAATTATATATGATAAAATCAGACAAAATAAAATGACCTTTTTCGAAATCAAAGAAAATGTGAAATTTATACTGCCTGTAAGAGAAATACGTATGTATATCATAACATTAGTAGATTTCTAATAGTTCTATAAACCTAAGTTCTATATAAAACGATTATTGCTGTGCCTCCCTTCTACTTACTAGCTACTAAGTAGTCTAGCCCGAAATTCAGAGTAAATCTGCAGGCTGATAATAACAATGGTCTTCATCGATTTGCCCTCAGCTAGTTCTATTATGTTAGTACCTAGGTAAGCTTTAACTAGGCATAATATTTGGTTGGGACTTGGTTCTTGATCGTCGTTTGAATATCTAATAATCAAAACCCCTTGTTTAAATCTGGCGAAGCGCAAGGGCACTACCTACCTTTTCTCGATGCGCTTCGTCGTTTTTTTGAAAACTTGGGTTTTATACCAGATAAACAAAATTCTCGGGATATGAAGTCAATAGTGAACTTATTAAACATATAAAGTTTCAATTGCATAGCTATCTAAAAAACCCCGATTTCGTCACTGACTGATTTTTTTTCCTTTATAAAGTAGCACAGTTGGTGATACTTTATTTACATTACAATCTAGCCTATTAGCTAATAAGTAATTTAAATATAACTTAAACTGCTCAGTAACTATGAAATTAAGAAATGTCCAATAACGTCTTTCTTATTCACTATAAGTTACGGGGAAGACACTTTATTCACTTGTTCTTTATAAGATTCAGTACTTGCACTACAGTTGTTTACTTACACTGCACTAAACTAACTCAAAAGGTATAAGGTCCTTTATAATCTTCGCACTAATTCAGTGTTGTCAAGGAGTTGGATCGCCTCGACATTCACATGATGAGGAAGTCTATGTTCATGAGCTTCTGCATATTTTTGTTTAACTATGTTTACGACATCCATCTTGAGGTCCCGGTGAAGGTCGCTGTTTCTAATGTACCAAGGCGCGTTGACTATATCCCTGAGTACTTTATTTTGGAATCGTTGCATGATTTGACGGTTGCTTTGACTGGTGCAGCTGACACAGCTGAGTACTGTAGGTCCATACAGGTTTTAAAACTTGTTTATAAAACAATATTTTATTAGGTATTGACAATGGCGACTGTCGACCAAGTAGCCAATATATTTTTTGTATCGAATATCTAATTCGGCTCTTTTCTTTTTGACATGCTCTTTCCAGCGCAGGTTTGCATTCAGGGTCATGCCGAATTACTTAGCAGTATTCGCGTATGGTATTCGTTGATTATTCATGAATACCGGGAAGTATTGTGACTTTTTATTGGTGAAGTCAATGTGGATATACTTGCTTTCGTTGAGTTTGATACGTCATTTTGCAGTCCACTCATAGACACGATTTATGGACTCTTGGACCTTTTCTGCGGTTTCCTCGTGACTATTTCCAACAGCCATGATAGCTGTGTCGTCAGCAAAGGTTGCAATGACATTATTTTCTAGCTCAGGAATATCACAGGTGTATAGAAGATATGGGACCGGACTTAGTACACTACCTTGTGGTACTTCGGCTTTTATCTGCCTCAGGTCTGAATAGGCATTTCTTTGTCTTATACTAAACAATCTATTCGATATATAGGACTCTATAATATCTGAAAATTGTTGAGGCAGCATTGTTCTTAGTTTATAAACAAGGCCATCATGCCACAATTTATCAAACGCCTGTGCAACACCAAGGAAAACTGAGGAGCACACCTTCTTGTCCTCTAGTGTTCTCTCATGAATATTAGTAATTCTGTGTACTTGGTCGAGCGTAGAGTGTTGTTCTCTAAATCCGAACTGGTGATCAGGGATTAGATTTTCAGATTCAATAAGGGGCATCAATATCTTTAGAAATATTTTCTCAAATAGTTTCGACAACACCGGTAACAGTGAGATTGGTCTTTCAGATGTTACATTAGGTGGCTTCCCAGGCTTAGCTATCATTATAACTTCAGCTACTTTCCACATGTCAGGAACGTGTTTTAACCGAAATGCAGCATTAATGAGCGTGGTCAGCTTAACTACTCGTATAGCTTTACGTGGGAGATTTTGTAAAACTTCCCCTGTAATTAAGTCGTAACCAAGGGATTTTTTCCGATTAAAATTACACTTAATTTCTCTAGATACTGCTTTTGGGGTAACCAACTTATTATCTAAACTATTTTGTACACCCTGAATTATCCTCGCATTGTGAGTCTGGGCTTCATTTGGTTGGAATATTTGCTCTAAATGTTCAGTGAACCTTAAGGTTTTTTGTTAGTCCGTCATTGCCCATTTTTCATTTTTTTCCTTGATAGGAGGAATTTGTATGATCGGTCGTTTCAGGTGCTTCGTGGCCTTCCACAGCGAGTAGCCGGTTTTAGAATCAGTTGTTAATTGGCTAAGGTAGCTGTTTGATAAGGAGTCGTTGTTGGGTTGAATTTCTTTCGTAAGGCACTTAGTGAGGTTGTTCAGCAGTCTTTTATCTTGTGGACATCTGGTCTGATGCCATCTGTTTCTTTGTTTCCGCTTTTCAGTTATAAGACACCTAATTCCTGCAGTATAGGCGCTTGCTTTGACACGGTGTGTTTTATCCGGTGTGTTTTTCCAGGCCGCTTGCCGTATACTCGTTGTAAATGTACTCAATTCCAAATTCAGCTGTTCTGGAGTTTTTAATGGCACTCTTAATTCTATTGTATTATCTAAGTCTATTCTGAAACTGTCCCAATCTGTATAAGTATTTACAAGTGTAGTATTTCTCTCTATGCGTAGGATCTAATGCCATATTGATAAAGTGATTGGTGAGTGGTCGGAATTCAAGTCAAAGCATTCATCGATGCTCAAATAATTAGATGATATATTTTTAATTATAAAAAATCTTTGGATCTGGGACTTTGCATGGGTCGCTTGGCCAACAAGTTGGTTTCCCGGTAGAAATAGCTTCACACTTTAGCACATTCATGGCACTCGATAAGTTCCTTTCCCTTAGTGGTGGTTAGTCTTGACCCCCAATACGTATTTTTAGCGTTGAAGTCGCCACCTAAGATGAATCTTGGTCCGAGTTGCTGTAAGAACCTCACATAATGATCTTTTTTATATTATGTCTCGGAGGAGAGTCTATGGCCGCTACGGTGACTGGATACAATTGAGATTGAATACAAATCGCCACAGCTTGAGTTTCATGACATACTTACTAACTCCATAACTCCTTCATGATGACGGAGATTTTATTTGACTACAACCGCTCTACCAACTCGGGCAGAATTGTCAGGGTGCAGTGCTTGGTATACTTTATTTTTAATGGATTCATTTTTCGATCTGGAAATAGCATTCGTAGTGCTATTTCCCGGGCTACTATACATCCTCTATAATTAGCAGGATGCGGTTCCCCACAGTGGAAATATTTTGGCTTCTTATCTGCCGGTTTTTTGCAGTCAGCAGTCAAACCTTCACATGGGCGTAATGTCAAAAATTTATTCACTGTTCATTACTTTTCTGTTATACAATATTTCTTGTAGAAACGACGTTTCGTTACTACAAAATTAGAAAAAGTATTTTGACTAAGGTGTAGAGTTTATGAAGTTAGGGCCTGTAGAGTTAGGGCGTATAGAGTTAGAAGCTTGGCTCTACATGAGATCTGATAACTTTTTGACAGTGCGAGCTATATGTGGTCTAGTCTTGGTATCATTTTACATGAAAATGTTTTTGGTGCGATAATTATATTAAAAAATCTTTAATATTTCTGTAACCAATTTCAAACAATGTTTTTGTCTATAATACTGGAGTATGGTATTTGTATTAAATTTTTATGCTTGTTTGCCATTATACAAAAGGTTTTTAAACGTAGCAAACAACTTCTGATTATATTGTGTACGTATTACACTATTTACTTGTTCACAGTAACTCCCTACCGCTTTGAATTACGTTTTTGAAACGCTCGGTTGGTTATAATTTAAATACAATCGGACACAGGACATTACTCTTGTTACTTTATAGATAGTTCGTTAATTTCGTGGACAATACAGCTAACAAAATTTGTTCTTTTCCACAGATGTGGTTCCCGTCCGTTTCAACTTGTGGGTGATGTTGTTCACAAGTTGCTGGGTGGTGTACATGCTCCGCGTGAACATGAGTCTCAATCTTATCGCCATGGTCCCACAGACACCCAACAACTCTACGTAAGTCATTAGCTCATCGTATTCCTGCCCCAATTTTAATTTATTTGACGTCGTCGGCGCGGCATCTTCTGCCTAACAGCTAATAAGCTGTCATCTTAGTAGATTACAAACTCACACAACGTATCCATCTTTTATTTGATTTTCAAGACAAGTCTGTGTAAGTACCTATTAGTAAAAAAATAAGTTCAAGGCTAGACACTTTGCGAAGAATTTATACACTTAAAAAAATAAATAAGAAGTCACGCACCAATAGTTGTAGAAGGATATTAATAGGTATTATTAATAGATATTACTTATGCGTAAAAATGTCTTCGTACATCTATAATACATCTATAATACTATTATTATTAATATTATAAAGCTGAAGAGTTTGTTTGTTTGGTTGAACGCGCTAATCTCTGGAACTACCAGTCGGATTTGAAAAATTCTTTTTGCATTTGATAGCCCAATTCCTGAGGAAGGCTATAGGTTATTTAACATCACGCTATGACCTTTAGGAGCCGAGCAAAAAGAAAAAAAGTCAGAAAGGACGATAAGCAAAAACGAAGTAATAGCGCGGGCAGGCGATGCGATGCGACGGGGTCGGAGTAACAAGAAATTTCACGCGGACGAAGTCGCGGGCAGAAGCTAGTTATTGATACTTAGAGCTTTTTTAAAGCCATCTGTCAAGATATATTCATGTACATACATAGCTAACCGGAAAACTTATCTCTTTACTTAACTTATTGCTTAGGTACCCATGAATATTATGATGGGGAAATATGATGTTTTCTTTTCTGTATCTACATATTTGAATATTTTCCTGCTAACGATTGGTGTTACTAATGCGTATTTTGTTTTATCAGATCGCGATCTCAGTGTGACCCGAAAGGCGACGCGGTGACAAATGAAACTCTCCGTCGAGTAGACGGTATTGATGTTCACGCGGCTCATGTCAAGGTATATATGTATATAAAAACTAACTCATCATTCATAAGCCAATAATGTCTAACATAAAGACCATCTACGAGTGCCTCACAACATTATTATTTGTTTTTATCTCATGCGTTTTTTGTATTGTGTGGTCATGCTTAAAAAAATAAAAAAAAAAACACTATATGCGGCATTTAGCATTGTCATCTTTTCTTCTAATAGAAGCAGAAACTTATAGGAAAAATTGCAAAAAAAATTATTATTGGATGGTGATTTTTTAGGATATGTGTATCTATTTTAGTTATTGCACCAACGACAACCCCATTTTATGTCCATGCAAATCACTGTCCCTTCCTCTATTATCACAATACTCTTTGCACTGTCCATTCCAAGGTTGCCTGGAAGAGATCACAGAAAGCGAAAAAACCGCCCATATATTTTTAATGATCGATCATTTTTTTTGTTATGTATTTTTGTGGTGTACATTTGTACAATAAAGGATACATAAATAAACAAATATTTTTATTGTAAGACTGCATATTTTTTGACATCTTAATCTTGTACGAATAGTTTCTGCTTTTGTTTTAAGTAGGTACTAGCTAAAGTATTTTTTTGGCCATAATATTTAATTAAATTCAACAGTGCCAACCCTTTTCGTATTTTTTGTTGCCCGGTGGAATTCCTCATGGACTTCCTCCATCGTGGGGGTGACAGAGGGGCATGCCGGACTCTTACCGGCTAAAACCGCCGCGGTGTTCCACCTCTGGCTATGGCCGGGGTGAGGTATTCGCATAAGCATTCACCGCTTCCCCGACAGAACAGTGCCAGCCCTAGTGGGAAAAAGTGAACTTAGAGTTTAAGCTAGCGTAATTTACCCTACCAAAAGCAAATAGTGGGAAACAGTGAACGACAAATTGTGAACATTACATTTTGTCCCACTGGTAATAAATCCTTTTAAGGCGAAAGCGCCAGGGTAGCCCGCGAAATTCAATTTTATTTAGGTTTTTTGGAATTTGCTGGTCAGTATTAAGTTGTACGTTGTTTAATATATGAATCGCGGCCGTAAGAAATATGTGTTTACAGAATTATAATCATTAAAGTCATCAACACAACCCTCTAAGACCACGTAAGTCCAAAGAATGATGATTTCATGAAACAGTTATTCTTGGGACTTACGTGGTCTTAGAGAGTTGTGTTGATGACTTTAATGATTATAATTCTGTAAACACATATTTCTTACGGCCGCGATTCATATATTAATCAACGTACAACTTAATACTGACCAGCAAATTCCAAAAAACCTAAAAAAAATTGAATTTCGCGGGCTACCCTGGCGCTTTCACCTTAAGATCCTTGTAGAGAAAAATTGTAGGTACATATAGATCCCTTTTGCAGTTTTCTTTAAAACACATTGGTATCGCAAGAAAAATAAAACTACTACGCAGTTTCTCCCAGAGCCTCCCAGTATGAAAGTTGAGGAGAATCTAAAATTCGAGGTATAGGAGGATATCTCGGCCACCTAGATACCCTGCGAGATGACTTTCCTAAAAAAAAGGCATTCGAGGAATTCAAATTACTCAAAGTAACACTGTAGTAATAGGTACTGTTCTTCTCGATCCATAGCAGATCCCAGGTGGAGCGTCATTCAACTGGTCCGGGGAGCAGCAGGCTCTGATCCTCGGGTCGTACTTCTGGTGCTACCCTTTGACGTCACTGGCGGGGGGCATGGCCGCCGAGCGATGGGGCCCGCGCTACGTGGTGCTCGTCACCTCCTTCGCCAGCGCCATTCTGACAGCATTGAGTCCGCTCGCTGCGAACTTGGACTACATCGCTCTAGTTGTTACAAGATTCTTCTTAGGTTGTGCTGGGGTAAGTTGACACGTCAGAAGCTATTTAATTTTTTTCCAGATTATTGGTCTACATATGCCTACGCTATTGCAGTTGTGTGTACTGTTCTGGACTTACCTAACTAGTTTATTCTTGGTACGATTAGCCAATTAGCCAAAATTCTATGCCTAGATTAATAATTAAAGTAATTTCTATTATGAGTGCACAATGAATCGGAATGACAATGCAGTTTTAGGGAATTTATAGGTTCACCCACAGCCATGGTCTTAACTCCATTGAGGATCCGAGAAGAAAATTCCGCGAGAAATATATTATGTATACATATTTAGCAACCTATAACACCATGTGCTAAACTAGTAGCCTGTCGCAGTCCAGTTGCTTCACCAGAAAGGGGAGTTTATTCCAAGACTCCTCCTGAGTGACACAGTCACCCGCTAGGCTAGCGGGTTGGCGACCGCTTCGAGACTTCTAATGAATACGAGTGAACACGTACGGCGTAGAAACTTAACCGCAATATTTAATGTCTAAACTTGTTTTGAAAAAAAAAAATGCTTTAAAAAAAAACCAGTCAGTAGCGTGTTGGGGTGAGGTTGCACTGAGGGTTCTGTCCTTATTAAGACCATGCAATGACGCAAATAACTCGCATGTAGGTCTCGTAGGTTCGGAGCTCCTGGTGCTATATATGCATAAAAAGCAGAACTTAAAAAATATTGTTTGTACCCTTCTTGAATTCACTAGAAGGATTATTTATTTATTTATTTATTTTTTATTGATTATTGAGTTGGTTCAAACAATAAGATGAAGGGACAGGTGACGCGATCGATCTCGTCACCTACTTAATTTATTTTAGTAAGTGATTCTTAGGAGACAAATATTATGATATTTGCCAAATAAATATGTGTTATGCCTAAGATAATATTTTTTTCCTCATATTTCGAAATTATAAATAAATTATGCATATTTATTAGCAAATCTAATAGGATGATAATAAACCGGTAAATTATTAAATTACCGGTTGAATATATACATACAGGGTTATTTTGCAACCACCATCCAAATTTTAAAATCGAGGACTTTTAATTAACTTATTTTCATATGTGAAACATTATAATCAAATAATAACAAAAACAAAAAAAAAACATTCAAAAGAAAATATCCGAAAAATAACAGAATGTAGAGAGACACAGCAAGGTTATTGACCTCGCTCGCTGCGAGTGCGACTGATGTAGGTACCTACGCGTTCTTAAAAGGGTTGATTCCAATTTTCCCTTCATACTTTACGGGCTTAGGACCGACATAATAAAATAAGGAATGTGAAATTATTAGTTTTTATTATGGCGTATTTAAAAAATTGGAATCAACTAGCTATTTACAATAATTAAACTTACCAAATAAACTCGATTAACCTACAAATCACGTGTACTTCAGCAATTGTTCAAAATGGAGTCCGTTTCTCTCAATACACAAACGTGCACGTTTTTCTAAACTATTTTTTAATAAGTTTAAAGTATCTGTTTGATTTTTAATGTCATTAATTGCTATTATTATTTTACTACGGAGGTCCTCAACACTTTGTGCTTCTTCAACGTAAACACGTCTTTTTACTTCACCCCATAAAAAAAAATCAAGCGGAGTCAAGTCTGGTGACCTGGGAGGCCATGGTACAGGCCCTCCGCGACCAATCCATCTATCGCCATACTTATTATTTAAAAAGTCACGCACTGCACTTGTGTAATGAGGTGGTGCACCGTCATGCTGATAATAATGATTGTTGTAGTATGAAAGTGGCACCTCGTCTAGTAACTCTTCAATAACACCACGTAACATGTTTAAATAATTCGTACCCGTCAAGCGTCCTTCAATAAAAATCGGTCCCACGATAACATTACCAATAATACCCGCCCAAACATTTACACTAAAACGCACTTGGTGGTAGTTATTTCTAATAACGTGGGGGTTGCTTAACGCCCAATAATGTTCGTTACGGCTGTTATAAATTCCGATTCGCGTAAATAATGCTTCATCGGTCCACAAAATGTTACAATTAATGTTTCTTAACAGCCATTCACAAAACTCCATTCTAGCGGGTCCATCGTTATCATGAAGAGATTGCACTGGTTGGTAATGGTATGGGTGATAACCAGAAGAGTTCAGCAGCTTCCACACGTAATACTGACTGA
Source organism: Luperina nickerlii (assembly GCA_963855955.1). NCBI lineage: Eukaryota > Metazoa > Arthropoda > Insecta > Lepidoptera > Noctuidae > Luperina > Luperina nickerlii. The sequence goes on along the minus strand of OY979681.1, from coordinate 10,139,646 downwards.
CACCGAAGCGCCGAGCAGCTTCGTTAGTGCTAGCGCAGGGGTCACGTTCGAAAAACTCGAGTACAGAATTTTCGACTGCTGGTGTTATTTCGTTATGACCGCCATGACTTGTTGCATGGGCTGGTGTGGTAAACTGACCATAATCTAACAACCTTTGATTTGCTGCTAAAATTGTTTGTCTATTAGGCACTCGCGAATTAATTCCTCGTCTTTGTAAACGCGGTAAACTTTCTGTACGGTACATTCTTTGCGCACTATTTAAACTTTCGCCACTTAAAAGATAACACCTGACCATTTCATAATACTCTGCATTAGAATAAAAAGTCGCCATGTGTGCGATGATGATCGAACGGAATTCTGAAGCGAAAATGCAGCGAGAGTGACAAAAAAATATGGCACACGTTCACACGTAACTAGGTCACGGTCAACTGACAGCCGGCGCGGGCGCAGGGCCGATCGGGGGCTGCGCGGGTTGCGACGTGTGAGGGAGGGGGGCGTAGTGCATGGTTCTTTCCCGAATTTTGAGGTAAGCGCGTGTGCGGTCATACAGTTCAACAACCTATTGTTCAACTGTATTTATTCCACACGTTGTGATTTTAGTAGCGGATAATGGTGAAAATCATGTAATTTTTTTTATTTTTTTTTATTTCATTAATTGATAAGGTTATCGATTCTAAATCATTTCTGAAAATTTGGATGGTGGTTGCAAAATAACCCTGTATATTATTATATTCAACCAGCCTTCTTACGTCTTACGTTTACCCCACTGCGGTAGAGCCCAAAAGAAAGGTAATGTTTTTAAACTTGTAGTAAGAAATTAGATGTCACACTGTTAAGTTATTTGCCATGGTCAAAACGGATTGTTTTATTAAACTCGTTTGGGTACGGTAAATAATTTGTTCTACTTTCCAGGGTTTCATATATCCGGCACTTCACGTGCTGGTGGCGCGATGGGCCCCGCCGGCAGAAAAAGGCAAGTTTGTAAGTGCTATGATGGGAGGAACTCTGGGCACGGTACTCACGTGGTCTCTTACCGGACCTCTCATGGAAAAGTTTGGATGGGCGTCGGCTTTCTACGTGCCAGCTGCACTAACAGTGGTCTGGTGTTTCTTCTGGTGGTACCTTGTGGCCGACTCTCCAGCAGAACATCCCAGGATAACAGACGCGGAGAAAAATTACATATTAGACGCATTAGGAGACAAGGTCAAAAAATCAAAGGTGAGATAATATTTGCATTGGCTTTGTCATGCTAAGGTAAAGTAGTTCGTGCCACAATGATACATTAGGATTTACAGTGAATCGTTCCGATTTGCTCGTGACGATGCTAATTGTTAAACATTTTCGGCTTGGTAAACGTTGTGTCAATATCTTTGTCCAGTTATAGTTTGACAAATATTAAAGTGAACTAATGGAACATAGAGCAAAAACCCCATTACATCATCCATAATAATGTTTGTGTATGTGCAAAATTAAATGTTTTGTTATGTAGGTTTACTCTGAATATACTAATTGCAACTGAAACATTACATCTTACGAGTATCTATAATATAACTTATTTATCTTTTGTTCTTTCCAGGGATTGCCACCGTTCAAGAGCATTGTTTCCTCATTCCCGTTCTTGGCAATGGTTATTCTGCACTACGGAAATCTTTGGGGCTTGTACTTTATCATGACAGTTGGACCTAAGTTTGTTTCAAGTGTCTTAGGCTTTGAATTATCGGCCGCTGGAGTAATATCTGCTCTTCCATACCTTGCGAGATTGTTCTTTGCGACGATATTCGGAGTGGTCGGGGACTTCATATTGGCAAGAAAACTAATGTCGACGACCGTTATAAGGAAATTCTTCTGTCTGTTCTCCCACGTCCTCCCTGGTGTCTTGTTAGTTTTGTTGGTGTACGCTGGATGCTCTACAGCACTATCAGTGTCGCTGATTACAATGTCAATGGGATTCAACGGCGCGGCAACATTGACGAACCTACAGAACCATCAAGACCTGGCACCGAACTATGCGGGGACCTTGTATGGAATTGCTAATTGTATTGGCAGCACTGCTGGATTCTTCACGCCAATGATTACAGCATACTTTACGAGCTCAGGAGTAAGTATCTAAACCCAAAAAAAAAAGTAATTCAACAATACCTATGCGAATAAGCTCCTTAGCTTACTAAGTTTGCAAGTTAGAACATCTAACACATTCCTACTTTTCAATTATATTTAGCTAAATCTAAATGATTAAAATCGGAAACTGTTTCACATTATTACTAAAGCATGTTTTAAAGAACTTATCTTTATTTAGAAAAAAAATGTAAAATACAATGGCAAATCTAATTAGAAATATAAATATCTGATAAAACCGTTTAGTTGATACTTAATGGTAAACTTTCCACTTACAGAATAGTTTCGAGAGTTGGCGTCCTGTGTTTTTCTTGGGGGCATCAGTTTACATAGTCTCGGCTCTCTTTTTCATATTCTTTGGAACCGGTAATATACAACCATGGAACTTTCCTCTTGAAGACAAGGATGCAAAGGAAGACAAAACAAATGGAGACCTCAAGGAAATGAATGGTTCGTCTATCAAACTCGGTGACACGAAAGAAGTGAAAGAAACTCCCCTAAACGTTGCCAAGTAAATGAGATTGTTAACATTGATGAGTGAGACTGGCAATATTATAACCTGTATCTTAGTTGCGAACATCGGCATGATATCGATGCAAAAGATGTACTGCAAATATGTGATAAAAGAATTAGATACTAGGCTGTGGACGGAATTGAAAATATATTTTATTATTAAATCTCATAATTACCTTAATAAAATGACGGAAAATAATAAATATGTGCCTTAAGTGACTACAGAGGCTTCAAGGGCTGTATTACAGAGGCATAGACAGAAACATGAACTTTTAAAATTTAAAACCGCCAATTTCAGTACGATTTTGAAATTATTTGAATTATACATATTGATAAAGATACTGTCTCGTTGATAAATTTAGTTTAATGTTATTGGAAACTCTCGCGACATTGGTGCTTATCAGCGTTAAGTGCTTCGTAGATTTAGTAGGGCCCAGGATAGAATCTTGGGGGACGCTTCCGTAATTAGTGCCCTTTGTTGAGAAGAAAGTGCATTTTATTATAATTTAATTGTGAAATAATGATGACTAATAATATTATACTATTTTGAGCAGTTTATTTAATGGATTATTTATTTTCTATACTTGTGTTTATGTGTACCTACTTAGTAATTATTGTTAAAATTATACGAAGACGTAAAACTTATATAATATAAATGCATTGTAATCGCTGTGATCTTTATGAAAATGTAATGATAATTATTCGTATGGTAGATAGTCGGCAACCCCAGTGGTATTATTAAATTTATTTATAAATAGGTCATTAGTGCTAAAGAAACCTCGCACTGGTTTAGCCGTACGTCAATTGCAAAGCAGTAATTTTCTGCTACCTGGCAACCTACTAGTTTTTGATCTTGACTATTGTGGGACGACGACCGTAGCTACAGAATTGTATTAATTAAAATCTATATCGATTTTAATCTGACGTTTTAATCGGAGTTTGGAGACAATGTTTTTAAACTAAATAAATATGAGAAATACTTTTTTATAGGGGTTACGTATTGAAACTGTTTTAAAATAATTTTTGCAACTTGGCGTTGGGTGTTTTAAAAAGGGAGAAAAATTTATAAAACTTGAATTGGTTAGTCCTTTTATGAAGTTCATATTGCCATAATTTAAGATAAATTTTACAGAGTAACATGACATGACAAAGGACTCCAAGACGTCAAAATGGTCTATCTAGGTATTAAACCTGTTATTTATACATTTTAGAGATAATTTTAACATAAGACCCGATTATATTCGTGTAAAGCTATCAATTCGGTTTAATTAATCATTGTACCTAGGTTTATATTTCGACAGTTATTGTATTTGATAATGTATATTGTAATTAACATGAAAATTTTAATTTGTTTTATTGAAAGCATCGCCAATCATAAAATAAACGTCGATTATGATTTTATTGTTTTATTTATATTTCTTGCAAGTTTTTTCTACAATAATATATTTTTTATATTTCTGGATATATACAATTAGTCTGTCTATAGACTCTACGCAAGTATCCGTCTACTGGTTGGGAGATAAGTTCTATTTTATTGAGAAGATTTGTTACGTATAGTTATGCATTCAATATGGCCATGGATATTTAGGTACTGTAGGTACTTAATATTGTCATTTTATAAATATATTTGGGTATTAGTTATGTTTAAAATTAGGATACGTGTAATAGTAAGCGAAAACATGTATACTGACATAAATGTAATTGGTTTATCGATTTCTATTGTTCTTATTATGTTGTGTTTTAGGTGGGAATAATGATATTTCTTGGGTATTTTTTAATATACGTCGTCCGAAATAACCTAAGTGTTCATATAGTCGATATGGCCCAAGTAATGAAGAGAGAAGACTTTACTGTTGAGAACGACACTTTTGCTCTACAATGCTGTGCCAAAAGAGCTGGGGTATGATCCTTTTATGCTTTACTAATAACTTTGAATGATGTGTAGATAGTATTAGAAGAGTAGCAAACAGTAGAATGATATAAATAACATCGTTGCTTAAAGACATGTAGGTACGTATTACTGTATTAAAAAGTAATAGCTGTTGTAACACCTGACTTCACGAAGCCATAATATGGTAAAGATTAAATGGAATACCTACCTAAGTTTTGAATATAAATGTAAGATAACAATAAAATATCATATAGGTTTAAGTGCTAATCTAGGTAGGTAGTTGAAAGGAACGAACTTGAGACAATAATATTAAGACATGAAAATAACGAAAACAGTATATAGTATTAATTTTGAGTTTAGCAAGTAGGTAGTACCTAGCAGAGATGGTTGTGCACTAGGTATTAGTAAAGGTAACTACATAATAATATCAGGTAGAGACATGCATGCCTATCCCTACCACCAAGTCTGATGCTGTAACGTAAAATTCGTGAAAAATGAGTCTAACTTTGACTCTAGGCTCGAAGTAATGTCACGTGCTTGTGCAGTATGTGCATGTTGGTTCCATTTAGGATGTCCAAGGATGTATTGCAGTCAAAATCGTTATATCTGGTTCAATACCAGGCAGGACACCTACCAGTTTCATCACCATTACCCAGAAAGAAAGAAATATAATCTTTGCACCGCTCTTCACATTTGTTTCCAAATCAATTTTCAGATGGTGGACATAATAAACTGGGATGACACGAAAGTAGGGAAACTTTTCTCCGCCTATCACATAGGATATTGCATTTGCTTCCCGATTTTCCATAGTGTCGGAGATAGGTAAGCATCTACAGTTAATTGGAGGTGAAAATAATAATACTTGATAGGCTGTATATACGTAGGCCTCTCTAAAGCTGCGTTATAACAGTCTGTCTGTCCTAACCACCTTACCATGGTTATCAGTTCAGCTAGTACTAGCCGGAGGGCATCTAATACTATGCTTGCACGAACATGGTCTCTATTACAGGGCCTGCCCACTCCAGCGGCTATAAGTCTTTTGAAAAACATGGCTAGCCCAATGCCATTTCAGCATGCCAACCCTACCAGCTACGTTGTGAACGCTTGCTCCTCCTCTGTACTTTGCAAACTAGCAAAACGAGATTATAAATTTTTAGTTAACTTTTCAGGCTAGGTCCAACGTGGGTGGTTGGTATCGCTGGAATCATATCAGGAGTACTGACGTCACTCACACCAGCCTCCGCTTATTACCACTTTTGGGCACTGTTTTTAGTACGAATCATTAAGGGATTTTGTGCTGTTAGTATTTTTAGTTTTTACCAAGTTCTATGAATCTTATACTAGTGAATGATTAGTGACAGTGCCAGGATGGCTAGCAGAGTAGCAGCAGAATCTACTGATGCACCTATGGCTTATGATGACAACCTCACAAACTTTTGAATTATTAACATGATTGTCTGGAAGCCCATGATCAGCAGGGATCGTTTTTTGAAGTATTAAAGGTTTAAGATGAGTACTTAGACACACTGCTTAATCTTTTTATTCTATAAAATAATTGTGTCAGCAGAATTGCAGTGCAGCGTTCTTTGTGCACAAGGTGCACCTACTGCCGCCAGTTAGGAGTTCGTAAATCTTTATCTTTCTCAAACAGGGAGCCATGCAACCAAGCATGGTCCAGGTGTTAAGGTACTGGGTGCCACCGATAGAGAGGAACCATTTCATGTGGGCGTATTGTGGTAAGTTTGCCTTGCTTGTTCCTAATAGAAATTAACTAATGAGAAAAATTATTTGCCGGTTGATGAAATACATTCAAATATCTTGAATATTAAGGATAATTTTCTCGCAAGGCTGACTAATCTTATATGATTGAAAGTTACTATTCCGTTATCCTCTCAACATAATATTTTTATTAATTGATGACTGTAACTGGAAACGGTACCTAGTTAACAAATTTGTCTAATTTAATATTTAGATAGATAAAAAACATGACATGACACTATATTTTATCGGTGTCGGAGTATAAAAACTTTACCGGTGCGCATCGCATCGGGTTGGTTTTGTTTCGAGTCGCACGATCGACGGGGTCGCATTAGAAAACGGCATGACTAATAACGATGTATACGAATGTATGTATATTTGTCACCAGGTATAACCACGGGGACTTTCTCCACGTTCCTCATGTGTGCCGCGGTGCACTACTATTCGCGCTGGCCGGTAGGGTTCTACGTTACCGGTGGGACTCAAATTACGTGGGCCATCATTTGGATCCTTGTTGTTACCGATTACCCAAGGAGACACCCTTGTATATCTGAGGAGGAATTGGCGTATTTATTTAATACTATTAGTAACATTTTTCCAATAAAAGTGAGTCCTACTTAGTATGCAAATGAAGTTTCAACATGGTTTTAACAAGGGTAAACCGGCACTTAATATTTACTGGTGTACGGACTAGGTTCTTACCCACTAATATGAAGGTTGTGTAGGCGTAAACAGCACAATTAATTGAATAAGGGCCTTAATAGCGTCTTCAGACCTCTTTACATAATCGTAATGTTCAGCAAGCATGAGAAAGTGGTGATGTGTACAGGTGTCAAGTTCCACTTTGCCTTACCATAACCTATTTATCTTCATTAACCTGGAAAATTAACTAAGGGCTGTCTTTTTGATAGTCGTACCTTTATGTTATTTGGATCTCAAAATATAACCATTTTAAAAGGCAACAAAATGTAAAGAATCTCGAATAGGATAATGTAGTTATCCTAACTCAAATCAGCTAAAAAATGAGATAAGACTTTTAGTTATGCGAGCGACGATATTTTCTTTACAAAATCATTCAAAGCAATATTTTTCTGTTATCGCATTAATGAAAAATGAACCCTACCTAAGTATTTATATTTTAGATGACAAATGCTCAAGCTCCGTGGCGACTGATAATAAGATCTGTCCCAGTTTGGGCTCTTTGTATCCTCAACTTTGGATATTCATGGATGATTATTTCCCTTTGTCTCTACGGTCCACTCTACTACTCTAAGGTCGCCAAATACAGCATCTATAGCGTTAGTAAAAACATTATGCTAATTTTCTTATGTCTTTTACAATTCATATCTAAACTATCGCTTTGCGTATATATCTTTATCATAGCCACAGATAATATAATACTCTAGTCATAGCCATCATAGTGTACCTACCTGCACTACTTACCTACAAACGACTTTCATTAATACTGTAGGTACCTACGAAATATGGTTAACTTGCCAAAAAAAAACCAAAATATACTTCAATGTGTTACATTTTTTTCAGGCATCAGCAATTACAGCGCTGCCATTTTTCTTGCGTTTGGTTTTCGGAACAATCCTCATACAAACTTATCTCAAGTACAAACACAGGTCCCAAGTCAGCCGGATTAAACATCTAAGGAAATATTTTATTATCGTGTGTGAGTATTTTCTTCAAGGTTTCTGCTCTTAGTTTGCGACATAAGGTCTTCAGGCCGCCAAGGTTAGATAATCTTGGTGACCTAAAGATGTACAGACTCTACCTACTCCTAATACCACCGATTAACATCCAATTAATGCAACAAGTCCAGTGTAGGTAATGCCCTGTGTGTGGTCACACCTGAACACCCTCAAAAAAAAAAGCCACCTTTTACGAAAGGGAATCCACAAGACATCTTCATTATCTTCATTATCTCCGTCTAGGAAAAAACAAGGTTTTGAATTGGATAATTGAATTGGTCGGGCAATGAAAATTGTCTTTCCTCCTGTCAAGGCCTACGACACGCGATGTCACCAATCATGTCTATCCCAATATGATCATGGTCGACGAAGTGAGCCTTCCTTTATTGATTGACACATTCGGTTTGACTTAGCTCACGTGATCCCAGGACTGTTGGTGTGTATTTCTTGGATGCTGCCTATTATTCCAGGACCTCTTCTGTTAACATTAGCAGTAGCTTTAACCGCTGCTGGAATGGATCTTACATTAGACCTCTGCTATGTAAGTTTTGCTCAAATTAAGTGCCTACATTTGAATAACTTGGGTATACCTAGGTGATCCAAAAAATCGTAATTTTTCAGGACCTCACGCCGACGTTCGTGAATTCTATTAATACAGTTATTAAGATTATTGGAAACACGTCGGGTATAATAATATCACTTTGCGTTGGACAAGTAACATACAAGTATAAGGTACCTACCCTCGTAACCGTTATAAGCTAATGTGAAAAAGAGTTTCATCAGTAGCTTGAGAATTCAATTACAGTGGGAGTCCGTACCTATGTAGATGGCTAAATACTCTTTGGCAAACAACATTGTATGCTGTCTCTATTCTGTCTAAGTACTGTCCTGCTTTTCAAGTCTTGCTGACTTTATCCACGAAGTTCTTTGTGACTTGGCCACTACTTAGATCATCATCATCTGTCTAGCCTTTCCCAACTATGTTGGGGTCCACTTCCAGTCTAACCGGATGCAGCTGAATACCATTATTTTACATGGAGCGACTGCCTATCTGACCTCCACAACCCAGTTACTGGGTAATACGATACCCCTTGGTAAGACTGGTTGTCAGACTTTCGGACTTCTGACTACCCGTAACGACTGTCAAAGATCCACGAATGAAATCCAAGACCAACGGCTTAACATGCTTTCCGAGGTACGGAGGGGTCTCGGTATGTAAAGATGGTAACCCATCCACACAGACCAACCGCGGCAAGCGTAGCTTAACCTGATCGATCGACCTGTGCGGCTGTTATTATTTAGCCACTACTTAGATCATCTCGATCAAAAAAGTGCACTATTGGGCTTGCTTGATAACTATAACTTTATATCATTTAGTTCTGCGTCCTTCTGTGTTCAAAACGGCACTTCCATATCCTACTCTTCCCAGGATAGGTTAAACCACCTAATATCGACTAAAGCCAGACGAGCTCTGATCGACTCGTTTTACCTACCATAAAACCGATTCATCCTGTTACTCCTATGGTGACATCAAAAAGCCCATTGCTTTCGGGTTTGACCTGCCCCACTTGCTATAGGACGTGCGTGCGTGTTGCAATTGACAACCTAGTATGAGTCCAAGGCTTACATTTCCAACCATTATTTAAATACAATGCCCTGTATGTGCAATTCTTATATAATGTAGGCTACGGTAGCCTATGATGGTTAGGTACGTGATAAAGGACGTAGGATAGTTCTTCCTTGTTATGGGGGAATCTTTTCCAATGTACATAGGTATTCTAAATGCATAAACACACAATTCTAGTCTTCTTTTGTCTCAAAATCCACTGCTAAATGTTAGACAAAAAAAACTTTGTATTTTTAAAGGACATTATTCATCTCTTCTAGAATTTGCCGATTGTATGGAAACATATTTGGTGCTTTCATGCTTTGATATTATTTATGAGTGGACTTGTATTTCTAATTTGGGGAGAGACTGAAGTACAACCATGGAACCAGACGCGGCGAGAAAGACGGTAAGTTAATTTCTGCAGTTATGCGTTTGAGCACTTTAGCAGGTTTGGAATGATCTAAGTATAAGCAGCTAACCGAGGAAACCTGAATTATTATGTATTTTTCACATCTTGGGCTTGATTATTACTTGGCTGATATCCCACTATTGTAATACGTAGAATAACTATAGGGGGATATTGCAATCTTTAATGTAAAAACTGGAAAAGAGAGCGGGAAACAAATGTAAGGGGTCTGGGCCCTCTCTTCAATAGTAACATTTGATTTACCGTTGGATAGGGCTTTTTAAGCGGAACATTAGTTACTAATAAAACTATGGTCAAATGCTAGTACTTTCGGAGATACGACGTCTTGAAGTCGTCTCAGTCTAATATAAATTCTTTATGGATATTTATAAGGTAGAATAGTAATAACTAATTTAATACATGTATTTCACTTTAAAACAAAAATATTTATTATTCGTACTGGACATCAATGACAACTACATAATTTAAAAACCCGCGGGGGCCACGAATGGTTGATATCTCCCAATTCCTAGGTACCAAATCAAAGATATGGTGTGAGCGCAAATTCATTCAGTTCACCGTCCGGTCAAGCAAGAGCAATAATATTGTGTTCTCGCGTTTCTTCCAACTTGGTTTCCATCAATAAATATATTAATGAATTTATACGATACGGGTTTTTTTAAACGTTTCCCACACTAGGAATTTCTCCAGTATTGCGGGTGCGTTTACAAACATTTAAACTTGTTTATCTTACAATGAAGTAAACTACGACCATTAATTGTTAGTTTGGGATCACTTTTATGGCAGTATAATAGGTAGTATATAACTCCGAAAGTACTAACTTTAACCTTAGTCGTAGGTAATACTAAGTTTTAGTCTGCATAAAAATACCTATTCATTCATGAGTACCTATCCTATTTCTATTGAAAACCTACTCATTGTCCTTTATTTGGTTTATTTGGAAACCCACTGTTCACGGTTCACGTCTATAGAGTCGTTGGGCAGGACGAATCGATCTATTTAACATAGGTTTTCGTTTTTTTAGCCCTCGGCGCAAGTTTATGATTAATCCTTTGCCATCTTTAATGTCGAATATTTCCGAAGTTGAAGAAGGAAGTGTCAGGTCTTCATTGGCGTCGTCAATGGCAAAAATGCCTCCAAGTTAAAAAAAAGACTCATAGGATAAAACGAACAATTAAATAATTTTTGATAGATATATTTGATTTTGAATTAAGAAGGACAATCTTGGAATATAATATTGCTAGAAAAATCAATAAAAAACTGATAAAGAAGAATGTGGAATTATTTATTTTCTCTCGGATACCTACTTCATCTATTTGCTCTAGGATTTTGTCTAATCACATTTATTTTAGGTTAGTTAGTTGTTGTAATCACTGGATAGCACTCTCTTTAAATCAAGTTACCATCTAGGCGCCTTGTAAATTCATTTATAACATATTTGCTCGTAAAGGGTCTCTTATTTCACCAATTTCAGTATCGTAATGTATCTTATTACGCACTTGTGCGGTAATGTAAAGTAAATCGCACGGTTTATCAAGATGCTCCGTCAAAACGAACGGTACTTTTTTAAATCTTAGCAAAGAGTTTTTATATCAGAAAAGATGTCAACATTTTATGAATAAAATTAACTTTGGGAGATAAAATATAATAAATAAACATTTAATTAATTAATTTAATTAATTTTGACAATAAATTACAGCCATTAATATCTGTAACAAAAACAAAAATATTAATTTACTTTATTAATAATACTGGCTGTTTTGTGCCTATGCCTGAAAAAAAAAGCGCGAACGCGCGCGCATCGCTTATCTGTTAAGAAGTAAAAATTATTCCGCGCGCTTTTACTTTTCGCTGTACCTACTTTTTTTATTTGAAAATGTCGTCAAGTAATGATGAATTTATTAATTCCACACCGCCAGAAGTCTCAGAGGCAGCGAATAAGGCTACTCTAAGCCTCGCCCGAAAAATCGACCGATAGATACTTACAAGCGTATCAAAATTTCAACATATGGAAAACAAGCAAATATGCAAGTTCAGACCGAGTTTTATTTATTTCCTCGCAAATATGTTATAAAACGTCGTATGACATACGTGCGCTTTGAAAATTACAGCCTCTGCTTTCTTTTAGCCCTCGCCTACGGCTCGGGCAAGCAATATCGCCTCGGCTGTAATTTTCAACTTACCGCACTTATATCATAATGTACTATTTTTATCTGACTTAAGTTTTTGTTGCCTAGGCAGGGCCCGATCTTGCCCAACCTGAGGGGGCCAAACGCCTCCTACCGGAGGCTTTACGCGAGGGTGGTGCGGTCCATGGCCCTATACGGGGCCCCGGAGTGGGCGCGTTCACTGCGGAGGCGAGCTGTCTACTATTTGAACGCGCCCCAGAAGGTGGTAGCCGTATGGCTTATCCGGGGATACCGCACGATGTCGGGCGAGGCGGCAAGCCTCTTTGCCGGACTGCCGCCATGGGATCTGGAGGCGATAGTCCTCGCGCGCCTGTATGAGTGGCGTGCGGAGGCACTACGCCGGGAGGAAACTCCGCTCCCGCGGCAAATCGCGGCGAAGCGGACGGACCTCCGGCGCGATCTCTCGCTTCCGGTCCTGGTGCAAGCCATGGTTCGGAGCGATAGGGAGTGGGAGGCTGTCACCTCCTTCTGCGAAGTAGTCATTTTTAGACACACCAACATATTTTAAAGTTCTATCTTCTATAAACAGGATAGTCCAAATAGTGACGTCAATAAAAAATAATTAGATTCCTCATACCTAGGGATATCCGAAAATACCCCATATATGTTTCGCGATTTTGAGATATGAATATTTTTTTTAATTTTTGGGGTAATTCTTCGGGGACTTCTTTAAATTTTTTTTTGTTTCGACAACCTCTTTTTATGATTTTTATTTTGTGATGGGACTATCATGAATACCCTTTCATGTAAGTATAAAAAAAATATCTTCCTAACATTAGTGCAAGTCGTGCAAGATACAATTTTATTTATCGAAAGTGAGAAATTTACATTCTTACGATTTAAGAAAAAAACTTTAACACCTCAAAACCCCCTTATTTTGGGGTGTTTAATTTTGTGTGGAAGAATTTTACGCGCGGTCCTATTTAGGTACTCGGAAACTCACTATTAAGACTTTTGACAGAAAATAATCAATAATTAATAAGCGTATGGGGTTTTCGAAAATTTACCTCTGACGGGGCAAAAAGTAGTAATTCGATTTTCAAGGGAATTTTCGAGAGTGGCTAAATTAATTAAAAAAAATAAATAAATTGAACTTGATACTTGGTACAAATACTAAAGTAAATTATACAGTTCGAAATTTTTTGGAATTCTAAACTACCTAAATAAAGGGAGATTGGGGGTGTCAAATTTCGCATGGAAGAATTTTACCGCTCGGTTTGTAACTCGAAATTTAGTATGCAAGACCAAAATAAATATTAAAGTGTATAGGTAAGGGTTTTTCGAAAATCTACCCCTAACGTTGTGAAGAGAGGTAGTCAATTTCACAGGGAAGTACCTACTTTATTACGTGGTTTGATTAACTGGAAAATTGGTATAAATAATCTTTAAGTATAAGTAGTAAGTAGTTAAGTGTAAGTAGTAGTTTTAGTTATAGAAACATCCCAGAAGATTTTTCAAAATTCCACCCCTATGGGGATAAAAAGAGGGGATATAGTTTATATGAAAAATCTTACCTATTCATTTGGTTAAGAAACTTGAAAATTGGACTTTTATTTATCTAAATAAATGATAAAGATCTTAAACATACATTTTCAAAATTTTTTGAGAAAAGTACGAAATAACTACACGCGGATGAGGTCGCGGGCAAAGTGCTGTCTTATTTGTTTAAGGCTGTCTCCTGAGACAATTATAAGACAGCACTAAGCAAGTCGAAAGAAAGAAGAAGAAATACCTAAATAGGAAAGTAGCAACAAACTATTTCGTCATGTCATATTAGTTATTCTGTATTTTATTTATTTCTATTTTAATTTTCTAATTTTATTTATTCTATTTTTATTTCTGCCTGGAGCGGCTAAATAGCTAGATCGGGCCCCGTGCCTAGAAAGGGGTTGCGTCATAATATAATAACGGCCGTAATCAAAATCTGTAATTTTCAGGAGTACCTACCTACCTATCTGTTTGAAATTGTCAAACCCCGCTGCCCAAAGATTTAAATCGCTAGATTTGCCCGTACTTAGTCAGAAGAAAAAGTGTCCATTACTCGGTCCATACTGAGAACAGTGAGCTCAAACATTATAAAATAGCGTTTCAATGACAATCAAGTGAAGTCTTTGCGCCATTGAGTGTCAAAGGCGTCAAAACGAATCAGAAATGTTACTAAGTTTTGACGCGGTAGGGTGAATCTAACAATTTAAATATTTGCCACTGCCATCATTTTTATGACTATCGTCACTGCGGCCGGGCCGTTAGTGGCGGCCACCGCTCTACTAGGAAACCGTAGCATAAGCAAAAAGACTAGGTTCTGTGATGTGTCGCAAAACCACACATCACGGAACCTAGTCTTTTTGTGTAAAAAAGCGCAGATACATTTTTCTCACTGACAATCAGGAGCCTATAAGTGCTTTCTGTCTTTTAAATTGTAAATAGAAAGCAACTATGTGCGTTGGACATAAAGTTTCTTTTGCATCGCCAATGGACGTACGGAGAGAACGGTCTTGAAAAAGATAATCTTTAGTGTGTCCCTCTCGCACAATGTGGCACTACTTGGTAGTATACACAGTCATTTGTGAAGGTATAATACGGTAAGGTCAAGATTCGGAAATAAAAATCGTCTACCTACGACTGTCAAAGTAGGTAGGTAAACATTTAACACAAATAATGATTGTTCTTACTTAATTAAAAAGACGACCATTATTTTATTCCACAGTCAAGTATCCGAAAATGTGTAAATTTGTTGTTCTATAAAGTACAGACGCCAGCATATCAAGCTACTACAGACTGTCAAATTTCTTTAATGGATTTTCAAATTTATCGCTAAAGCATAAGGTTCAAAGTTCATTGGGAAAATTTTACAGTTTCGGGTATCTTGATGTGCTGGCGTCTGTGCATACTAATTCGGATTCCATGCTGACAAGTATGTTGTCTCGTTTGTCTTGACAGAGTAATCTTTGGTCTTGACTTGCCCTGCGTTCCGAATTGGGAAATAATCGATTTGAGCGTGCTTAAACCCGTACCGAATTAGCGTGAGGGGCGATAACGATGTCCCGTGAATCGTCATAGATGACGTCATGACATGCGCCTTCTTGCGATAACAGTGTGTGTGTGCTGTGAGGATGTGTCAGTGTGTGTTTTGTTTTGAGTTGCATCATCTTTAAATTAAACTAACGTGGCATTTTTTAAATTGTGCTTCTGCCTGACAGTCGCCACCTAACCAAAGAAGAAGAAATGTGGTATTTATACAAAGAAATACTGTTATAATATCGTTTTACATTGAGCGAGCACTGTGAGCGCGTTCACAAGCGTTCCGAATTGTTGACAGCTCTCAGCTGTCATAATCGTGATTGGTATCTAAATCGGAACGCAAATTATTGCTATGAGCGCTGTGAGCGATATTGTCTTAATTCGGAATGCGGCCTTGGTCACCCTCACCCAGCACCCTGATCTATCTGTCACTGTCACTTCAGAGTCCACTTCTGTCAGTCTCAGTATCCTCAGTCAGTGTTATCTACTAATCTTTTCTTTTCCTATTGGATTTGGTTTGGACTGGACCAAGATTTTATGTTAGTACATTAACTCCGCGAAGTAAGTTGGTGGAAATAACTGATAACGGCGTCTTAAAATGCTACGCAGCATTGTAGAGTATTATGCCGAACATGAACATTATAGATGTGGCTATTGTAAGCGCCCTGATACTAATTATAGTCATGGTAAGTTTAAAAACATTTTTTGAAATTGATCTGTTAATACCATAATATTAAGAAATTATATTGATTCAGGTATGTGGGCTCATGCTATGACTGTGAGTGATTATCAAGATTTAATTGATAGAGGATGGAGGCGATCAGGAAAATATTGTTATAAACCAACCATGGATGTAACTTGTTGCCCTATGTACACTATACGGTTTGTATATTTGATGTAGAATCACTTCATGCTTTCCTTGAATATTGCAACAGAATCAATCCTGAAATATCTAAGCTTTGATTATACATACACAGTACAACTGATTCATCGCTGGGATGTGTTTGATGTGGTTGCTTGGTGCTAGCTATAATATTATGCTTTGTATTAGAGTACAAAGTAATTTGTTAATATTGTTATTTGACACTTAGATGCAGGGCCTTAGAGTTCAAACCAACAAAGTCTCAAAAGAAAGTATTGAAGAGGGTAAACAAGTTGTTGGTCGGTCAAGAGTCCCAGCCATCAGGAGATGGTGGAAGGAAGATGTCAACCTGTAGCAGTGGTAGCGAGGTACTGGCTGAAGGGTTTGAAGAGGGCGGGGAGCAGTTCGTTGAAACTATGAGGGAACATCAGGACATCAACTTTGACATTGCAAACAACAGTGAACTCTTAGACTGTAATGCTGGGGAAGGTGTTGGAGGTAACATTTCATATTTACTTTTAAAATCTTTATATTTTCTTTTGTTTGATATACAAGGTGGCAGGGTCATAGACGCACACATTGTAACCATGAATTCAGCACATCGACGGCGAAGTGCCAATAACACCTAACTGATATTGTCAAAAATTTACACAAACTGAAAAAGTTTATTTGGGAGGTACATATTTCCACATTTTAATTTTATGCTGTTGCAACTAAAAATACACTTAGGCGATTTCACTAAAACATGCGAATAACGCCTTTAAATTCAAAACGATAAAAAGGAGAATTTCTCAAAAAATGTCAGTTAGGAGGTATTGGCACTTCGCTGTCAACATGATCCTATAACCGAATTTTTTTGCTGATTATTAAAAAAAAAACTGCTTTTTCATAGAGGTGCAATCAGTTTGCGCATCAATGTCTCTGCCATCATGTATATGAGTACAGTTACAAAACTTTTTGAACAGGAAAAAATCTTCATAAAACTTAGTGTGCTTGATTTGTTTTGTAACTTCATGCATTAATTTAATAAAATCACATACCGACATTATGCAAGTTGCAAGTAGCATTGCCTACTGGTGTTATCAGAACATTTTTTCACATTCACTTGTAAAACATTTCAGTATTTATAAGTTGAAGGTAAATATTGTTATGCACTTTAGAAGTTATTAGAATGAATTGGATTTCTGATATGATTTAACTGTTTTTTTTCAGATGGCTTGGTTCAAAAGGATACTTTAAAAACAGAACAACCTAATTCTATAGCCCCTCAAGAAAAAGTAGTAAAATCAGGTTAATTTTATTTTTTTCTCTATACTAATAATAAAGCTGAAGAGTTTGTTTGTTTGAACGTGCTAATCTCTGGAATTACTGGTCGGATTTGAAAAATTATTTTTGCATTTGATAGCCCAGTTCTTGAGGAAGGCTATATATAGACTATTTAACGTTACGCTGCGGACCCCGCAAAAAGAAAATATATCGACAATTTAACATTATGTTGCGGACCTTAGGAGCCCCACAAAAAGAAAAATGCGCGCAATAACGCTAAGCGAAAACAAAGTAACAATGAAAGAAAGTACATTTATTTAGTACAGACTAAAAGACACACAATACACTAATAATAGTGCAGTGGGCGATGGGATGCGACGCGGTGGCTCGGGAGCCGAAATTTCACCCGGACAAAGTCGCGGGCAGAAGCTAGTTTAGTATATAATGACTAAAAGAACTGAAGATAAAAATTAAAGGCGAGTATGAAAGCCTTTTAAAGATAGCCAGCTCAGGGGTTAAAGACAAAAATGTGAGAGATCTTTTAAAGAGCACCAAATCAATAAACTATTGTAAACACTAAATGAAATTCTGGCCTTAACATTAAGGGCCTACTCCTACTGGCGACATGGCACGGCACGGCAGGACATCCAGCAACTATACCGTGGAGTGCTAAGGCATGCCGTGGCGTCCTGAGACACGCCGAAGCGTACCTTCGCGACATCGTGCTCGCGCCTTTTTTTTCAGAACAGGAGCTCTTCATCAGAACAGCCGTAACGCTGCCTCGGCATTCCGATGGCATTACTGTTTGTATTAATGATGGTATTACTGATTCTAATGATTATAATTCTGTAAATACATATTTGTTATGGTCGCGAATCATATTTTAGTCAACGTACAACTTAATACTGACCAGCAAATTGCAAAAAACGTAAGAAAATTTGAATTTCGCGCATAAATATCCCTTGCCGTGCCGTGCCGCCAGTGGGTGCAGGCCCTTAGAAAGCAATTTTTCCATGACCAGACACATAAGCCACTTACATCTTATGAACTAAAAACAAAACATTCAATATTTAATTAAAAACTTTCAGGTCCTGATCCTAATAAAGCGCCGTGTAAAAAAGCTAAACAATTGAGGAGAGAGAGGAAGTTAGAAAAACTAAAAGAGAAGGGAATTGATGTAGCCTCTATAAGCACACACAGAAACAAGGAGAAACAAATTGAGGATTTTATAAATGAGTTGCCCGATGATGTCAAACACAAACTAGAGGTACTCAGTCAATGTACTTTTTTGTTTCCCTTTGTCAGTTTTTTGTAGTGGCTATTTGAGTACTTGTACTTACTCTCAGCTAAGGTAAATCATTAGACGTGTTTTTTTCCAATTGATAACAATCTAAATACGAATTGTATTGTTTTTAACTTGTTTTTTTACCATTTGCTGCCGTCATGGTGAATCTCGAATGTTTCCCCTGTCTACATAATTATTTTTTATGTAAATACTTATTTTTAGATAAAACTGGTCAGGACATGCCCGCCGAGTCCAGAATGGCTGGCAACCGCTAAGGAAACTCATGAAGTGTATGTCAAGTATCAAACAACAATACACGATGATAAGCCAGACAAATGTACGGAACCCAAGTTTAAAGACTTTTTAGTACAAAGTCCATTGTTGGTGAGTCACACTGTAATTCTAAGACAAGTATATGGTTTAGTGGGGTAGATAAAGGTAAACCCCCGAATCAGAAAAGCTAAATTTCACTTGATCACAAGATTTCGTAGTTAAAAACAAGCTCGCGGTAGGTGTCGCTACTATACTTAACCATTAACATAAAAAATATATATGGTATTTTTTTGTGTAGTACCTATATAATATTATTGCTTCCGAGAATTCAGACCGTTAGGTCTATTATCTGGGCTAGCTAGTAGTGTTTGTCTAAAGTATGACAGAAGCCAGATTAAAATTTGGCGCGTACATCTAAAGTATAATTATTAATTTGAAGTAAAATAATAATAATAAATAAAATAATTTGAAGTATAAATAAAATTCATCATCACATGCCTAGCTTATTAGCATAGCATCATTTAGTGACTGCTTGTCTGACCTCCACAATCCAGTTACTGGGTAATACGATACCCTTTGCTGAGAATGGTTGTCAGACATTCAAAATTCTGACTACCCCTAAACGACTGTCTAATTGATAAAGTTAAGAATTTTATAAAAGCATAATTTTTTGTGGTGATAAAATAAACATTTTAATATTATTATTTTTATATAGGAAGAGCACAGAGAGAATGGGCCTCACTGCGGCTACGGATCGTTCCACCAACAGTACTGGCTGGACGGCAAGATCATAGCCGTCGGCGTCATCGACGTCCTGCCCAAGTGTGTCTCCTCTGTTTACTTCTTCTACGATCCGCAGTATATGAACCTGACCTTAGGAACTTATGGAGCTTTGAGGTGAGGGACTATGATGTTATGTCCTATTTTTATAAGGGAATGTGTACTTAATATCTAATAAAAAAAATATACAAAGTGTAAAAAGACATATCACATAGCCATCAACTACGTATTCTGTATAGCAAACTAGGTAACATTGCAAAAAAATAATTGTTGGGAAACGCGGGGTATTTAAAGTTGTAGTATTCAATATCTTTTAGACCTAGACCTTCTAGACCTTCAATATCTCTGTAACCAGAAGGTTCCCAGGTATGGTCTAGTATAAAAAAAAATATTAGAATGACGAGGAGTACAAGTGACTCTTAAGGCGAAAGCGCCAGGGTAGCCCGCGAAATTCAATGTTTTTTAGGTTTTTTGGAATTTGCTGGTCAGTATTAAGTTGTACGTTGATTAATATATGAATCGCGGCCGTAAGAAATATGTGTTTACAGAATTATAATCATTAAAGTCATCAACACAACTCTCTAAGACCACGTAAGTCCAAAGCAAAACTGTTTCATGAAATCATCATTCTTTGGACTTACGTGGTCTTAGAGAGTTGTGTTGATGAAACACATATTTCTTACGGCCGCGATTCATATATTAATCAACGTACAACTTAATGCTGACCAGCAAATTGCAAAAAACGTAAGAAAATTAAAATTTCGCGGGCTACCTTAGCGCTTCCCCCTTAATTATTTTATTTTTGGATTGTTTTTTTTTGCTAATTGCTGTTGTTGGGACGCTTTTAACGCGTACGTCATTTTTTTACATCGTTCTCACATAATTATAATTATAAATTCAACATTAATGATGTAACTAATATTTTTGTAAAAATATAATTTAAAAGAGTGCCCATAGAGTTTCTGGCCCGTTCTTCTTCTTCTACTACGCTTTGGAATGGGCAACTAGCGTCATATTTTCTACTTCTTGACAATTCAAAAATGCCTGTAAATGGTTTAATTTGAAATAAATGCTTTGAGTTCGAGTTCTCGGGTTTGTTGTGTCTTTTTACACCCGTTCTAATACCCTCGTAATCTAAATAGTACCTAATTTCATAAAAAATATCTGATAGTTTAATTGTAGTATTTTACCTACATGCAGTTTTCGTTATATTTTAGGGAGATCGAGTTCACAAGACACATGCATTCTGAATGTCCGCAAATCGAGTATTACTACATGGGGTACTATATTCACTCCTGCTGCAAAATGAGGTATAAAGGAAACTTCTTTCCCTCGGATTTGATGTGTCCAGAGACGTACAAATGGTTCCCGTTAGTGGAATGTATTCCTAAGTTAGAGGCGACGCCGTACTCAAGACTAGACCCCGATCTCGACAGTGTCGATGAGAATTTTCCAAAGGAAAGCGATTTGAACTACATACCCATATGGATGAATGGAGCCGTGATGCTATACAAAGCGTTCAAGAGGCATGCAGCCGGCAAGAAGAACGGAAACCAGACAAGCGAGCTCATAGAGTACTCACGTTTGGTTGGTGCTAAATCTGCAAAGAGCTTAATTCTAGTGCGGTAAATATTAACTGTAAAATAATTTTCTCTAATAGCTTTTAATAACTAATGTTGTATTATTTAAATTTATTATTAAAGTCGCGAAGTCTAGCATTTCATTAATAACGTTGCGAACTCCTTGCTTTTATAAGCGGAATTTTAAAGCCAATCGACCTAAAGCCTGTAAATGCAATAATCTACTGTCACTTTTGCTTCACTTACACAAAACTTAATTACTTTGTGATTCTTTTGGTTATAATTATCTGGTTTTGGAAGTTGGGAAAACAAATTGATGTTTGATATATTTCTACATACATACGTAGTTAATGTGTAAAAAACGAAGCGTGTATCTTGGCGCCCTATTAGTAAACATGTCGCTCTTTTGTTAGGAACATAAGAACGGCGAATAGTTGGTAATAGACCTTGTAAAGGGAATGGCTGTCACACTACCGGGCCGCGTCAAAGATCATGTGAAGTACGTATAGAACTATCCACTTACGTAAATACATATATGTATTTATTAATATTTTATTAAGATACAAAGCTCTGCGCCCTGTAGCGACAGCTTGATCTGTGGACAAAGTATGTAAATTTATGGTTTAAATTTAACCTGATTGTAAAGAAATACAGTCTTAAGTGTCTGTCCATTATATTTTTGTCTAATCTACGTGTATAAGATAAATAGTATTAATGAATGAAAGGTCCTGATTGAACTTAAATTAGGCTAAATTTAGTAAAATATTTTCCTTGTTAATGTATGAATTAAAAACCGGATTTTTAACTAAACTGGTTACTCCATTATTCAATGGATATTTCCTCATCGTTTGTAACATTTGAAATTTTATTAATATTAGTACAATTTTTAGTTTCATAATACCTTTTTGAAAAAATAAAACGTTAAATTAGAGTTTTATGTCTTGAAAATATTACAATTGTCATTAATTATCCAAAATTCGTTATGTTACCAGATAGCCGGACTCTTGATAAATGTAATCGTCTCTTTGCCATTTAAAACAGTAAGTATTCATTTAAATAGTTTAATGTTAATACCCCACCTGATATAAAACAACATAATTATGTAATGTTACGTTGTGTGTACTTAATGGCATTATGTTAAATAATTAACTAGTCATGTTAACATTTTTTAGTTTGCGTTTCATTGAGGTTTCTTGCAATATATTATAATTATAATTATTTTTGAGTTTTATTTTAATCTTCCTGTTTCCTGCTGCTTACCTACTCCATGATTGTTTTGGTAACTAAATATTTAGTTTTAATTTTATCATGTTTGATTTGCTTTGAGTGCGATTAGATAGGTATGCATTATTCATTTATTATTATTTATTTATATATATAATACTTTATTGTACACCACAAAAATACATAAGAAAAAAATTGATCGAATACCTACTACAAAATATACAAAGGGCGGCCTTATCGCTGTCTGCGATCTCTTCCAGGCAACCTTGGAATGGACAGTGATTTGCCTGGACATAAAATGGGGTTGTTGTTGGTGCAATAATAAGTAAGTAATCTACATCGGGCCCTACATGGACCCGATGTTGATTTAACAGCGTCCGTAGCCTGGCTACGTTTCGGTGACCTCTTTGGAGAAACCGAAGGTTTTGTCTGTGCAATTATGGACGAAGTTATGATGACGAACAATTACTGGAAAGGAGGTCAACAAAAGCCCATACAACTTTGCCCAAACTCAAACTCAAAGCATTTATTTCAATTAAACCATTTACAGGCACTTTTGAATTGTCAAGAAGTCGGTCAGTCAGAAAATATGAAGCTAGTTGCCCATTCCAAAGCGTAGGTACCTATGGAGAAGAACGGGCAAGAAACTCCATGGACACTCTTTTTAAATGATATTTTACAAAAATATTAGTTCATCATTACTTTTGATTTTAAAATTATACATATAATGTGAGAACGATGTAAAAAATTAAGAAAGACGTACGTGTTAAAAGCGTCCAGAGTAATAAAAACAAATAGTACTTAACCAACTACAATCCAAAAATAAATTAATTAAAAATAAGCCGAGGCAGCTAAGTGATGACCAGCCCCAACTGACGGCGCCCGTTTACGAACATGACGCAAAAATCAGCACCATTCAGCTCAACCATTTTGAAAGGAGCTAAATGATCCAACATACCGCCACCTTCAGCGAGACATTTGAGTGAGCATGACATACCATCAGCTGCCAGGGATTATCCCAAACATGTACCTCGAGGTACACGTGTACCAATTCGTAGAGAAATAATAGAGGAATTCGAAAATAATTGTAATAATTTATCCTTACATAATTTAAAACAACATAATAAATTATTATTTTAATTAAGTACCTGTAACACAATTAAAATATATATGTGGCAACTTTTACATGTACGGACGCCAGCACATCAACCTACCCGAAACTGTGAAATTTTCGCAATCAACTTTGAACCTTATGCTTTAGTGATAAAGTTGAAAATCTATTAAAGAAATCTGACAGATTGTAGTAACTTGATGTGCTGGCGTCTGTACATACAATTGCGTTACATTTGGTTGATACTCGAGCTGACGTTCGTAAATCACATAATAATATCATTCCGTTCGTATTATTTATACTACTTATATAATTCAAACGGAAACAAATGTGAAACAATTATGGTTGAAGCCGACAGCAGACAGCTGTCAACTTGACAGTTTTTTTTAAATAAGTAAGGTAGTTACCGATGAAAAGGTGCCAAAATGGCGTGCTTTTTGTTACGTTAAAAGTTATTTTATTCTCGTCCCCGGGTATCCATAAGAAAAAATATTGCCTACTGCAATATTATTCAGTGTAATCTAGTTTATTTTATGCTACTAAGTGTATCACGGTACTTCGTTTGGACAGATTTTGGTGACATCCTTTATTGTGTGAAAGACGGCACGGTTCATCACGGTTAACATCTGTCCTCCGGTTGCTCTCGTCTAGCTAACGGAGAGTACTTGCATAGACACAATCTTGCAGCCAGGATAATCCATCAGCAACTTGCTCTGACATACAGCTTTAAATTGTGCAATTGCGGAGGTGCCTCAGGTACTACAGGTATGTGCCCGACCCAGTTCTCGAAAATGGAAATATCACATTATACTGGAATCGATCCCTCATCACAGACAGGACTATTGTTACCAATAGTGAGCTTTATGTATATATAGGCAGGTATCTATTAAAGTTATTTTTCAAAAAATTCATTTGTTTACATGTTTGGAAGCTTTATTGCGGATGCAGATTAGGTACTTAACTGGGAAAACATCTGGAGATGGACATCATAATCAGCAGTCCACTGCTGGACATGTGCTTTTCCAATCACACGACATTTAGCAACATCCTCGGCTAGGACGCGGACATTTGCCTTTTTCAGTCACCCTTTGAAGATGGTTTTAACTTGGGGGCGTATGCTTGTTGGTTGGGTACAAGAAAGGCTTCTTGAGCATTACTTTAATGACGGCTCTTTTTGCTCTTTCGACTTCGATAAATGCAGTTTTGCCAGCACCACCCCAGACGGAGATTCCGTATTGAAGGACAGACTGGCAAGACCAACGTAAACAGTGCGGAGTATGGGGATGGGTGTGCAGTCAGGTAGATTTTTCATTACATGAATAAGTTTCCTTGCTCGACCGGAGAGTGAGTAGGTATATTATGTTGTTTAAAAGATAAGTTCTCGTCTAAGGTAATTCCTAAAGACCTCATGGATTGAATGCGGTCGATTACGGTACATGAACAGTTTGTGGATTGAGGGTGGAGGCTATTGTTGCAAGTTTTTTTTGTGTACTTTTAGGTAGAACGGTTGTAACATGACTGATCCGAGAAAAATCGCCTTCAAGAAAACAATAGGGCCATACACGGACGTTACGCGTAGCGGACGTAACGCGACTCCGTTGTACAGTAGGTACATTACTATTTAGGTAGTTGACTGAAGACCAGAGGTGACCCTATGGTGCAGCGCAGACGACAGACTATCCGTGACGGACTTTTTAGTCTGTGAAAATAGAACCTATGCAGTAACGCACACGACGCGCAAAAAGTCCGGCGCACAAAAAATCCGTGTAATTCGGGCAGACCGCACCGCGCCGGGCCGCGCCGCTCGCTCCGCACAAAAAGTCTGTGAAAAAAATAGAACGTTTGCTTCAACACGCGCTAACGCAGACGGCGCACACTTTAGTCGGCAATCTGCATTTGCTAGGGGTGGACGTAATGCACGCGATCTATTATCATGGCGCCAGAGCACGGGCGTAGCCAGGGGGAGGGTTTTGGGGGTTCAAACCCCCCCCGAAATATTCAAAATCATTATCATCTCCCTGCCCTTATGCCTTTGAGTGTGGTCGGCACAGCATGCGATTATTTCTAATCATTATTATCATCTATTACGTTAAAATTAAGAGAGTATAAATTATTGCATTAACATTTTGAATTTGCCGCGCTGTCACCTGTCGCCGATAATTTGATGACACCGCATCATATTCGGTAATCTACGTATGTTTTCGTGCACCGCTCGGTCGCCAGTCAGCACCGATTACCGCGAATGAATTACAGTAGAACCTTGATTACTTAAACCTCGATAACGTAATACCCTCTATAAATTCATAAAATTTTGTGTTTCCTTCCCCTCGGAGCCCAAAACCTCTTTTACTTAAAATACGAACCCTATAACTTAAACGAATAATTTGGGCATCGCACCTCAGTAACTCAAAGTTGTAACGACGACGACCTTTGTAACTTCAATCATCTATCAATGAGCCATTTCAAATGAATTTGTAAACAAAAAATGTTCCCTGTAAACCATTGTTATTGCTTACACGTGTTTACCAAATGGCTTCAAATGTAAACAATACACTAAGTTCTCAGTACAGTAACTTATTTGTATCATTAGCTTTAGCCTTCGTTCCGGGAACATCTCTTTGCACAATGGACGGACCTCTGTAAGTAAAAATATAAACCAATAAAAACTCCTTAGTAAGTAAAAACCTCAACAACTCAAATTATTTAACGTTTCCCTTGGTCTTTATCTTATGAAGGTTTGTAGTAGATATATTCTAGTGTGACGTGTCGGACTGCAGTGAATGAAGTATTTTGTCGTTTTGTTAACATTACGCTGTGATTTTAATAATAAACTTGCCTGATTCATACAGAAGTAAGTAAATAAAAATAACTAAATAGTAATAATATTTTATTCATTCTAGATGTGCAGTGTAGAAAAATAGAAACTTTAAGGTTACTTTTTAAATTAAATCGTCAATTTGTCAGATGTAAACGGATTCTATTTAATAACTTATTCTAAATTAGAAATAATTATTGTACATTGGTTTTAAAAATCGAATGGATGCCTGTTGCGTGACGTAATGTTTCAGTTATGTATTCTTTTAAATATTACTTCAGTAATTTTTCTTATTTCTTTATAAGGAAACCATAATTTTTGAACAAATGGAGAAGAAGAAAAGAAAAGGCGATCAGCTTAAGGGTATAGACTACTGGAAAAAGTGGTGTGGACAAGCGGTTTCCAATAAAGAAGAGTGTTTGCCTACCGAACCTACAACTAGCTTGCACGCTGACGATGAGACTGTGATTACAAGCAAGCCATCGACCTCAGTTACAGCATCGAATGTCGAAATCGAAGCGGTGGCGACCTGTTTCATGCCTAAGACTACTGAGCCTACATTTACTCTGGAACAGGCCAGCTTGCCTGTTACGTCATCTTTTAATCCTGTAGCTAAATTGGACATTGGTTTTTACTCGAATCATGTCAAAATCGAGGATGATTATTTAAAGGTCCAAATTTTAAAAATGCCTTGGACCCCATCTAAGCATTATAATTTTCCGGTTTCTACAAAACGACATTTGCGCTTTCAACTAAAATGGATAGAAAGATTCCCCTGGTTGTCATATTCTGGACTTAAAAGTGGAGCATACTGCAGAATTTGCGTCGTAATGGGGCGTTCGTTTGAAGAAGGTAAAGGCAGCCATCAGCGGACCGGCCAGCTCGTGACAGAGCCTTTCTGTAAGTGGAAAAATGCACTAGAAATATTTGAAACTCATGCTAAATCAGGATATCACAAGCGAAATTCAGAACTGGCAGATAACTTTCTTAAAGTAATGTCTTCGCAGGCTTTTTCAGTCACCGAGCAGTTGTCCTCTGAGAGAAAGAGACAACAACAGGAAAACCGAAAGAAGTTAATCCCTATCGTAAAAGCAATAATCTTTTGCGGAAAACAAGGCATCCCCTTAAGAGGCAAAACTGATTCAGGGCGGATCCACATTACACCAGAGCACGAACAACCACTGCAGAACGATGGTAATTTTCGGGCCCTGTTGCGGTACGGGGCTGAGTCTGGGGATAAAGATCTTGCTGAGCATTTGGCCACTTCTCAGAAGAATGCCCTTTACACAAGCCCTCAGATCCAAAACGAAATAATAGACATTTGTGGTCAAATAGTTCAACATAATATAATTGACGAAGTAAGGAAAGCCCAATTCTTTGCTATTCTTGCTGATGAAACCACTGATATCGCGCGTGTGGAGCAAGTTTCGCTGTGCTTGCGATATGTCGATTCAAAAGATGTTAAACATCATCAAATTAAGGAAATGTTTCTCGAGTACATTCCAACTGTTGACGTCACAGGATCCGGCCTCGCAAATCTTATTATTACAGCTCTGAAAAAGCATGGACTTGAATGTTCTTATGTGGTTGGTCAAGGTTACGACGGGGCTGCAGCTATGAGTGGGCATTTGCATGGCGCCCAGGCGTACGTTCGTCAAGAATGTGCTCTTGCTCTTTATGTACACTGTAGTGCACACTCTCTCAACCTTGCAATTGCTGACTCATGTTCACTAGCAACTATCCGAAATTGCGTTGGGATCGTGCAGTCTGTTGGTTCCTACTTCAGACATTCTGCTCAACGCACTGCCGTGTTGAAAGATAAAATTCAAGAGCTGTTACCCGCCGATCACCATAAAAGCCTGCTGGCGATGTGCGAAACACGGTGGGTCCACAAGCATGAAGCCGTCATGAGATTCAAGGAAATTTATTCGGCTATTGTGGATGCTCTCGAAGAACTCCAATCTTGTCATAATAAGGAAACATCGCAACAAGCCGTCCAAATGCTTAACACGCTTCGATCTTCAGATTTTATGATGTGCTTGGTGATTCTTCAAAAAGTCATGAGCTATACATTGTCGCTATCAAAGCAATTGCAAGCAGTTAACACCGACCTTATCACAGCATTCAGCCACGTGGATGATGTTATTAATACCTTAAAACATCTGAGAAATAAAGCTGACGACGAGTATCTCAATCTCTATGAAGAAGCAAAGGTTTTACTTGAAGCTAATGGTGGTGTACTGCAGATGCCCCGCATCGTTGGAAGACAGTTGAACCGCTCTAACATTCCTGCGTCCGATACATGCACGTATTACAAAGTCAATTTATTCATCCCATTCCTGGAACATACAATTCATCAATTGACCGAAAGGTTTACGAAACACCGTAAAGTAGTATCGGCATTATCCCGTGTGTTACCTCAAAATTTTGCGACCAGTTCTGAAATTGACGAAGCAATTTGTATGTACTCGTCAGTACTTCCTGAAAGAAGTACATCTGTGGTCAAAGCAGAACTTGAAGTGTGGAAAGCAGTGATGACTAAAACCTCCCCTACTCCAAAATCAGCTTTGGAATGCCTAGATAAGTGCGATCGAAAACTATATCCAAATATTTATACATTGTTACAAATTTTGGCGACCATACCCGTTTCTACTGCTACCCCAGAAAGGACCTTTTCAAGCCTAAGGAGACTGAAAAACTATTTGCGCAACACAACGAGTGAAAACAGACTGAACGGTTTGGCTCTCATGAATATACATTTTGGGACTGAAATTGATGCGGATCAAGTAGTAGATATATTTAAGAACAAAAACAGAAGATTGATTCTCTAATGCGTTTGGGTTCATATAAATATAAACGTTATTTCATAGACATTATTGTTGTTTTATTTTCTTGAACCCCCCCCGATACAGAATTCTGGCTACGCCCGTGCGCCAGAGGTCGATGTAACGATGTTAATTCAAGAAATACAAAACAGACCAGCAATTTATGATACTTCTAAGGCAGAATATCATGATAGACATTTAAAAAGAAACCGACAGAATGATCGAAGATGTGCGTCGTGTGCGTTGAGTCTGTGAAAAATCCGCGACGGAGTTTTTGCGCGCCATGCAGACTTTGTGCGCCGCAGACTCGATCGCACAAAATGTGTGCCGTCTGCGTTGCACCTATTACGTCCATTAATAAGTAAAACTTTTATGCCAACCGTACAAATAACAACGTCCTAAAGGTGTTTTGGGTTACCTACATAAAAAAAATGAGTAAGTACCTACTGATTAGTTGAAATTGGCGATAAGTACGCACGGACGTGTAATATTTCTGATTTTCTGTGGGTTGTTTATTTTTTATAATCCTGCCATGGAATAAATTTATACCGGGATCTTGTCCCGCATCCAGAACTGGTCTTGCAACGCATGTAAGTCTTCACCGCTCATGAGAAAACGAACAAAAATTATACAACATTGCAAACCACTTGAGCGAAATGGCTTTTTTTTTAGATCTTGCCTCCGATCGCGCGATCCTACGGTAATCATATTTGCTTGGCTAATTTATAATCGTGCGATTTCTACGTAATTTTGTTGCTAATAGGTAAAGTAGGTACTTCTACCTACAAAATAAGTATGGTAAACATTCGAGCTCGACGAGTTGACAGACACGTCATTACCGATTTGGTACTAACTTCTGTCCACGACTTCGTTTCATTCGCGAGAAATTTAGCATTACATCGCTCGCTCGCGGGTCCATATTGGCTCACCTAAAGTTCTTTACCCGAAATTGTTCTTCCTAACGATTTGTAATCCGAATGATCACTCTTCCTAAAATTTTTCATCCTAAAGTTTTCATTCATACTATTTGTAGTGCTACCGGCGATGATCATAACACTCATGTTTCCGAAAATTGTAATTAATAATATCATTAATGTAAATATATTTAAACTCCTACTGTTTTTTATCATAACGCTTTTATCCCTAAACATAATTACCATAACATTTTCATTCATACTCAGAAAGAAACATTTACCAAGTGTAATAAAAATATATGCGGGTAGAAGATGATTTTATAGTTTTAATTTGAGGGTGAAATTATTTACGCATAACAGCTTACGCATAATTTTTTACGCATAATTTGTCTAATCATAATAATGATTAAACATAACATTCTAAAGCATACATTTTTTAAGCATAACATTCTAAAGCATAAGTTTATTAAGCATAACAATAATAATAAGGCGTAGTCGACGGAGCCCCGCTTCGCGGGGCTCCTATTTCTGTCTGCAGGGTTTAAAGGAACCTAACACGAAGGGGATGACGGGGGCTCGTTCGCTCGCTCCGCTCGCTCACTTGAGCCCCCGTCATCCCCTTCGAACCTAACCTGTCCGAGTCGGGGTGCCCCAATTCCCGAGCTCGCTTCGCTCGCTCTTGCTAAAAATATACACCTAAAATAAAAATACATAGTTAAGTTACATAATGTTTTTAATGTTAAATCATATGTATATACATAATGTTAAATCATTAACGTGGAAATCCAAAATAAATACGTAAAAATAACTCAAATTCGTTTCCGTTATTTCTATTAATTGTATGCCTACATATTATTATGCTAATAATCATTAGGCCTAGTAACGTTATGCGAATTAAATTTATGCTAAAACAAATTAACCTTCAAGATAATTATGCCAACATAAACTGTATGCCAAAAAAAAATATGGCAAAGTATTATTATGGCAAAACTAATTATGCCAAAATCGTTATGCCAAAGTATATTAGGAAAAAGAATATTATGCGAAAAGAAGGGATCCCATTATTCTTATATGTTATACAATATACATGTTATGTGAAAATAAAGTTACGCAAAATTAATGTACATATATAATACTGATTATTATGAATAAAAAGAAATCTAAACAAAAAAGATATGACTTTGAATAATAGTGTAAAAGATGGTTATGTTGAGAAAATATAGGAAAACAAATAAAAGTATAATAGATGTTTATTGCTACTGACATTATGAAGTTGAATACTTCGGAATTATGAACATTAGAGACGGAGTAGTTAGGAATTGTGATTGTTAGGATGAAAAATGTTAGGAAGAACATTTTCGGATTTCCAATTATCGGAGTTAAAAATTTAGGTGAACTTTGGCGCACCCCTCGCTCGCGCTATTGTCTAAGTACAGACGCCAGCACATCAAGCTACTACAATCTGTCAAATGTCTTTAATACATTTTCAACTTTATCGCTAAGGCATAAGGTTCAAAGTTGATTGGGAAAATTTTATAGTTTCGGGTAGCTTGATGTACTGGCGTCTGTACTTCGTTTTCGCTTAGCGTTCTCTCTCCCTTTTTTCTTTTTACTCGTCTCCTAAGAGTCGTAGCGTGATCTTAATAGTCTATAACCTTAATAGAACTATCAAATAAAAATTTTCTTTTTCAAATCCGACGTAGTTCTAGAGATTAGCACCTTCAAACAAACAAACAAACTCTTCGGCTTTATTATTATTAGTAGGTACCTATAGGTAGGTAGATTATGGAAATTATGTACTTAGCTAGGTCGTAAGCTAACTTTATGTTAAATCATCATATAAATCAAAATGTGAAATCTATACAATGGAATTTTTTAGACTGAAAAACATGTAGGTAAGATGCAGTTGACTAGGGTCTACGCCGCGTCGCGCGTCGTGCATGTGCATCGATTAGTTCACCTCTCGTCTTCGGTAAAATCAGAGGTCCTGCCACGAATCCGCGAAGCAAACGTAACGTAACTATGGACGATGTTTGAATCAAACATTCAACTATCCTATAGCAATTTTAGTGTAAAATTATGGATCAAACAATCAGTATAACCCATAGATTGAAAACGAGTATTTTCAATTTTAAAATCGTTGGTATTAACGTTTAGACCGCCCGTTCGTGCTAGGCCCACAGAAATTATATTTGATTATTATTATTATTAATTAGATTTAGACCATTAGATTTTAGTAAATTGATGAAGGATTGCAACTATAATATTAGGTATAAGTACTTCCACTTCGCTATTTTCTAGTACCAACCTACCTATAATAATTTATCTAATAAGATCTATCAACTCTAGATGAGACAATGCACTATAAAAAGCCGAGGTGGTCACTAACATAATAAAACGGCTCGTTTTTTATTTTTCTTGCTACTGTATAGCGCAGCCGCGTAGCCAACAGGTTTGCGCTTTATATCTACTGTCTAATTAATCGTGACTACGTTTTTTTCTTTTACGATCTGATCTAGGGTTTCTATTTCAATGTAATCTCGCAGGATGAACTTGGTGAGTTAATTGCTTGGTTCAAGGATAGCAGAACCCGTTGCCGAATTCTGGGCCGATTCCATTTATAGGCCGACCGCTTAACTGAGATGTTGCCTGAGGTAGCAGTGCGGTGCGGGAGGGCTGTGGTGACGCGACGTGATGCGAGAGCTCAGTGATTCGTCAACTTGTAACAACTATCACCCCTCCCGCACCACGGAGCTACCTCAGGCAAGGCAACGTCTCAGTTAAGCGGTCGGCCTATAGTTTGCCATCGAAACGCTAAAAAGAAGGTTAGCAATCTAGAGAAAATCTAGGTTAGGTGCTACCAACAATGCAAGCACCACCATGCATGCATGCACCTATATAGCTACAAAAAACTTTTGAAAAACGAAACCTATATTTTATACTCAGATTTTTTATTTTTTAGGCCAATATGACAGGTTATTTATGTTGACAAAAAAGGTCAATCGCTGCAGTCATTTTATCTAGTAAATTAAAAATTAGGGTTACCTGTCAAGCCCCGCACGATATAATAGAAAATCAATTGTGTTTCATTAGCCGAACTTGAGAGGTCATGAAGGTATGCAAATGGGAAGTAACAATAATTTCCAAGATACCTACCGGCGATAGGTACCTTTTTTTTTGTTTTCAGGGGGAAACCTTCAAAGGGCACCCGACTTCCGGGGAGGGAGGTCGGGGAGGGTGGGATTTTTACCTCACTAAAACCACCCCGGTATCACCATCAGCACATAGGGGTGGTCCCGGTTTCTCCCGGAGGTAGGTACCTAGGTACTACTGAGTCTGAATTCCGAATGAATGAACATAAGGTGAACGTGACGTACGTAAACCTCAACAACCGTGCATTCATAATTTGTTAAGAAAGGCAAAAACAGATATAATTGATACAATCATACTTTACAAAATATTTGAATACCTATAAAGCATTACCTAAATCATAGTATACCCAGTAGTATACCTAAATATACTTACCTAAATCATTAGAATATAAAGATACAATCATTTCCGAAACATAAGATATTATGTCTGCACCTGTGAATCTTACAGGTAAGGTGGTAGGTAGAGCGGGACGTTATAAAAGTTGTTTGAGTTCCTTGTTGTTCTGTTTTCTTTATTTAGGTACTTATGATAGTAGGTAATACCTGTCTGTAAATGAATAATTCATCAATCAAACTCAGGGTATGATCCTGCTCTTGCAACTTGAACTACGGTATACATAGGTACGTATATGTATATAATATGTATGACACAAACAAACAAAACCTCTTAATCCAACTTTTTGAGATAACGTTAAAGTGTGATCGGCCATTTATTAGTTCTAAGAATCAATCAAGTTTCGATTTGATGTTAGACCACAGCCAGTATATTTCGTTAAAATCTCACCGTCAAAACTTAGATGAAGTCATTTCACTATTGATGCTAGGGAGGGTTTGACATTATTGACTGCTCACTTCACCTTAGTTTTCACGGTGACATTTTTACAGAACTAGCGGACCTGACAGACGTTGTCTTGTTTTCTAGAATTACATCGCAGCGCCACCTACCGGGTTCGATTGTGAATCTAAACCATCCAGGGACCCACTCAAACACACATAAAAACTTTCATCAAAGTCGGGCAAGCCGTTTAAGAGATGTTCAGTGACATACACACGTACAGAACAATTATATATATATGGATAGTTCGGCTGATCTAAAATAACCATTTCACATGGTCACGTTAATCAAAAATCTGCATGAAAACTGTTTTTTTATAAATTACCCCTAGAAATCAGGGTTCATCTATGAGGAATGCGAACCACTAGGTACTAGATTCTAGGTTACAACTGCTACAAGCTACAACCTTATCTAAGTAGGTAATACAGTCCGCTATTCGTGGAAGCTGTGTCTGACGACCTGCATCCTACTCTAGATGCGTGATAGTACCCAGCGAGGCTGCCTACAAGATTTTTACGCTTTTATGTGCTAAGGGTTCCTTCTTCAAGTACATATACAACTATTCAGGTTAGTTGCACTGTACGCCTTGCAGCAGGATTAAAGGAACTTCTAAACCAATCGGTTTGGGTTGGCCGTTTACCAGCTACCTCTGCTCTGAAGTGCGAAGACGACTTGAATGATCGTTGACAGACGCGTCAAGGAGGACATCAATCACTTTAAAACTTAACTTCTTTTAGAAAAAAAAATACTGGCAGGCAGATCTCTTCGACAAATCGAGTAGAGTAGGTAGATGCAACCATCTTTTGTTTATTTAATTTCTCCAGTCAATAGTATTTTGCTAAATTCTTTTAGTCATGACACTAGCTAACAATGATCGATTTGATTTACAAAGCTTGTAATTATGTACAATAAATTTATCTAACTTGCCCACCTTGTGATTTTCTATTGTTATTATAGTACCTACTTACTGTGGCTAGGCACTATCTAGCACTCGGATAAACTACCAATACACTTAGCTTGAGGTCAACAATACATAGGTGTAAAAGTAATAAGGGATCTTATGCAATTAACATGATGTTCCTTAAACCAACTGGTGTAAGTCAAGTACTAGCTAAGATCAACTTAGATGAGGTTACGATAAATGTCAAACATTCGACACTTTTAATAAACACTCTAACACCTCTGTTTTTCCGCATGAACAGATATATGTGAAGCACTTTAATACGGTCTATTTACTTACCAGTTCATGTCTTCAAAAGTAGATAGCATACCTATCTAGATGCGGCTGAATTAACAGTCAAGTATGTGTCATAGGTTTTAAGTTACGTTGTAACTTTGACGTTGATGCTAATGCCCGTTGACGATCGGATGTTTTGAAGTGGCACGCGAGGTGAGGCCTTCGTTAAATGCAGTGTGCGGATCTAGGAGCAAGCGCCGATCTACCATCGCCGTGAAGGAAGGCAGTCGCAGAAAGACAAGCGTGCGCGCAACTCGCTAGTACAACTCGCAACCTCCGCCGACGCGCGTGCGTGCTTACATCAGTGCGGCTGTTTTGTGTTCACTCCATGTTACGTGCATAATACAACAAAATGAAATTCCATATGAAATTTTTCGGTAAGTTTTAATGCGTTAAAGAAAACAGAGGTTTTTAATAGAAAATTAATTGACGCTGCAGCGAAGGTAACTGAAACAATAAGAAGTAATTATAATTAAAACCATCATCAATATAAATTACAGATAGTACATGAGCTCATGCCTTCAGATTTTGGTCGGAAATTCCCATGAAGTAGGTTTTTAGCTAGCATTGATTAGTAATTGCGTAAGCGCAAGCGAGAGGTGTTAAATTTAAGTTAGTGACCGTCAGATATTCAAACTTTTTGCAGGTACAGCAGTGCTATAAGGTCGGCGTTTTTCTCGAATAATGAAATCTAAGTGCTACTAAATGTGCATTAATTGCTAGAGACTGGCAATTTACATTCAATTTAAAAGAACTAATATTAAAGAAATATTATGTTTCCCCGACTGCGTGACAACAAAGACGGGGTTATGTTTTTCGTTCGTTAGACACAGTAGAAAGAAATGATCTGGGGGCCTAAAAGGCCACTTTGGCAGAATCATAAAAGGATAACATTATGAATCATAACGGACAGTTAACTGTTATGTTAATCGAATCAAATCCCATTGGTGAAGGATTTTCAGTTATTTTTTTTGTCTGTGCTAAAATACCAATCAATCCAATCTAAATCCAATCCCAATCTCTTTGATTATGCCTACGTAGTGTAGCGAAAAAAGAAAAACACAGGCTGTCTTCGCTATATTATGATTCATAATGTTATCCTTTTATGATTCTGCCAAAGTGGCCTTTTTAGGCCCCCTGTTCATTTCTAATTTTAAATCTTAAGTAGGAATAATAATTTAATCATAAATCAGTTTGATTCAGAAACCCTACTCTTTAATAATAAATAATTGATCAAGGAAAATGTCGCCCAAAGCCAGAAAATTGACAACTCGCTTTTCATATAAGC
This sequence comes from Luperina nickerlii, assembly GCA_963855955.1. Taxonomy (NCBI): domain Eukaryota; kingdom Metazoa; phylum Arthropoda; class Insecta; order Lepidoptera; family Noctuidae; genus Luperina; species Luperina nickerlii. The sequence goes on along the minus strand of OY979681.1, from coordinate 10,102,979 downwards.
CGAAATAAACATTTGTTGTCGTCTTCGTTGTATCTACAATGATATTTTATTCAACAGTTATTTCGTCACACAGGCTTTATTAGAAAATATTTCTTATATTAGTAGGAACCAATAACATAAACACTGCCCCCTTTTTACCTCCGACTGTTATCATACACAGCTGTAATAACATGCCAAAAATAAACGTTATTTGTACATACATATTTATTCAAATAAGTATGTCGTGTTTTATGTATTCAATTCCACTATCAAGAGTCGTGCTCGTGCCCAAAAGTGGTGACTATATTAAATATTATTTTATCTAAGCATTTCCTTAGAAAACATAGATTTTTAATTAGGCAGAATTAGTAATACAGGGTTTAGTATTTAAAACTTATTATTTCTCTCTTTGTGTTTATTGAAACCGAAATGTAGCGTGGATAATTGAATAATAGCGTTACTTGCTTTGTTATTGTGGTGGTCGCAATTGAGTGGAAACAGCACATCGGAAAGACATTTTTTCCGATGTGATTTCGATATGGTAAATGAAAATATTAATTTAAGAGCAATTCGCGTGGTGCGGAAAAGTCGAAAGAAAATAAATAGGTACTAGTCAATGTTTGAACGTGGTTCGAACTCACCAACTAGTCCAAGCGTAAAATATTTTTTTATTTATTTTTTGGTTAGTCTTAAATCCCCTCAGAAACTTAAATGATGTACGTTATCCTACGATATTGACAAAAAAAACCTAGTTTTCAACGTCCATAAAATCTAGCCCGGTCGGTGTCGATAATACAAGTTAACAAAAACTGTTTTGTTGACTGAATCAAGTAACATTTCAGTATCTTTGACTCAATTTCATTCAATATTCATATTCATTTATTCATCAAATATAAGCTAACAGTTTACACAAAATCGCTTATATCTATGCTAATTCTACAAAATTACATTAAAATTTTAATTAATACTTCTTAGACTTAAAAAAAATACAAAGAAAAAAACGGAGTAACATAAAATATAAATAACTGACAAGCAGTAGCCTACCTACAAAGTTTTGACCGCGTACAGCGCAAGGTTTCTTGTGGCGTAGAAATCTAGAATGAATGTGCTGTGCAATTATAAAGATTACTTAGACCTGAAAGATTGCAACGATTCAGCACACTGAAAATATAAAGCGATCGTTCCTTTACAAGTTTACTCGTTTAGTTTAGTCGGTAGGCATCTAAGTACTTTTAATTCAATTGCAGCAAAATGTAAACTGTAAGTACTTTCCTATAAGTATGTTGTTATAGCAGTCATGTGCAATCAACGTTAACAACTTAACAGGCAGTTAGATGATGATGTGTGAACTTTGTAAGTACCGTAAAATGCTGCAACTTTGCCTGGATTTTGACGTTTTTTGTTAGTATCTCTGAACCTATTTATTATTACGGCTTTTAAAGACTTTCAGATGGAAAACAGACCTTATGCCTTGCCAGGTAGAATCCAAATCTATTTAAATGATGCCGTTATTCAGAATTACGAACACTCAAAGTCGTAGGCAAAGTTGTAGGTAAAAGACACAACTTTGCCTAGAAGGATATCTCAATAGATATATTGCTGATCTTTTTTAATATTTTTTTCCATGTAAATGAGACACCGTGCTCAACCCCGGCAGTTAGATTATTGCCATGACGGTAATATATATTTTTTTACTGCTAATAGGCAATATTGTAGCAGGTACCAGAAACTTTTCATACAAAAATGTCGTTGACTCTAGGGTTGTCCCAAAAAAATACGGATTATTTTCTTAAACTTTTATTCAATTGTAAAAAAATTAAACAAATTCCTACTTATGAGTAAAAATCTCAAATGTAATGCTTTTTAGCAATGCTGGCTTGTGATTACTATTAACATATTTTTTTTTTTTATAAAATGGCTTTACTAGCTGTAATATTCACTACATCTGCGATGTGGGCTTCTTCCTCAGTTGTCAACTCTGTAGATCGACCAGATGGTTTGTTATGCATGTTTTTTGATTAATTAAAAATGGTCCGACGCGGGATCGCAAATTGCTGTTCCGCTTCGTATGACGAAATTAATTTTTTTCGTACGAGATCTGCAGCAACTTCTAATATTTCTACAGAGTAGGTTATCGGCATAACTACGAGCTCCTGGTTTTCTCTTGCTTCGTTATGTATTATTCGGCATATTTGCATATAACTGCAATAGAATTAAGACTTACATACTTATATACAAAATCACGCCGAATACCAAAGGGTTAGGCAGAGATACACCTCTGCCTCACCCTTACAGGCGATCAAAAACATAATTGTCGAAATAAAAACAAAGAATGTTTATTAACATAAAAAAGATGTAACATTTTCTATTAAAGCCCTAACTATTGAGCTAGGTGATACCTGTGTCACAGGGGTCAGTGTCTTCACCCGATTTCGGAACATGCAATACAATTAAAATATCTAAAACAAAGGGAATTTAGTGCATGCAAGCTCTTGAGTTTTGATTTAACCGGGTTCCAAGCTGTGCAAATTTCATGCAAATATGACATTTATATAGTAAAAATATATCAATATTAAAATCCGACTAGTGACAACCCTAGACCCAGGTAAAGTTGTGTCACTCAAGTTTCCAAAACAGTGCACAACATTGCCTACTAAGTTATTTTAATGAAATCGTGTCCTTTTAATAAAAATATCAAGCAATATGGAAAGTAGATAGTATTTTCTTACCCTGGGATGTTATAGCTGCACGAAAACACCTTTTCTTTAGCTAAAACTTCAAAAGTTACGCGACACTAAAAATTTTCACCTACTCGCACCGCTGTTTGTCGCACAACTGACAGAGTACCAATGAAGTTATCATTACAAAAAATGAAAAATATGTTGCCCTAATAATGTAAAATCATTACCAAATGGTAAAAAATACGAAAAAACTAAGCAAACGCGAAATATCGCAATTGAAACGAAATAGGCAAACTTGGGCTTAGTTGGCAAAGTTGTAGCGTTTTACGGTATATCATAAATTGTTTGTTTAAGCAAACACGTTTTGAATCTACGCAACAATAATGTTCATACTAGCTATGTTATGCGAAATTAAATCCAACAGAGCTGTTGTCAGAAAGAGAGAGCTAAATCCTCAATCAAAACGAGTTATAAGTTTTCATTGAAACCAAAAATAAGGCTCTTAAGCGAATGGAATGAATACATGATTAATTTCGCGAGGCTTCACAAATAACGTTATAATAGCTTGGTTCGCAGAAAACTTGTGTTTTTTTGTAAAATACAACATTATGCACGGGTTGCGTTCATTGACGACGCGACGGTGATGCCCTTGGTGGGATCGGACTAACATGCTTGGTTCCGTCGCGCCACAGTTCAGTGATTTTGCTACTAGTTCCGGACGATCGCAACATCGTTATTTATGTAAAAAATAGCAGCGTCGCAACTTATTTAACAGGTTTCACCTGACAAAACAGGTTATTTGTCTGAATTATTGATAAGGCACGTTATCATGTACCTAAGGGATATATTGTTTGACAGATGGATTGCGGATAATGTTTTTCTCACGGCAGCAGGATCTGAAACGTAAATAATATCCATAATAACATTTAATAAGTATTAAGACTTATGTAAATTCATAAATGAGGAAAGTTAATATCTACTCATTATGAATGTAGGTATGTATAGGTACAGTCAACATCATAAGTCTCTCTCTCCCATTTCATTTACTAATGATAAAATTAAATGATACTATTGTTTGTTTATTATTATTTATTTATTACAACGTCAACGCATAATAGACTAGATTGTCCTAATAAAAATCGGGTATTCCCGTTTGTCTCACTACCGTCGTTCCACTGGAGGAACGAACGGGAATTTAAGGGCCTTACTCTCGTTTAGTACCGTAACACGGTCACTTTATGAAGCTTATAACTCATTAACGGTTTGGTTAGAAGGTCTGTAAAAAATATATGTTTGCTATAGATTCATGTACTGCATTTTTGAAACAGGGTTTTTTCATAAGGCTAATACTTTTGCCTTAAAAAAATATTTACCAAAACGCTATTTTGGCTAACATTTGCTTATAACTTCTAAACGGCTTTGATGTTTGGAAATATTTTTACACTGAAAAATTGCTGGTTAGAGGTACTACATATTTGAAATAGCGTTTTTAAATCAATCAACAGTTGCAAAGACAATGCCCCACTTTGAGATATAGGTTCAGAGGTGCTCTGCGCGGGCGCAGGCGGCAGTCGTGCGTTAGCACTGAGACGGGGTGGCTGTGTCGCTCGCTGCTCCGCCCCGGCTATCGATCGACTACGCGCGTTTGGCTGTGTTAGTGCAAATATTTATGAACGAATTGTATCAGTATGCGTTTATAGATTAGCTCGCTGCAGAGCGCCCATTTCTATTGTCCGCGTGGACGCTTTATTAGTGGTGCCATTTCTAAATACTGTTTTTGTTTATTTTGTAAATATAATTTGTAAATAAATAAAAATGCCAAAGCAAAGCAAGTCAAGAAAAATACGTTTTCTCTACGACGACGCACCGTTTTATAGATATTAGCGAAAAACTCAAAAGTGGGAATTTTCATACCCTCCACTCCGGCTCACCTCCTAGACGCGGGGACTTTTAGTATGTTTACTCCCTAAGCACTCTGAGCAACTTTCTGAAGAAATGGCTCAGGGCCCAGCTCACGCACTCTACACCTCTTTTTGGGTTATTCGTTGAGTGGACTAATAAGTATCTATCTATCTATAGGTACAAATAAATAAAATTGGAGTGTCTGTTTGTAATATTAAAACAACCGCTTCAGGCCATTTTATTTTGACTGTTTAGAAAATAACTACTTACCCACAATAAAAAAAATGTTTTCAAACACCATAATTTATAAAAAATGAGCGTTCTTAGTTGTCAATCTACGAGTATTTGCATTACTGAGTTTATTGATTACTACCTTCTCATATTCTTGTGCGGATTTATTTCTGTGACTGGGACTTTCACTAGCAGATAGGTGAATAAGGAGTAACTTAGGCACTTTAATTTTAGAAAAAAAAAGAAACTAGGTTCACACGAAAAAAAATTAAAACCTATGAAATTAAATATTGAATATTTATCCGATTCAAATAGGGAGGTTGTATACTACGTTTATTTAGGTACTTAACCAAATGTAAATAAATCATAAAGAAACGGAGTTTAGTTTTTTTTTTATATAAGTGGATCCTATACGTGAAGATTCCTTAATCTCCAATGAAATTGATTGAATAAATAATATAGTGTTTTTGTTTTAGCCCAAGGAAATCGTTCACCAAATATTGTATATAAAAAAAGGCTAATACGAAAAACTAAAAATAAATAATAATTAAACTAAAAATGCAAAAACGATCAAAAAGAACTAAATGGAGAAATATTAGAAGAATTTCATTAAAATTAGCATAGGTATTTCTTTACGTGGCGGTGAATAGACGACTTTTTTGTATTTGAGTTTACTTTTATGTAAGTGGGATACGAATAGTCCCCGCCTACGGCGGGGTGCACCGCGCGAATTTTGTCGATGAGCGACTTCCATTATATTTAGAAGCGTAATTTCGCGACTCGAACAAGATGCACGATTGCCTCCGCGCTCCACTGTCCGGATTCTCACTGCGTAATCACCAGGTTCGAATCTCAGTGGACGCATATCTCTTTTTGTTATTTTTTTATTATAATGTGCTTATCATTTGTTTTGTTATTTTTTAATTATAATGTGCATATTTTTATTTTCTTATTTTTAAAATAATTCAATATCTCTTTTTGTTATTTTTTTATTATAATGTGCTTATCATTTGTTTTGTTATTTTTTAATTATAATGTGCATATTTTTATTTTCTTATTTTTAAAATAATTCAATAAGTAATTGTTATTTTAATAAAAACAATCATTTTTATTCTTATAGTTATTTTTCTTCAGAATCTAGAGTAATATAATAAAAATAAAATAAAAACGTCCACCAAGCTTGATTCGGAAGAAAAATAATATACCTACAGTGTGTTACAAAAGAGTATAAGCAATAATAATATAGTCTGAAAATTTTCAAACAAGAAAATCGGCAAAAAGTAAAATAATAATTAAAAAAACATTTATATCAAATAAGAAAATCAACAAAAAGAATATGTCAAAAAGTTTGGATTTGAACCCGGACATTAGTGACTGATACACAAAACTATAGTGACGCACGAGACCACTAGAGCAATCGAGCTGTTGTAATGTATGTCGAAATTACGCGTCTATAGATAATCTATACAAACAAAATATGGTGTGTACAAAAAAGTAGGTACCTACCTACTTACGTTACAATTTGTTTCGTCGAATAAGATCTCTTTATTGCCTTCCGTTTATTTTCTTGTTGACCATTTTTTATACACTGATTGCTTATTTATACAACTTATGAGTAGAACCGAAACAGTACAAACATTTGTACACCAACAACATTACTTAGAAAAAACTAATCATAAAATAAAATATGTATAATAAACAGCTTTCATCAACAAACAGATACCAAAGTACGTACACTAGGTACCGACCCGAAATAATTGCAAGACTTCAAAGTATTTTAAATACGGCTACTCGCTCAACTACATAGGTACCCAACCGCGTCAGTTTTCGGAAATGCGATCATGCTCCTTATCAATTAGAGTCTACGGAACAATTTCGTATGAAAGTATTTTTACTTTAATGGTTTGTGAAAATATTAATTGTAAACGCGATTATGCTCCTTATTCATAGAAGGTAACGGGTCAATTTCCTATGCAAGTATTTTTACTACCAACAGGGCTTTTGAATACGCGATTGTATTTCTTATTTGTATGAAGTCATGGATCAATTTTTCGATGCAGATAGAAAATACTTGATAGTATCTCGAGCTATGGTTTTTTAAGGTGGACGTACTTTGTAGCTCTGGTACTCGATTTTGCAAGTACGACCCATGCCTAAACGCGATCGTGCTCCATAAGTAAGAATTCAGAGTTCAATTTCCTATGCAAGTTTTTTTTTTCCAACAGGGCTCTTGGTTGGAACAGTAGTAGAAATTTTAATCGTCTATACTCTATAAGTACGTATTTATTTGTAAAAGTGATTTTGCTCCTTATTTGTATACAGTTAAGGTTCAATTTCCTATGCAGATAGAAAATACTTGAAAGTATCCCGAGATCTAGTTTTAGGACGTGGTTTCTTAAAGAAGTCGTAAGTACTTGTAAGCCCTGGTACGCGATTTTGCAAGTACGACCCATGTCTAGTCACTGCTTTTTAGTTGGGTACTTATACCCTCCCATAGAGTATAAGTACCTAACTAAAAAGTACTGTCTCACCCCTCCCTTAGAGTATAAGTACCTAACTAAAAAACAAGACTCACTGTCGCTCCGCGTAGAAATGAAAGAGAAGCTAAAAAGACGCCGCGATGGCGCAACGTTTCGTTCGAGTTATTTATCATTAAATACAATTAATCCTTACAAATATCTTATTACAATCGATAAATAAAAACAACAGTTCCCTTTATTATTATACATCACTGTTATTAATTTTATCAAGATTTGTTTATAAATAACACAATTACAATTGCAACGATTTCAATTTTAATGGTTAGGTATTTTATGATTTTTTTCTATCGAGAAAATTTACCGAAAACGTGTTTTGAACACAATGGTCCACTCATAAATATGATCAAGATTAAAATTTTTTTTTTGCTGTTCTAAAATGTATACATTTGGCTAAAATATTGTTTTGTGAAGCCTATTTTGACTAAGTACAGCGCCTTAATAAGTTATCGTAAACTCTGCGAACTCAACAATAACTTTTTTGTTAAATTCCACACGGACGATTAACAGCTAGTACAAAATATATCAGCCTTGCATCCGCCATTCCCTTCTGGAATCGTAGGCAAAAATGGCGACCTACGTGCGGCATGTCTGCGCCTCTTCATATTCTTTGATCATAGTTTTAGTGTCGCGCGCCACCGCACACATTTTACGTATTCGGGAGTAGGGCGTTTAGCTCCGCCCACATGCACAAGGTCAGTGAGCCATCTTTACACCTTAATAAATACATAATATTAAGTTTCGGGAATACACGATAAAAATAACTACAGAACTACATGAATAGAATACCGTCTTGTATGCATGCAATGTACTACCGAGATAAGAAGTATCCATGTCTAACAAATAAACAAACAAACTCACTTTCGCATTTATAATTCGTTATTAGTTACGATATACATATAAGTGTTTTTTCACCATTGAACAACCAGGCTCAAATTATGTAGTGGAAATTAAAAATAAAATCACATAATTATTCCCATTCGTCCCACTAGTGGGACGACGGCAATGGGACGAACGGGAATACATGATAAAAATAACTAAGTACAATTACCATAAAATTGTATTTCATCCAGGCACACCAAACCATATTACTTATAAGTACCTACACAGACTAACTAACTAGCTACTTCATATTACTATTTAATGCTCTACAGTATTTTCTATTCTAGCATCATTTATTATACTTAGGCAATTTAAACTGAAATGAAAAGTTCATCATAAAACACTTTGGAAACGGAACAATGAGCACTTAGTTTTTATGTAGACGGTACTTATCTACCTACTGGTGGGAAATAGCAGAGTTTCCAGTAGCGTTTTCCTCCTTGTTCGAAGTGTTACTCGGTAGTCCTGAGATAATGAATTTTTAATTTATATACATGTCAACAACCAGTATTACAGGATTATGATTGTGTAATTTTATCTTTACACAGCCTGAAAGCGCAAAATCTACAAGAAAATGGGTGGAATGCTGATACTTAAATTGTTTATAAAAAACTTGTGATATATGGTTATATAACGCGCTTTGTTTAGCATTAAGGTAGAAGTGATAGTATATTCATGTGGAGCCGGCCTTACCTGGAGGTTATCAGAATAAATAGGAAATCGATACAATTACCTACATACCGCTTACACGTGCTTGGGTATTGCGCACCCGAATCATGGTTAGAAAAATATGTATAATTATATTCATTTCTTTAAATACTTACATTCAGCTCATTTCGTTTCGTTATATCCATTGCAGATCTCATTACTCAAGAGTTGTGACAACTTTTGTGCAATGTTAATTGCCTTCTATTTATTCGTTGCTTTCAAATGTTGAAACACAATACTGCTTGTAAGTACGTTATTTTAAAATATTAATTTTAATAGAAAATAACAAATGACAACATTGAATATAATTGCATGCATATTTTTCTCTGCTGCTTCGTGCTTCGCCTGATGTAAGGAATAAGGATGTAAACACACTGACCGGTTCTCCGAAGACGAAATTCTGCATCCCGATGTCGAGCGAATGCGAAGTGCGAAATGAATCATAAACCTTCTTAAATATAAGTAGGCTGTACCGTTAGAGTATGTATTCTTGTAACAAGTCGCAGCGAGTGTTAATCAATTTGAAAGTTCAGTGTTCGACATCTGTCACTTTTGTTATTTTGATAAGTGTTTGGATCCCGGCTCCGTTAGGTTTTGTGATGACGAGATTAATACAAAAGATTGGCTTGTGGAAAAAAGCTTCTGACTTACTTTCAAAAAAAGACCTTGACCGCTTCTAGCTTATACATAGTGATAGGTGAAAGTTAGGGACTGCTCAAATCTTTATTTATTTATTTATTGAGGTTCTCCATCAAAGGATACAAATATACAATAAAATAATAATAAAAAAGGTTCTTTTACGTATGCACCTTCAATTACAGGAGACCACAGCATGCACATACAGGTGTAATATGTAAACACGATAAAAATAGAGAAAATAAATTATGAATGATGAATACAAATTATAAAATTAGAAGGATAAATAAAAAAATTAAATTAACATCGCCTCTTTGGTTCACTATCGTAATAAATCCTACAGTTAAAATTTTTAAGATACACATTATTTTGATAAATCCGACAATTTCAATTTTCAAGATAACACATTATTGAAGCAAAGAGGCGATGTCAAGATTGAGCATTCATATTACAAATGGTGCAGGCAGGATAAAAATAAAAATTGAGAAAAAACATTGAATAAGTTTGAGAATAATAATAATAATTAAAGTAAACATGTCAAAATTGAGCATTAATAATAATAATTATTATTTCACATTTCGAAGAGAAGTAACATAGTTACATACTTAGTTATTATTGTCTCTTTGGACACTTTCCAGGTTTTTAATGTATATGTCATAGTGGGGTTCCAAACCTGGTTGCTATATTCAAGTAGGTACTGGCCGAACCAGTGTGTTAAATAATTTAATTCTGGTAGATGCCTTTTTAAAATATTTGCTGTTACATAAGATAAATCCAAGTATTGGAACCCCTTCGATGAAATGTTTAGGATGTGTTTGTCAAATTTAAGTTTTTTACCTATTATCGTGACTCTCAAGTCGCGTATTTCCTCTACCTGTGGCTAATCGTGTAATCGTTAGATTTGACGATTTTGTTACGGCTAAATTGCCTTTGGGACGTTAAGAAGCATTTTATTCGTTTTGCACCAGTTGGTCAGTCTGTTCAGATCTTCCTGCAATAAGGCAGAGTCAAATTCAGTTAACATTGGTTTCATTACTTTCATGTCGTCAGCAAAAAGATAGAATTTTAAAGCAGAACGTGATGTCGTTTATTAAAATGTTGAAGAGGATTGGGCCTAAATGTGAACCTTGCGGAACAGGTAATGTAGCTTGAAAAGGCTTTGAACAATGATAGTAATATATTTATTTATTTAAACTTCTCGCACAAAAAGGTACAAAGCCGGATATATAAAGCTTATATAGTACTATATATAAGGCTTTGAATGATGGCCTCACACATCAACATTTTTTCAATTTATTCAAAATAATTATGTAGGTTCCACTTCACTTTATGGGTAGGGTAATGCACTACATCCCACATAACAATATAAATAATGTTAAAGATTTCCATCTCTCCATCCATCCATCCCATATATTATTATCATCATATTATATCATATCCATCTCTTTTAATGTTGTCAGCAGTCATAAAATGACACTGCAGTGCAGCGAACTGTAAATAAATAAAAATTACTGTAGGAAAATTCTCAAGGAAGAATTTGCACTAGGTCTTCCACTTAAGGGAGAAGCGCTAAGGTAGCCCGCGAAATTCAAATTTTCTTACGTTTTTTGTAATTTGCTGGTCAGTATTAAGTTGTACGTCGATCAAAATTTGATATATTAATCAACGTACAACTTAATACTGACCAGCAAATTGCAAAAAACCTAAAAAAAATTGAATTTCGCGTGCTACGCAATAATAAAAGTATTCCGTGTGAGCCTAATAAAGTGTTATGGGGCAGGAACGGGATGGTCAGTCATTAGCGCGCGCTGGCGCCGGCAGAGCGGCGGCGGTGGCGGCGGCGGCGGCGCGGCGCCTGCCTAGCCAGAGCCTGCATTCTTGCACTTTCACCGCTACGCAGACATTCGGATTCTTCCAGAATGCAAGCCTAACACGAGCTAAGAGCTCACCGTTACGCAAATGATTGACGCCGTCTACCGACTCATTAAAATATGCATGCGTTTGCGAGGTTAAGTAGCTCATTCAATTACATACATATTTGCATTACTGTTAAAGCCTAAAGCTCATTAATTGGTGTCTCGCCGGCAAACGGTGGACGCACCATTGCAAATGCATGGACGCACGTGAAAATTTTCAAATGCGTTGTTGCTGATTTCTTCGTAAAACTTTAAACTTTTAATAAGTAGATGTCTTACACGCTAAAGTTCAATTTCTTCGATCGCATCGTGTAGGTTTTCAATAAAAACTTAAATAAACGATAGACTATAATGATTGTGTAGATATCGTTTATCCAATAGTACAATGTCAACAACTTCAACTCTTGATTAATGGCTTCTGTGGAACAAACAACACAATTTTGCCAATTTCACGTACTAAAATCCACTAAATGAAAAAATTAAATCTCTCTGACACGTGAGACAGCTCGCTACTGCGGCTGATGTGTCTCCAAAAAATATGATGATGTGATGATCTCAGTACCATTCAGCTCAACCATTTTGAAGGGAGCTAAAAAACTAGTACAATGTCTTCTTCTTCTTCTCTTCGTTTAATGGCTTTTGCGGAAAAACCACCACAATTTAGCCAAAAGTATACTCTACTATGTCTACTAGTTCTACTATGTCGTAGTTACCGAAAAGTCGAAATTGACATTTTGATGTCACGAGTTTCCGTTTTGAAAGCTCTTCATTAGTTTTCGATAGAGGTCGTATATTATGTCATTAGAGGGAATCGGCTTCATTTTTGCAATATTACGAAGAAATATCAATTACAATTATGATACAATTAGCAGCGCCCCGAGGTTTTACTCGCTTAAGTGTCGATCCCGTGGGAATATCGGGATAAAAAGTATCCTATGTATTAATCCAGGGTGTCAGCTACCTCCATACAAAATTTTATCAAAATTGGTCTAGCCGTTTATGCGTGAAGAAGTAACAAATATACAAACACACTCACAAACATTCTCCTTAATAATATTAATAGTTTGATGTGATACAACAAAACAGCAGTGCGATTCTGTAACCATCTCACTGTGAAAACTTAGGTGAAGTGAGTATGGAGTGAACTGTCAATAGTGTCAATTCCTAGAAAACGCAAACTCACTTCACTTAAGTTTTCACGGTGAGATTTTTATAGAATCGACCGGCTGCAATAGACTTCCACGACATAAATGCCAAATACGTTCTTGTTCTGACAAATTCCCTAGCGTTTCAAAACATTTACCTACCATAAAGTAAGTAAAAATAAAATAGGCGTAGGTAGTATATTTTTTTTCACTTACATTTTTATATAAGTATACCTAAGTAAGAACTTACATAGCTTCGTGTTATCAGTATTGTAAACCTATTATTATATGTGTTTGGGTTTCTAAGTACCTATACCTAGTACAAATTATTTAATGACTTTAGTGTAATCAATTTAAGGTACAAGGGATTGGAAAGTTCGTATACCAATCTTGAAAACAAAGGAAGACACTGACAGGAGTATTTTTATTATTCTACATTGTCACTGCCAAACTCAAAACACTTGTTCCACTTTTCCGGTAAAGCCTTGATCCCATTAAAAAAAATGGTTCTTCAATACTCTCGAAATAGTCACTTTCAGCAGCTTCAACCTCTTTATAAGTCGAAAATTTATACCCGTCTAAATGTTTTTCAGGAATAGATGACATTCTAACGGATCTAAATTATAGGAGGGTGCGGAAATAATTCAAACCCGCAATTATGAATGTCAGCCATTGTTTCTTCAGATGCGTGTACTCGAGCGTTGTTCTGATGAAACAATACATTTTTCCTTACCATTCCGGGACGTTTATTTTTGATTTCTTCTCGCAAACGTCGCAGTAGTATGCCATTATAAGCTGAATTGATTGTTTGACCATCTTTAAGGTTGTTTTGCATCCCAAAAAATTGACGCCATTACCTTATTCGCTGACAAAATTTTTTAGGTCTTCTTTGGTCGAAGATCTGGGTCTTTTCCATTGTTTGGACTAGTGTTTCGACTATGGGGTATGATGATGAACCCGTTTCATCCATCGTAATAAATTGACCAAAAACTTCCTGATGATCAACTTCGAACAACTCCAAACAGTCAGGAGAAATCGTAAAACTAGCCCGCTTTTGATCTACTAAAAGCATTTCAGGTACCCATCGCGCTGACACCTTGTGAAAGCCCAATTCGTTGACAATAATAATTTTGACGTGTCCACTACGTTTCTACAATTATTTTAGTCCGTTTATCCATAGTTGAAAATGTAAATTACCTTTTCTTTAATTATTATATTTTCTAAAAAAAAATTAATGTTGAGAGGCTATCCTCTCAACATTAATTTTTTTAAATAATTGTAGAAACGTAGTGGACACGTCAAAAATATTATTGTAAAAACTCAAGAAAGCCGACTAAACTTTAAAATACCAAATTAGAAAACCTGACTACCATTTTTAAATTAAAAAAATAACAATTATGACACACATAAGCGTAGTTTGGAGAAGGGAAGTAAACAAAAATTTAAACGGTAATGGTAGTCAGGTTTTCTAATTTGGTATTTTAAAGTTTAGTCGGCTTTCTTGAGTTTTCATAGTAGGTAAGTATCAATAATTATTGGTAGTTAAGTACCATCATACGTCAATTATTAATGAAAATAATTAAATCATACATTAATGCATACATTAATATTTTTGCTACCAAACTTTCAAATCCTTCTCTTGAAAAATGACGAAAATGTCATCATCATCATCATCATCAGCCTATAATGTTCCCACTGCTGGGACACAGGCCTCCTCTCAGTGAGAGGGAGTGGGCCGTAATCCACCACGCGGGACGAAAATGTAAATTATGTTGATGTTCTTTTGGATCATTTGCCTGGCCTTTTCCTAACTACGTTGGAGTCAGCTTCCAGTCTAACCGGATGCTTCTGAATACGAGTGTTTTACATGGACCGATTACATACTGCGTATCTACCTACCTAATAAATAATGACGAATCTCATCATTGCGCCTGGTACGGCCTGAGGTACGGGCAGTAATGACTACGTTTGCAAACATATCAATTAGGTAAACAACAGGCTATTCACGGCGATACAATAGGACCACCAAATGACAATAGGTTTGTCGGGACAATGTGGTCACTCCGCCCTCTGACATGTTTCTACGAACCTCGGTACTACATATCATGTAATATCACCATCCATGCCCATCATTAAACCAAAGGTGTAATGATGAAGTTCTAGCATCATTGAGTAACTACGGGGTTTTTGATTGTAACACTTATCTTATTTACATAATACTCGGTGTGTCGCAAAAAAACAAGAACGGTAAGAGGAAAAAGCATCGAAGAAGGAAGCAACCTTCATTTAAATCTGATAGTAATGTAATGTGACGCATCATTCGGTTATTCTCACAGAATAGGTAATATATTAAGGTCGGTGAATCAATCCGCCACCTTCCATTGACAGGACACATTAAGCAATAAGAATAATTTAAAGACCTACGACTGCAGTCTGAAGCCCTTGGCCAATAAGCCCCGCTACCAACCTTTCAATCACAATCTGAATCATTTTGAAGGATATTGCTAAGCCCTTGCTTTATATATGTTCGAAAAATTTGTCTCCTCAACAACGTAAATAACGGAATGAATGTTGTTGAACTGTCAAATTGAAAACCATTGCTACTGTAATGTTAGTGTCTTGTCTTAGGGTGTATACAGAAAGAAAGCTGGAAACTTATAAGCGCTTACCGGCGCTTGTCGGAACTTGTCGGCACCGTTCAGTGCTTATCGGCGCGCGTTCATATATTTTTCTGCGCGGGTTACCAGCGCTGTCAAGCGCCGGTAAGCGCTTATAAGTTTCCAGCTTTCTTTCTGTATACACCCTTACACAATAACCCGGCTGCTGACTGGCAATTTATTGCAATGACATAGACCTGATACTACATAATTATATACTCCACATATACAGGATACTACATAATTATATACTCCACATATACATATACAGGACAAAATTATACAGAAATTAATCGACAAATTCTTTTATCGTAATACTAGTTTCCGCCCGCGACTTTGTCCGCGTGAAATTTCTTGTTACTCCGACCCACCCCGTCGCATCGCATCGCCTGCCCGCGCTAACTCGTTATTGCTTAGCGTTCTTTCTGACTTTTTTCTTTTTGTTCGGCTCCTAAAGGTCATAGCGTGATGTTAAACAGCCTATAGCCTTCCTCAAGAATTGGGCTATCAAATGCAAAAAGAATTTTTCAAATCCGACTGGTAGTTCCAGAGATTAGCGCGTTCAACCAAACAAACTCTTCAGCTTTATAATATTAGTATAGATTATACGACAATTCAATCAGCAGAGTAATAAATAGGTGCAGCTAAAATTCAGCAGCGACTAGGTATTGTAAAATCCAATAATCACTTATAGTAAGTGTTTTTTATTTTTAATCTTAAAGTTCAGAAGAATATCTACATTATTATAACGTATGATTGATAAAAAATGTCTGCCAAAAAACGAGGAAATGTCAAAAAAAAGTTGTTTCTAGGGGCAATGCTGGTAGACAGGAAACTTTTCGATTACATCATCTTAATGTACAGATAGCGTCAGTATGTGCTAACCCCTCAAGTTTTAAAATGTTACACATTAAATTCCTTACAAATAATCTAAAGAATACTTCAAAAAGAACCCATTGTTTCGACTCAGATTCGAACCATCGCATCACCGAACGTCGTCATACTCATACCGGCAGTTTGACGAACTAGCCAGCGAGCCCATATGAATTGCGTTGAAATTGTTATCTACTATGGTCTGAGTCATTTTATCTTTAGGTGGGATGTCTAATCGATAGATGTTATAATTTGAGGGTATCCATTAATTTTACTTACATACGTTGTCTTTATAAAATTTATCCATACCCTCAAGTTATAACTATAACGTTTGATGTATACGTTCACTTAAAACGGCGAAGAGTAAACGACTACGATTTATTCATTAATTTTTAAAATGATTTATGATTTTATGAGAACTAAAATAGTTGTTCTGTGTGAACAAAATGTGAGCATAAAAGGAATTGCGAGACAGCTTGGCATAGCAGTAAGTTCATTATAATATTAATTGTGTTCTCCGATTTTTTTCTTGTTGAGCTATTTGCGGTATCTTGTGTGTGGTATTTAATAACTTATTTAAAACCATTTTTTTCTATACAGAGACAAACGGTGCGCTTATGGGTGCGCAGATTTCAAGAAACCGGCGATGCTAAGACAATGACCATGGGTCGGAGAACTACTGGGATCTATACGGACCAATCTGAACATCATCCGGATATTGTTAAGGTTCACACTACACCGCCGTTTACATCCACTCGTTACAGTTCGCAACGGCATGGAATATCTCTCTGTCCACGGTTCGAAGACATTTACCTACACGCAGCGAACATTCACAGTTATCGACCTGCAAAATATGTCTAACAGAAGAACATCGAAGAGAACGATTGCGATTTGCCCAGAAATAGCAGTTATATTAATTAAGTATGACAACAAAATAAACAACGAAGACATTTAACTCATTTGATTCCACTATTTTACTTTGTATAGCAAAATATTCTAAGTAGATATCATGAGCTAATAAGAGATGTTAATTGATTATCTATTGATAACATGTTTATTCACTTATTATGCTCATGATTGTAATCCTGCCAAACTAACTTCTAGTTCCTAGACAAGTTGCAAACGCTTCAAAACTTGTCTCTTTCGATGTCACTTGTCAGACTGTCAAATGTCAAATTTGTATGCTGAGACGACATGACAGGTCACGTGACATTTCGTTAGGTTATGTCAATCTAAAATATTTCTACCGCTTACTATTTTATCGTTTACCTTAATAGGATGCCACTTGTCTAGGAACCCAATTGTGTCAGTTGGCAAAATAGTATATTATGATAACTGTAAATAAAATTATCAAATCAAAATAAATCTTTGTTGTTAAATAAGATCATAGTTTTGTTAAATAATAGCAATAATAAATATTATTATGATTATTAAGGTATTTTATTTTTCTTTATTTTTTAATTCTTTATAAATAATTATTAAAACAAAATAGAAAAATATATTAAAATAATAATTATAATGAACAAAAAGCACATTTCGTGGCTATGATTTGAACTTCCACTCATAGGCACGGCAAGCGGTCTTGAAACCTCTAGTCTATTTAGACGATGAATAAAACGTTCGTAAATGTTAACCCTATTATTGCTTGTCGTTTTCGCAATAATAAAAGTATTAACGTTTTATTGAAAAAAACAATAATAAAAACAGAATTTTAAAAAATAAATACTATCTTAAACTTATTTATTCACTAAAACAATAAATTAATTAAAATAAAATGTTTTTGCAAAATACAAAAACCAACTTGGGCCTATCACGGATTTGAACGCACATGTCTTTTGGAGGGGTAAGCACTTAATGAAGCTCTGTGTACAGACGCCAGCACATCAAGTTACCCGAAACTGTCAAATTCTCCCAATTAACTTTGAACCTTATAATTTAGCGATAAAGTTGAAAATCTATTAAAGAAATTTGACAGATTGTAGTAGCTTGATGTGCTGGCGTCTGTACCTATTCAGATAGGTGAGGAAGGCGTGTCTAAGCGTCGACCTCGGAGATCGCTGGGGATCGTCTCCAAAAAACACAAATCGATGACCGATAGTAGTTAGTGGAAGAGTGAGGTTGTTTTGTTGTCATCACGCGGGGTTATTCAACGAGGCCATGGCCGTAGAACAACACGATCTTTTGCAACAGATAGTGATTAGTTCTACTAGGTATTTGTTATGGTCTGACATGAAATTGTTTCTGGATGAACAGCTCAAAACATGTATGAAAATGGTTTGAATACTTACTGCAATGAATGGAATACTATGAATATTTTGTAAGTACAGACGCCAGCACATCAAGCTACCCGAAACTGTCAAATTTTCGCAATCAACATTGAACCATATGCCATAGTGATAAAGTTGAAAATCTATTAAGGAAATTTGACAGATTGAAGTAGCATGACGTGCTGGCGTCTGTACATATGTTACCGGCCAAACCCGATTTTAGGATGAACTCGTTTCTCCTAGGCTAAACTAGTTCGATAGGCGACATAGGATGCAAGAGCGAGCGAAGAGTACCCCGAGGTTAGGTTTGGTTAGGTTACACCCCCCCCCCCCCCCCCCCCCCGGTGTGTTCCCGCATTGTCGAGGCGGGGGGGCTCAGTAGCCGTGGCTTGGACACCCACGGTGAAGCGAAGAGGAACCCGAGGAGGGGCCGCTCGTCAGGGCGGCTGCCCAGACACGGGGTCGTCTGGCGCCCATGTGCTGGTTTGGTCCCTGGGGTGGTCACGGCGTGCTACAGCCGCGGCGGGTTCACGGATGAGTGCTAACGCGTGTTCGTGTTCCCCCCGTAAGCGGCAGAGGAGGACGCCTTGGACTTTTAGTGGGTTAGAGTCCCACATAACTGCACTATCTCTCCGTGGTAGTGCAGAGAGCATGAACATGTCTCCACGTTAAAAAAAATGGTTAGGTTACCCCCGGCGTATACAGATGTGCGGCGTACATGTGAGATCCATCTCACATGTTCCAACACTGGGGTCGTTTTTAGTCAGTAAGAGTCTGACAGACCCCGCCGCCCGCCCGAGGGCGGCGGACATACACGAGGATTTTCCACCACGGCTACGAAAAAAAATGGTTAGGTTACTTTAAACCTTTTACACAGAAATAGGAGCCCCGCCAAGCGGGGCTCCGTCGACATAGAATGCAAGAGCGAAGGAGAACTGATTTGGCCTAAAATCGGGTTCGGCCGGTAACACATACATAACATAACTGCTGCATCCCCTGCTGGGACACAGGCCTCCTCTTTGAGATAGAGAGTGGGACGTAATCCACCACGCGAGCCCAGTATGGGTTGGTGAATACTTCGCTCCCCCCACCGAATAACATGGTAATGTGGTACTACGACAGTTTTCGTTTTATTGCATATTCGGTGTCTAAAGCATTAATTATCATCTTGTAATTTTTTTTGTATTTTTTCTATGTATATTTATAAAAGTACAATAATTTCAATGGTACCGTAATGAACATAACAACATTATTCCCTTAAAATCTAAACACACTTTTTGCACGAATAATAACATAACATGTTATTACAGATCATGCAATCGTTAACTTTTTCGGTAAGCGACGATTACCATTATATTCGCGTAAGAAATGCATGCCTTTTTCCACGTAAAGTATAAAACAATTATATTTGTGTATTATTTTTGTTTACAATATAATAGAAACGGCTTATTCGATTTAGATGCGGTTTTCACTAATATATTGTAGTAAGCTTCACTTAACATTTAGTGTTTATTTCATGTCAATCGGTTCATAAATAAAAAAGTTATATCAATTTAAAGAATCACGGCGGACATTTTTAAGGTATACTATCAGAGTACGTACATGGACGCGAGGCTAACTGATGAACAGCGTTTGATATTTGATCTGGTGAGCGTTGATAGTACTTTGGAAGAAATGCTATTTGTAGATGCACCCGGTGGAACGGTTAAAACATTTCTTACGAAAGTTATTTTGGCGAAGGTAAAATCGCGCTTGCTGTCGCTTCATCAGGCATAGCAGCCACATTGTTGCCAAAGTGGGAAAACTGCTCATAAAATGTTCAAAATTCCGATCGATTTAGACCGCACAGAAAGCCCTGTTTGTAATATTTCAAGAAACAGCGATAAAGCTAAGGTTCTTCGTGATTGTAGCCTTATTATGTGGGATGAGTCCACAATGGCCAATCGAAAAGCAGTAGAAGCAGTAGACAGAACGTTGCGTGATGTCAAGCAAAGTGATCAACCCATGGATGGCATTACTATGCTTTTTTGTGGTGATTTTCGTCAGACTCTCCCTGTAATACCACGTGGAACAAGGGCTGTTGAAGTTAGAGCCTGCCTGAAGAGTTCTCGACTGTGGCATTACATTATACCTTTGCATTTGACATTAAATATGCGTGCGCAAATTAGAGGCAACGAAAATGCTCAAGAATTTTCAGATTTGCTACTTGAGATTGGTAACGGTGTGTTACCGCAGGAACAATGAAAAGTTTTTCTTAATGAAAACCTATGCAACATAGTTTCATCAATGCGAGACCTCATATCATCTGTGTATGGAAACGCAACGCAAATACCAACTTGCGAAAATTTCTGGCTTTGCGAAAGAGCTATTTTGACGCCACGAAACGACCAAGCAGCAACAATAAACGCTGAAATTTCGAGCTATGTTCCGGGGGATTATGTTGAGTATATCTCCATTAACAGAGTCATGGAAGAAGGAAAATCTACAAGCTACCCAGTAGAATTTTTAGAATCCCTCAATGCTCCTGGACTACCAGCACATAAAATAAAATTAAAAGTAGGCGTACCGATAATGCTTCTTAGAAATTTAAGCCCCCCAAAACTTAGCAATGGCACCAGGTTAAAAGTGACCAATTTACAAAGAAATCTGATAGAAGCAGAGATTTTAACAAGGTGTGGAAAAGGTAAAAGTGTTTTCATTCCTCGGATTCCTCTCATTCCAAACAATTTTCCATTTAGTTTTAAACGAGCCCAGTTTCCAGTCAGCCTATGTTTTGCGATGACAATTAATAAAGCCCAAGGTCAGACGCTGAAAGTTGTAGGTGTAGATCTAAGTATCAGCTGTTTCTCGCACGCTCAGTTGTATGTGGCTCTGTCACGGGTTAGCAATCCTAGGAGCCTGTATGCTTTCATCCCCGATGGCCATGAGTCAAATATCGTATACAGAGAAGCATTACTGTAAAGTAAATTTTTAGCTACCCAAACGACGGTATATGTAATTCAAAATATGCTGCCCGAAAAGTCACTATTCCACGCTGACGAAGTCGCGGGCACAGCTAGTTAATAAATAAAAGGACTGATTATGATAAATAATATACCTTTGTTTTATTTCATAAATTTTAATAAAACGCTATTATAAATTATCCAGTATTAATATCAACTTCCTCTATTATTGTTATTTTTCTGCCAAATCAAATAATAAGTACTGGATTATTTAATAAAACATGTATTTGCAACATTATATTACTGTTAATCTTTTGACAACACATCGACGAATATTACTGTAATGTAATATTACATTATACACTATCGCTTGGATTTCACACGAATAATATCGTAATATCATATTGCCGTTAGGTTTTTTGACACTGTATTACAATGAATAATACTATAATGCATTAATATTGACTACGGTATTGTTGCGTTTACACGCGAATAATATGGTAATGATGCGTTGCATACTATACTTTTGCCATTTAATTTCAGTAACATTATTTTTGTGAATAACTTAATTTTATTAAAGTATTACAAAAAAATCATAATATAAATTAGATTGTAAAAAAATTAGCTTTGTTTTGACGTTTAAATGTCTACCTTACGATCTACCCGTGCCGAGATATACGCATAAAACAGTTTTTTATTTTTCCTGTAAAATTTTGATTTATCGATTACCATATTATTCGGTGGGGGGAGCGACTTATTTTGTGTCGAATTAAAAAAAACTTAAAAACAAGCTTCTTTATAGATATTACTAATAAAAACGCTAAAAACAATAATTGGCGGTTCAGACTACAGACACGTTTTCAAAGAACGTGCTTACGAAAACGTGATGTCCAATACTCGTTTGGAATCTTGTTTGCTACTTATTTTGTTGTAGGTAGCCACATTTTAATGCGTTGCTTATTTTTCTCAGTAGATAATCAATTAATTTCACTTGCATCATGTCAATAATTTCGGCGCAATAAACTAGTTCAAGCGCTCAAAGTGTCAGAGTATAACTTTCACCTCGCCTTGTTTTTTGTTTATAATCTCAGTATTTCTAATAAGCGGGTAGGTATCTCATTATGCACGGTGCAATGAACCGCACACGTCCGTCACCGCGTGTCCGTCTGATATTGACAATGTATTCGAAAGTTTATGTTCTGCACACTTACGGGTTCTACGAGGTCGTGCATTCTTGTCGACAACTATTTACCAAACTCAAAAAGTCGTGTCTATTTCCGCATTCGTCTAAGGACGATGACGAAATCATCTCATCTCGCGTCAAACATTGAACGTAGCTGGGCGAATAGTAATTAAGTTATAATGCGAGGTTATTGATATCTACGTTCAACTTTATTACATCACAGTATGTTATGACATTTAGGAGATTAACATTCGGAGTCGATAAGGAAAATGCCTTCGGTATTGCGTTTATGAAAATATGTGTGGGTTCCTCGAATACCTTCGAGGCGATGTATTACGGTAGCTATTATTATTTATTAACGGTATGCTAATCAAAAGGGGTTGTTCTTTACAGATTTGGTTCCGGCGCGGTTCAACGTGGCCATCATGATGTTCTTCGCGTGCTGGGTCAACTACATGATGCGGGTCAACATGAGTGTCAACATCATAGCGATGGTTCCTGATGATACCACAATCACATCGTAAGTGTTATACCTACCCAGCGTCTAGAGAAATTTAATTACCTAAATCATATTCAATAATGAAATCTTTATTCAAATAAATGAAGTTTAGCGGTTTCAGCATAAACACAGGCATAATTACATGGTGTGCAATTATTAATATATAAAAAGAAAATATGAAATTAACGGTTACCGTAAAGTCTACACGTAATAATATATATTGTTAGCGTGTGTACAATGTAGCAATGAGTTAAGAGCATAATTAGTATAGTTATACTACAAGCCTTAAACTCAATACGTTATCTGTGGATACGTGACTTCCCGCGGAATCAACGTGTTGGTAATGTTGGTATCGTGACACAATTGTACCTGTTTGTAAACTTTACTCAACATTTTCATAGAATTACCTAATAATATCTCTGTAGATTGGACACGATTTCAATGCTTTATTGTTCTACTCCACGATCTGTTTCAGATCAAAAGATCAATTCTCGTGATTAAAAACGTTCAAAATCTAATCGCAAACTTATCTCAGTGACAATCAATGTCAAAAACTTGTCAAAAATGTAGGGAAATTACAGGCATTTTTTGAGATTAGACTGTAAACGTTCTTAAAATTTTTACGAGAATTGCCCCTGTGGTTCTCGTTTTATACATGTCCAAAAATAATTCAGGGTCAAAAATTATTACATGTGATATTGGCTCGATTTACAATTTGTTACACGTGATTTAGGAATTTTCTAATTCTTTTATATTTTATTTACTTTGCTCAAATAATTATAAAATTCTATCGATTCGTATTCTAAAAAATCTCAACCGTTTATGCAAAGGTGGGTTAGCTAATTACTTTAACTGACTGTACATGCACTAAAATGTATTTATTATCAACACTTCTTATGTAAACTTGAAATCTTATACGTAAGCAATTGATTTTAAATAAGATATCAGAATCAATGTCAATACTTACGTAGGATGTGATGGTCATAGAATCTGATATAGATAAGGTTATTGTATTCTCGTAACAACAACAAAAACCGGGCAAGAGCGAGTCGGACTCGCGCACCGAGGGTTCCGTAACATCATGTTTTTAAATTTTCATCGGCGAGGCCTATATTCGTCAGAGAATTTTAACACTGTGCACCGCGGTGTAGAATATTGC
This sequence comes from Luperina nickerlii, assembly GCA_963855955.1. NCBI lineage: Eukaryota > Metazoa > Arthropoda > Insecta > Lepidoptera > Noctuidae > Luperina > Luperina nickerlii. Next base: position 10,078,782 of record OY979681.1, on the reverse strand, counting down.
AGTTAAAAAATGTTTGAGAATGTGCAAGCTGCGCTCTTTCATATGATATCCCACATGCCCTAATAGCCCCACTTCGACAGACTGAGTCTTACCTTAAGGGTTCCGTTATACCATTTTGGTACGGAACCCTAAAATATGCAGTGCTTACTTAATCTAAAACGAACTCATTGCGCACTTAGAATTGTCGGTAGGTATAGGTAACCAGTTTTTTGGCTTGACATATTGACGCATGAGAGTTATAACACGGGGAAGTACACCAATAATCTCGCAGAAATATATTATGCATACTCACTTAATTATTTAAATACACGTATTTTTGAATCCTGTTTCGGGAGTCTGTATATTAATTTTATCAGTAAACCGTACATTAGATACATACCTAATGGTATGCTAATCACCGTTTCTCGACTGAAAATAGGGTTGGTGCGAAATTGTTGAGCTGGACTCCCATTTGGTGCAACCATGAGACACACCGCCCAGTAGTGATCGACCGTTTTAGATGTTTATGAGCTAGGTGTCTATGGTTCAATTTATCTTTTTAATCTTTGTTATTTTTTTTCATCTTTTTTGATGTTTTTAATACCTGTATTGTGTCTTTTGTTGCACTGAATAAACGTTTTATCTATCTATCTATCTAAATTTCTGAAATGTACGGACGCCAGCACATCAACCTACCACAATATGTCAGATTTCTTCAATAGATTTTCAACTTTATCGCTCAAACATAAGGTTCAAAGTTGATTGGGAAAATCTGACAGATTGTGGTAGGTTGATGTGCTGGCGTCTGTACTTACCTGAAGATTTTAAGCTAAAAGAAAATAAGATCTTTATTTATGATAGGTATGTTTATTTCTGCACCTACCAGCATAGTTTCCGCAAGTGGAAACTATTCTGGTAGGTGCAGAAATGCTGCACCTGTTTTTGTGCTGTTTATCAATTGTATCTTCCAATCTTCGAACCTATCTGATGTGACGATTTATCGATTGTTTAAATCGACTTGAGCTCGAGCGACTCTTGGGGATCTGCTAGTCTTATCAAGAAATTGATAAGCTGATTCTTCTCAAGTGTCGGAACGTGTTATAAGGACTTAAATATTTTGATAGTATTAGGAATAACAAATCACCCCTTTTCCTAAGCGACAATTATCTCATCACGTCTCTCTTGTATCTGACAGTAAATCTATCTATGGCGCGGGCTACCTGCTACGGACGTGAGACAAGGACGGGACGCAGAGGCGGCAACAGTACCTATGGAGATCGAAAAGCGACGAGCATGCGTCTATTCCTTTCTATATGCTTAGAAAACTGCTCGACGGTGCGACGCGACTCTGGTGGAACAATTTCCATGAAGTTTTCATAGAAATTGTTTTACTAGAGTCGCGTCGCGCCTTCCTACCCTTAACACATTTTGTATGAACTATGAAAAATAATTAAGATACGTGAAAGAGACGCCGCGTCTGCATCCCGTCCTGGTCTCACGTCCATTCTGTGTGTCCCGCGCTTATGATCTTGACATCTTGTGATTGATGCAAGATAATAGTACCTAATCTAAATAGACCGGGGCTGTCTTTGAAAAGATGTGAGATAATATTTTTGTTTTTCAGAGACATCCATTGGTACGATAAGTATTTTTACTTATCCACTGCAGATAAAACAAATAACATTATGTAATGCTTGATTTAAATACATACATTCATCAATAAACTCAAGCCGTTTTTCCATAAGGGTAAATAATAAATTTGTGCTTAAAATAATGTTGTCGCATGTGTTTGAAAACATGATTCTTTTTAGTCAAGCTATAGGTAAATCAGCAGCGATGCGTGTCGGCACAATGAATGGTGACCGCATTGTTGGGCTAAGTGTACCAAGTGCATCCGACTACAACCATGTGCAGACTCAGATTAAACGTAAAAATGCTAATAAAACATAGGTACGTACACACGACGCCACATCAAGCTATTCATTTCCAGTTTTAGCTGAACTCGCATTGTATAGGCTTTTCGTACAATGAGAAGTCAACATAATACTGGAAATTAAAGCTTGATATATAGTCGTACGTACTTAAATACCTTTTTTTGACTGACTACACTATATGTACAGCGAACAACTGAACTCAAACTGAATTAGTTTAAAATTCTAGTGTTAAGTTAGTCACCTCGGTACTATTTTATTCAGATGCATAATTAAATGAACACAAGCTTTTGACACATGGAATGCTAAAAGGTGTGTCCAGAACTGGCGAATGCGCCGCTCGCGAGCTGCTTGCGAACTGCGCGCGTTCCTCGCGTGCGGTTACAGCCTACATTTGGTGCGCCGCTCTAGCGCAACTCCGGCAAGGTTCAAGTGGGGCGTGCGTGCAGCGCGCGAGCAGCTCGTGCGCACATAGCTTCTTTCGCGTTTGAACTATGAGCCTCAGTTTTGAATTTGCTTGCGCCGCTCGAGTACGGCACGTATCTTGCGCGCGAGCGGCGCGGCGGCGGCGCGCGGACGGCGCAGGGGCGGCGTACGAACAAGAAATGCACGCGCGCCGTTCGCAAGCGGCTCGCGAGCGGCGCATTCGCGGCGCGGGGTATTATAAGGAAAACTAAAAAGGAGATTATCAAATCACTTTCTATAAATTTACATGATGTGTAGAAGAAGCTGTGTTAATCGACCTTTGTTGCTGACCGTAATTGAAGTTTTGTATAAGAACATTAAAACAATTGATAATTTTTTCACGATTACAATGTTGATTCCATGGAGGAACTGGTTCACCTTGGTCTTTAAACACGGTACCACACTCTTAAATATGATCACACGTTTCTGAAACACGCTGTATACCTCAATAAGATGATTTTCATACAATTTTCTGACAATGTTGTGATAGTCCATACTATACCTAATATTATAAATGCGAAAGTGTGTCTGCCATGACTGTCTATCTGACTGTTACCTCTTCACGCTTAAACCGCTGAACTGATTTAGGTGAAATTTGGTATAGAGGTAGTTTGAGTCTCGGGAAAGGACATAGGATAGTTTTTTATCTCGATATTCCCACGAAATCTACACTTATGCAGGTGAAACCGCGGGGCGCTGCTAGGTCTAGATAAAGACTTGTTCACGTTCAGACTAGTTACCTACACTCTACATTGTTGTTTAAAAATAACATGGCTGCGAATTCTTTGTAACTTTAATATCTAAAAATAAATTATAATTTTTATTACCTACCTATGAGGAATCGGCGTAAGAATATACAGGTTGTGTTAGGAATTCGATATACCAGATAATTTACTATAACATACATATTACAATTTTAACCATTTTAGTAGTAAATTTGTTTTACAAAAATCGCTCTCGAATTTGCTTAAAAAACATAATTTTACACGATAGCTCTAGTATTTCAGCAGTAAATAACAGAAATCAAAATGAAAATATAATAGTTTTTGTTGAAACTACAACCAAATTTGTAACAAAAGGTAGAAATTTTATAAATAAAAAACAAAAAAAAATATATTTTCAGAACCCTTGGGTAAAAATAGTTAAAATTATAATATGTTATAGTAAAATTGTCTGGTATATCAAATCCTTAACGGTGGACCACTAATTACGCCACACCCTGTATATAGGTAGGTCTAACTATGTCTATACTGACTTGACTAAGTAGGATCCCCTATGTAGTGTAATATAATGTTATCATAATTGCCGCAATTAGTATAATTACTAGGTACGCTTATTTGGAGCTCTTATATATTTTCCTGTCAAACTCAAAGCATTTATTTCAAATAAACCAATTACAGGCACTTTTGAATTGTCAAGGGGTCGGCCAAAGCGTAGTAGGTACCTATGGAGAAGAACGAAACAAGAAACTCCAAGGACACTTTTTTAAAGGCTCCTCAAACGCAGACAAGGCACCGCAAGTCGCGCAACGAGCGGTGCCTTTGTGTCGCGCGCGATTATATCGCGTGTCGCGCCTGTTTGTAGGAGCCTTAAATCATAAAATTGTTACAAAAATATTGGTTACATCATTAAATATTGGTTCTTGTTGAAATAAAATTATACATGTGAGAACGATGTAGAAAAACGTGCAAGTTAAAAGCGTCCGTTATAAAAAAAATAAAAACAAAAAACAATTCAGGAATGAAAATAAATTAAATTAAGCCGTGGCGCCCGTTCACGAACATGACGTATGGATCAGCACCATTCAGCTTCAATATCAATTGATTAAGCAGTTTTTCTTCTCCGGTACTATCAATATATTGTTATTAAAGTATCGCTGTGTTTTTATTTTACAAATTGTAAAAGATACATGGGTATTTGAAAATCAACCAATCCCCGTTTTACGGTACCCGTATTTTTTATTTTTTTTTATTCCAACTTTCATTTTATCTACAATCGGCTGTTTATCCATGATTAGATGTGGTCTACTAGTGTGGAATTGTTTTGATGGCCATTCCAATGAATAGTCTCAAATCTACATGTGGGAACACTTCAGTTCCATTACCCGTAATAACACCTTTATTACAGGCTGCTATAATTCTCATATCTACCTACTATCTGCTGTAATTTCTCACAAAAAATCCATTCTAAATGTTCAAGGCACAATCTGTAGGTAATAATTATTGCCTGCCAAGTGCCTATTAAATATATATATATATATAAATTCCTAAGGATAATATAATCGAACACATGTTGGATTAGTAGGATACTATGTTTGAGAAAAAAAATTGTTTTCTATTTTTTTATCTTAGCATCTTGAGGCGATGAATCTATTTTAAAATTGTGGGTAAAAGGAAGTCATATTTCAATTCAATTTTTCCTTTTCCTTATTGATTCTAATCCAGACATATAGGTATTTGCTTCCACGTATGATTCATAGGCCTTGATAGAAATGAAATATGCATTTTAAAAATGCGTTAAACACGTGTGAGACCGATACTCAATGGTTCAAATCGCATCAGTTCGCCACGCGTGGTCGGCCACGTGCGGCCAGCCTGCACCAGTCTGCCAACGTTCTCACAATCCTCGGTACAATGACGGTATTTACGGATGAAAGCAACAACGCAATATTTATAACGTTTTTAACCCGTCAATAAGCCATAACGTTAGTTAATACGTTCACGTTGCACGTGAGTCTGAAGTGTTAAGTAACGCATGCGCAATGATTTAATGAGTTTAATTGAATTGTATTGCCGTGTATAAGTGTGTTACAAGAGTTTAATGTTTTTATTTTTATAATGTTAAGTTTTTGTTTGATCTGTGCAAGGGAAGGAGTTTGCGGTCATTGTGTAGGTATAATACATACTTAGGCATGATACTGAAACACGTTGAGTTTTTATTACATGTTTGATGATGATGCTTCATAAACATACATAATATAAACCCCGAGTTAAATGTTAAATGTAATTGTGCAACGAAACCTGAAATAGGAAAACCCTTTTTTCATGAAATGCTCCGCATTGTGACCGTTATTCGTCTACAAACACTGCCATGACGTAAAGAAAATTAACAGTATTCACGGTTAATTTCACTCATTCTCCTTTAATTCGCGTTCTGCCAATAATACCTACGTGTAATTAACCGATTATATATATCTCTCCACGTATTATGACTGTGTTTATTATATTACTTAACTAGGAAATCTACACTTAATATTTTTGTGTTTGTTGAGTCTGTATTTGTCCGTATATGCAATTGTTTATTAGTAGCTGTCAAAGCCAAATCATTTATTTCAAATAGGCACATAAGGCAGTTTTGAACGTCAAAACTTACAGTAAAATTGAATTGATTCTAGTCGCCCCTTCCAAAAAGGTAGTGTTCGTATGGAGAAGAATGGGCAAGAAACTCCACCGTTACTCTTTGAAAAAGTTTTACAAGGTTTTGTATACATAATATAATTATATGTGAAGACGATGCACCTAGAATAAAATTAGTCTACCAAAAAAGGTAAAAAGAATAAAAAATGAAGCAATGACAGGTAAATCAATTATGTGATAGATACACGGTGCTCACATATTTACAAATATTGTAAAAGTAGATGATTTTCCTAGAATTTTAACAAGTGTGTGAGTTACTGTAGTCACAGATTGTTCAGGGGATCAGATCGGACTAAATCCAAGAGGATGTGCGTGTGAAATGACAAATTAAGTAGTTGCGGAATGGACGCGGATAAAAGACAGAAAAATACAAACAAAACATACTACTTGTAAAACTCAAAATATGTAAAACACAATAGACATTTTGAATTTAGACAACTTCTGTTGTCCTACTTTTGTTCTGTTGGCGACATGTTAGTAAACCTTATACCTCTGCCTAATACTTCGGGGGATACATGCGTGGTGTTACGTTTATTTTATACTAGCAGGCCCCGCGGTGTCACTCGCATAAGTGTCGATCCCGTGGGAATATCGGCTCAAACTATCTCGGTTCAGAGGTAACAGATAGATACACTTTCGCATTTATAATATTAGTATGGATGTTGTCTTCATGGTAGGTCTTTTACCAATCTGAACAGCACCCTAATCGTGTAACACACGACACACACACACATCGTGTGCACTTTCAATCTCAATCTGAATAATTTTAAAGGATATTGTTAATCCATTGCTTCATATGTTCGAAAAATTTATCTGCTGAATAAGTAAATAACGCAATCAATGTTGTTGAACTGTCAATGTTGTTGAAAAGCCATTGCTACTTTTAGTATTTTACGCAATTACAATGCGTGCCACGTAAGAAGAGACTTGACCCCGCCTCCCCCGCCTCTTTCCGCCGCCCCTATGACGTCCGGTCCCGTCCCGCACTCAGACCCTTATACCGCTAAAGATACCTAAAATCGTGTACTGCGCATGTCAAACCACGTGGTGTGTCAAGTCTCTTCTTACGTGGCACGCATTGTACCCCGCTGCACACACCAGCTCAATATTTGCAGTAGGATCATGTTTCTACAATCACATCCGTAGTTAAATCTGACATTGATATTTATGTACTTATCTACTTACACAATAGTTATTTCATTGTCATTCACAGGGTGAAAAGCGAGTGCGAGGCCATAGCGACAAACGATACTTCGTTATACAACAGTACCGTGGTCACCAAGCGAGAACTGCGACAGGTAATACTTTAACAGCGATACCTATTGTTAACTATCTAACGATATTTTATATACTATAGGGTATAACAATATCCCTAAGGGATATTGTTATCTAGTAGTTGGATGATGTACCGATTAGTAAAGGCACTTTATTAAAGGAGTATAAAGTAAGTTAACTGTTCAGTCGGGTTTTACCCGATTGCGCCAGAAGGAGGGTTATGTTTTTCGAGTGTGTTTTAGTTTTTTTTAATTCATGTTTTTTTAGTTTCTGGAACACCGTCCCTTTACACCTTGCTTTTTATCTGTAGGACATTGTCTAAACTCACGTCCTAAGAATGAAAATGTCGTGAGTTTTGAATATGAATGTATATAGAGATGGGCTATAGAGAAATACCAAAGATACCTACGATAGATGAATTGTGTGCAAGATGATACGGCTGATACCCAGTTGAAATAATGTTCACTGGAATGTAGGTAATACATTGTTTGTGTTTGAATATGCTCATTAAAAAGTTACTTTGTTGAATAATAAATGTAATTTGACTGACATCTTTATTCAACTGTTTCGCGTGACGTAGGTAGGTAAGTATAAAACATTCACAAATATTTGCTCTATTCAAATTTCGTCATTTGCGAATTTTCCGTAGCACAAGTGTGTCCTGAAAATGAAAACTTTTGTGTTAGCTCTTGCTTATGATAAATTTTTGTCCCAAATGTCCTAACTGAGGTCATGGTCTGCATGTGTGCCAAATTTCATCGAAATCCGTTTAGCCGTTATGGCGTGTAAAGGTACAAACAGACAGACTTACTTTCGCATTTAGGCAGTAGTACTATAAGTCCACAGGCACCAGCTAGATTATAGAATAAAATAATTTCATTTCTTTTCATTTGATAGACAAGTCGCTTCGCCATACGCTATAGCCTGCATTCAACTTAGACTTCAACCCAACATGTGGTGCTGGTGACATTATTCTCAACTTGTGAGATATTCTTCATTGGAATCATGTCTTCCTTAGATACGGAATAAATGTAATTTTCACCGTTTTCCTCGTGCCCTATTACATTATTATACATTTATGCAAGTCGTACGCCCGTTGGGATTACCCATCGACTAAAATGACGCACTCGCAAACAAACTTTCATTCCCTAGTTAAACCCATTAAGGGCTGAATTTTAAAAAAAAATCATCCTTAGTGCTCCTCTACGTTATTTAACCCCTCATCTGATTAGCAAGCTTATTAAGGGGCTTACATGACCTAAAGCGCGGTCACTTTCGGACTGCATAGAAAAGAAAGAAGCGCGATGACACAACGCTGGTAAATTAATGCAAAATATGAAGCAATTATTTAATTATTACAAAAAATATGTTGTTTGGATTAAAAAATTAAAACACTAGTATTTTAGTATGTTGCTTGCAGAATAATCTGACAAAAAATCAGAATGATTGTGTGTATGTTAGTATGGATTTTGTTGTAAAAATAAAGTTTTTAGAGGTATCTTCATGATTTTTTCTCTATTGTATCAAATTAGTTGTATTATGTTTTCAACACACTATCTACCTAGCATATATCCTGAAGAATATTATATATTTTTCTAATTTTATTTACTGTAGTCGATCATATACTTTTATTGTTTCTAAAACTTGCGTTTTTGTTTAGATCATGTAAGCCCCTTAAGTCTGCTGTCAAAAAGTGCACATCCGTTGGCAGACTTACTATGTCTGGCGTATTTAGGGTCGAATTTAATGCGAAAGATTGCCTGTCTAAACTATACCTTTGGTGCTCTAACTTTCACAGTGTAAGAAAATGTGCCATGTCTGTCAGTGAGTGAATGAATTTAAGATTTTAATTAAGTAGATTTATTGGATGATAAATGGTGACAACAATCATTCTAATATTAATTACGGTGTTTTGATAATATATTCACGTGGGACACTTAACTAAATACCTTACTAAGTAACGTTTAAACACATTGTAGATATTATGTTACAGTCAGTGTCAACAAACAGATACGAGATGTTATTACTAGATATAAATACTACAAACATGCAGGCGCCTACAGTAGCAAAGCAAATAATATTATAAAGGCTTACCTACGATATTGGATGAAAAAACAAACTACATATGCGTACTTTTCATACCAGAAATAACTATGATGTTATGCACAATAGCTTTTCTTAAATAACGACATATTGGATGAAATAAGTTCTCTATTAATGACTCTTTGTTATTCAGCCGGATGGGGTGGTCACCTTCACATGGACAGCTCAGCAACAGGCATACGTGTTATCGGGGTACTTCTGGGGGTACTCCATATCCTGCTTGGTGGGAGGCACAGCGGCTGAGTTCTGGGGCCCGAGGAAGCTGGTGTTCGTCACCATGCTACTCAGCGCCATCCTGACTATACTAAGTCCGCAGGCGGCGAGGTTACATTATATGGTGCTGGTTGCAGTGAGGTTCGTCAGCGGTCTTGCAGCGGTAAGATTTCCTTTTTTTCTCTCGTATTTTTGCAATCATTAACGCAAAGCACAAAAAATACCGACGTGATACAGTCTTTTTTATCGTTTCTTGATGTTTATACTCGTACATTTGAATAAATGTAAAGAATTGTAGGACAATATTAATTTAATTCTTGCTTGATTTTAATTCTGAGACGGCAAATTCTTCTTTGTTCATATTTACTACAAACATATAATCATTACCCATTTATTGAATTAATTAAATATAGAGTTGGTATTAGGTACGGGCTAATTCTACCTCTTAAAAATTCAAAGTTTCACCGACATTGTCTTACGTAATTACGGATATTTAGGCACGTATTTTTGAATCATTTCAGATTACAAATTAATATTCTATTGAACAATTAATTTATCTTGGATTGTACACGATCTTGCAAGCTAATTGCGAATAATTAAGGTATTATTTAGCATAATTGAATTTGCAATGAGTTATTCTATAAATAGATAAGTAGGTAGATATTCAGTTTTGTCAGGTTTACAGCGTAAGTCTGTATGCTTAGGGACGTTTACCAACCAATTTATTTTCAAATAACTACAAATCAAATAAATACTGATACTTTAAAAGCAAAAGGAGCTTGTAAGGATCGTAGTAGGTGACGTTCTGTAGTTTCTGCTTACCCCATGTGAAGAAGGCTTGAGGTATGTATGATATTTTAATTTTATTGCCATTGTACAAATATATAACTTCTATATAAAAAAAGAGCGAAAGATATTTGATATTGATTTGTAGGAACATAAACCTTTTAAAGATCAATCATTCTTACATTACTTGAAGAATGATAATAAAATAGCTTCTCGGAAGAACAAGTACTTATTCTTTCTACCTTTGCGATTAGTTAGACTCTAATAAAACCATGGGCAATTTGTCATACTCGTAAAATCTATAGAGCGTTTATGGTGTAACTAGGAAACATATTAACTGTATGTATGAATAGTTCTTTTTCTTTGTCACCACAGCGCATCCGAGTTTTTTCAATTTGCTAAAGTAGATAGGGCACATAACTACGTTTGTCAACATGTTTTAGTACCGCCATGTCGAGGTATTTGTAACACTAGAAAATATTACAAATTCCACGAATTCTATTCTTATCTAGATTACCTACTAACGCAGAACAGGTATAAAACTAGATTTAAAAAATATATATATTATTTACATTATATAACGGTGTGAAATGTTGAAAATTATATATAATAAAAATATTTCATAAGCATAATCAGCCTGTAATATTCCCACTGCTGGGCCACAGGCCTCCTTTCTGTGAGAAAGAGTGGGCCGTAATCCACCATGCGGGCCCAGTGTGGCTTAGTCGAAACTATTGCTTTTATACATTTTGGTAGTAAATACGTAGGTAGGTTTATTTTACAAACAACAATTGATCTAAGATACAACAAAGGCCTCGACATATCGCGTTAGCTAGCTCAGGAACACGCTAATCACGATGACTCCTAATTTCCCACAGCCATTCTATTTTTATGGAGGTGTCAATTGTATTTATAGAATGTAAATGAACCTGTTCATGAATGATACTTACAAAAAGATACCTGCCACACCAACTGAATACTCTAGAATAGCATTATTCGGTTATTTTAAGCGACGGAAGTTTTTCGCATATTTTATGTTTATAGCAGTGTGGAACCGTTTATGACAACACAAGAACATTTTTTTGCGATAATAATAATTATCGCTATTTATTTCTACATACATGTTCATAGAAGTTCGTAGAACGTTCTGGCGTTTATGGATAGGTCTGACAACTTGCGTAAACTTATTACATACATATACTGCGTTTGCACAACTTTGTACTTTATTTCTAGGGAATTGAGTAGGCTCTAGGAAGGCTTTGTAATACTACAAAGCCTATATTTAAATAGCAAATTATTGTTATATACATACGTATATAACAATAATTAAATTATAACGATGGCATATCAAGTAATAAATGACACCTACGTCATATTAATTCTCAAAGACATGATCATATGTAAGAATCATCTACTTATTCTGAGTAATGATCTAAATAAACCATAACTAGTAGTTGGTAGATAATATCATCATTTATTTATGCACATGGAATGTGTTTTAGAATGGTCACACGTAAATCAATAATTACCATAATTTCAAGGGTCAGAACATTTCGCAACAAGTCTAATTAAAGAGAGATTTTCAACTCGACTCCTCAAAAATATTTGCAGGATATATAGGTATTTAAGTTAATAATCGATACTGATAATGATATTATACTGTACGCTGCGTATCAGCCGTGAAGCAGCGAGTAGAAGGTGCGTATCAACGCGTAGAAAGTACGTAGCAGCGTATAGAAAGTACGTAGCAGCGTGTAGGTTGTACGTAGCAGCGTGTAGAAAGTACGTAGCAGCGTGTAGAAGGTGCGTAGCAGCGTGTAGAAGGTGCGTAGCAGCGTGTAGAAGGTGTGTAGCAGCGTATAGAAGGTGCGTAGCAGCCGCGTAGGCTTCGCATAGACTGCACACATACGCCACGGGCGGGAATAGGTACCTGTGCACAGGCCACAGCCTATGTGTAGACTACAAAATATTGCGTCGTCAGGTCATGGTGTGTTACGTGTTATTACTGTAATCTGTGTCATCACTATTGTCGTTTTATATTATGTACATATTTTTGCACATTTACGTGAGAAGCACTTTAAACAGTAGCTATAATGTACCGTTTAAACCGATAGATAATAATAACAAAAATGTGTGTTATCTACTGAGCCACATAAAACTACAGTATAAGTTGACAAATTCAGACTATGATGATTTTGAACGAACTGATTGTGCATAAATTATAATAAAGACGTTGTCATTTGTTACAGGGATTCCTGTTTCCAGCGTTACATGCGTTAGTGGCCCACTGGGCTCCGCCAGCGGAGAAGGGCAAGTTTGTGAGCGCGTTGCTAGGTGGCGCCATAGGCACAGTGGTCACATGGTCACTAACAGGACCTTTAATTGAAAACTTCGGATGGGATTACGCGTTTTATGTCCCCGGTAAGTATTCTCTTTACGATTGACGTGTATTTTGAATGTACCTACAGTTAATCCTTTAACAGCTTACAAGTAACTTGGTCGAAACCAAGACCAATTTTCTTTATAGTCTTTGTGAGGCTAGACTACTTAATAGTTAAAGTAACTACTTTGTGGCGTAAATGAATTACTAAGGCGGGCCCGTCTTGTATTCCAAACACCCAACTTCATCAACATATCCCATGTCACCACGTTGCAAATGTATCGATTAATCTTTGTAAAGTTTTGAAAAAACATTTCATAACTTCTCATTTCCTTCAGTTTGATCTTAATTTTTACTAACCTCATTTTGCACGATTCGTAAAAGCTAAAGTTATAAGTCCTAGTAAAGGTTTCTTATGTCAATTTTGAGTTATAAAACTCTGTTAAAATTCTATTATGTAAAACTACATTCTTACTAATGTTTACATTCTGATTTTGACTCTGGTTTATAATTAGGCCTTTAAACAATTTTGGCGAGGAATGAGGTGTTCTTTTCCTTAACAACAGATCAACATTCATTATTGTAGCTGTAATAAATCGTCCTGAAACCGGTACATTTCATTAGTGAGCAGGTTTAATAATCATATATTAGCAGTGCCTGATACGTGGGTTTAAAAATACATGCATGAATGTATTATCATGCTCTTTTCTTTTGTGGGGTGAGTGAACTCAGAGCATAACTGTAAGAAGTGCGTCAGCAATTAGACATGCAGACTGAAGAAGAAAGCAGGGACAAAGCAAAGTTCAGCTTTAATAAACTTATACACATTACGTTTGCTCTTTTGTTTATATTTTTAAACAGAAACAGATCTCCCTGACCAAAAGAAGAAAATGTTAGGAAATGAATAGCAGTAGGTCAAGTGGATTCTTGACCTACTGCTATTCATTTCCTAAAATTTTCTTCTTAGGTATTGAGTTTTCTATTCTAGAGTTGTGAAAGTGGGATCTATCATATTATTCGCCAATTTTTATTTAAGTAATTATCAATGTAAACGGCCTTAGACAGAGTATAATTTCCAGAATATTTCAATAGAGGCACAGAGTAGCTCAGATCATACCGGAGTGTTACAAAATTGGCTTTCTTGTTACCTGCCTTTATTTAAATTCCGCGGCGGTTGGTGCTGATTTCTACATAACTAATTGAGCCGTGACGGGCTTGTAGATGTATTTGAAATAGTTATTGCTCTGTGAATTAGCTCGGTAATATAATATTACTTAGGTAAGGAAACTATATAGGCCGTCAGATAGGCGAATAATACGAACAAGAAATTATATGATGGATGTGTGGACCAGCGTTTTAAGAGCAAATTCTTACCAATCCGTTCAAAATTGTATCGGTTTTTAAAGGTCCTAATTATATTTCTTCTTTTCGTATCGACGACGGTAGGTGCATCTATATAATATTTTGGGCCCAATAGTTAGTCGCGTTTATTGCGGCGCGGCGTAAAAAGCGTTTTTCAGATTGCCAAGGTTTCGGGTGAACGTACATTTGGGGCTGTCCAGCAGATGAGCAGATAGGACATAGTCTGGCAGGAGCACCAACGTCGGCCGTTGGCCCCAAGTGATGCGAATATGATTATACGTTTAACTCCCACCGAGTTATAAAGGCTCCACCTATGTTTACACACAGTCCTCCAACTAACGAAACTGTGTACATATTTCAGGGGCGATCGCGTTAGTATGGTGCTTGATGTGGTGGTATCTGGTGTACGACTCTCCTGTGCAGCATCCTCGCATTTCAGACACCGAGCAAAAGTACATCCTCGAAGCTATTGGTGACAAAGTTCAACAGAGCTCTAAAGATTCCAAGGTAAGTTCTTTCGCAGAAAATTAATGTCACAATAAATTATACAGTTGTAATTCCATTAGTGTACATCTTCAAGGCTCAGTTGTTTGGTGTTTTAATGCCTTTGCTTAATAATATTTTAAACTTAAGCCAGGACGTGACCCGACGCTGGTTTTCCTCGTTTCCATTTCCTGCCATATGACCTTTTTGAGCACCCAAAAGTCGTTCATTATTTATTACACAGAATGGAATGAGGTCACAAAATATTTGTCCAAACTCTAATGCTGGGGCCACATATTGGACATAATTTGACCCTTGGAGCATTGGCTCCAATGTGTGTATCGAGCCTGGACACAGATATTGGACAGGATTTTACTGATTTTGCTCAACATTGGATGTGGTGCCAAGTCTGAACCAATGGACAAGGCCAATGTGTAGCGCCGGCATAAAGCATAGAACGTATACTGTAATTTAGGCAAATCTAAAATAATAAAAATGAACGTCACCGCGCCGTGCGAAAAATGAAACATTTTGGTGCTTACGCAAAAATAGTTATTTATTGCATTATGTTTATATATTATTACCTGATACACGTTTGTATCTCTGACCTCTATCTAAGTACGGTGTCGTGTATTGCATGTAATGAACTAAAAACGTGAGGTTTTTGTCGACGTTTTGGCCAAGAATAGTCACCCTACAAGGAGAGATCGTGATTTAGGAATATCTAAGATTGAGGACAGTCTTATTCTTAGTTCCGTTCAAAAAATAGGCTAGAGCAATTAATCTACAGGTCATCAGACGGTTGAAGGTGATATTTAATAGACTTCGCTACCAACTTTTTGCGATTCTTAGAATGTATAGCCATCCTAGCAGTTAGCAGTAAAGGCATAGCAGTAGCTATAAATTCTCTATAATCACGGCGGAGGAGCTTTTTTGTATAAATATAAATGTTGCTAAGTGTAATGTTCTCACGCAGTGCGCCTTTGTATGGTTATTTTTAATTGTAGGTATATATAGTTTTAATAATTTAATATAAATTATTGTTCTTAATTCTCATGTCAAATGTTGTCTGGACCGCAGTATAGACCAAATTTATTTATATGCGACGTAACAGGTTAATAATGTACTTCTCCATGTTTTCAGATTGTTCCACCATTCAGAAAGATTTTAACCTCGTTCCCATTCCTGGCTATGGTGGTACTGCACTACGGCAGCAACTGGGGTCTGTACTTCGTCATGACGGCGGCGCCTAAGTTCGTCTCCAGCGCCCTCGGGTTTAACCTGACGTCTACTGGCACTCTCTCCTCATTGCCGTATCTCGCTAGGATGATATTCTCACTTATATTCGGAGCCATTGGTGACAGGTACGGAATTGGATCTCATTTATATATTATACCTTCTTACTGAATACACTGCTACGGCCTAATAACACTTGACTGGTTCGGGTCGGAATCGTTGGTAGCAGTGGATGGTATAGAAGTATAGACACTGCAGTCTAAACACAAGGATATCATAAATTGTTGCAAATGCATTATGCAATCTTTTGCATGATCCCATTTTTATTTTTATTACTTACAAGTTGGAGAGTGCTAAAAACTTCAAATCATAAATTTGAAGTTTTGTGAACGAATTGCTAATCATGGCGTTATCTACTTACCTACATTTATTTTGTACTAGTAGCGCCCCGCGGTTTAACGCTCGTAAGTTTCGACCCCATGGGAATATTGGGATAAAAACTAATCCATGTCCTTTCCCGGGATTCAAACTATCTCTATACCAAATTTCATCTCAATCGGTTCAGCGGTTTAAGCGTGAAGAGGTAACATACAGACAGACAGACACACGTTCGCATTTATAATATTAGTTCATCCTATTTAGTCGCCCTCCGCTTTAATATAAGAATTTGAGCAACTCTAAAGTAAAGTAAAAGTTATTCACCGACATACAAGCATAATTGTTTATTGCCCTTTTACAGGATCGTGAAACAGAACATAGTATCAACAACGTTTATGAGGAAGTTCTTCTGCCTGTTCTCCCACGTGGTGCCTGGGCTGCTGCTCATCGGTCTGGGCTACACCGGCTGCGCACCCATCCTCTCCGTGGCCCTGATCACATTTTCTATGGGGTCCAACGGCGCGGCCACGCTGACCAACCTTGTCAATCACCAGGACCTGGCCCCTAACTTCGCAGGCACGCTGTATGGCATCGCCAACGGGATAGGAAACACTGCAGGCTTTGTCACACCACTGGTTACCGCACACTTTACCAAGAACGGAGTAAGTGTCTCAAGTTTTAAATAAATTATAAATTAATATGCTGATTAGATAATAGTATTTGATAAATAGTATGAGACCTTGGCACATATTTTTATATCCAAAAAGTCAAAATTAATTCATTTCAACACAAAAAGCTGTGACTGTCAAGGAATTTGCTTGTTATTTCAGTCAGCAGATAACCATATAAAGTTGATCAGTCTGGATGTTGATTAGCCTTACAGAAACCGGTTGTAACTATCGGAGAATAGTTACTTTTAAGAATAAATTTTCTTGTGTCTAACATTATTTATTTGATTCCAGAACGGATTCGCAGAATGGCGGCCGGTATTCATAACAGGCGCTTCACTGTACATTGCGTCCGCTTGTTATTTCATTCTATTCGGAACTGGTGACACGCAGGAATGGAATTACGTAGCCCCCGTGGAGGAAGAAGAAGAAAACAAGAGACCAGCAAACTCTACGGACACGACCCTCACGATCTCACCCAAAACATAGGCCGACACTTAAAGCTTAGTGCACACTGATACATGGGGCATACCTACACAAGTCTGCTGAATAGGTATTTTAATTGATAACTAGTTTTAAGTTCGTATTAAATTGCCATAATTAAGTATTTAATTTCCTGGTTTAGATACCAACGCAACTCGCAAGTACATTTTTTATTTCTGTCTGTTTAATTAGGTTCTCTTTTTCAGCACGTTAATTGCGATTTACCTAAAAAGGTGTCCAAATTCCGTGTGATTGTCATTTCATTGTAGGTAGGTACATGCTTAGCTTATATATCATGTAGACTGGCAAAGGATATGTAGTTGAAAATGTGTAAAATTACCAGTAATTTGATATTAGTTTATTGCTACTAACTGCTAGACCATGACTATTAAATGAATTTTGATGTCTCAGAAGCAGTAGATAGGTAAATTAAAACGTGTTAACTTATGATTTTCATACAATATTAGTTGATCGAGTCTTTCCGGTCTCTGCAATCAAAAGGTTTTTTTGATATCTGTTTTTGTTATGTTATCCAAATGTACTCAATAAATTATTAAAAGGATAGATGGCCGTTTTCGTGAAATAAAAATACCGGCATCCAAAAAGTGTGGTGCCTGTGACATTAGTTGTAAGCACGCAATACTCACTCCTATAACTTGGCCAGAAGTGTTTAAGTAGCTTGCATGTCAGTGAAACTTTCACCAATCAGAAGTTATTGTGGCACAACAGTAAAAAAGAAAGAATAAAGTTTATTTGGACATATTTCGTAAAACACAAAGTACAAATAAAAAGTGTAAATAACGTTTCACCTGTAATCGCGTGTGCCTCACTGTGCACGGCTGGGCCAAAAAATGTACATTTCAGCAGACAAGTGGTCTGACGCTAGTTTTCTAATGATCCTTTAGGGACAAGTGACAGATACGTACGCACGATGATATATCAAGCTATACATTTCCAGTATAAGCTGACTTCTGTACGAAAAAACTATACCTACAGTGCGAGGTAAGCTAAAACAGGAAATGTATAGCTTGATATGTCGCCGTGTGTACAAACAGTTTCGACATACCAATACCTATTTTATCATGCACAAAAAATATAGGAACTGTCTTAACAAGCTACTTGCATACTGTGCAAGTTTCAGACCTGGGTATTTGCAGATTTACTTTGTTCATTGATTTATCTAAGTAATAACATGCTCATCATGACTTGTCCTTAGGATGCTTTCGAAGTATTAATATTATTTGTAAATAGCCGAATTATATAATATTTAATGTAACAAATAACTTTACACAAGTTTTATAAGTTTACTTGCATTATTTAGGTTTTGTTTTATTCGTGACTGTGATGATGATAATAAGAGTGAATTATGTGAATTTCATAAAAGAAATTAAATTATTCTACATACATTAATCATTTTATTTTTTATTTACTACTAGCCCGCGACTTCATCCGCAAAAATTTTCTTGTTCCCCGTCGCATCGCATCGCCTGCCTACGCTATAATTTCGTTTTCGCTTAGCGGTCTTTCTTATTTTTTTTTCTTTTTGCTCTGCTCCTTAAGAGTCGTAACGTATAGCCTATAGCAGGGATGGCGAATCTCTATACACCTACGTGCCATTTTTTCCAAATAAATATTTCATGCGGCCATGACGTGCCAAAAAACCATTATGGCTTGGTGATTATTGGAAAAAAGCTGTATACTTTCGTATTATTATTATAATTTTGAATCTCTCTTGACATTTCCTGGGACCCTGGGGTCCCGGATCTTTGGAAGGCGTACGAGGAGCCGCAACAACAACTCGCAGAGGCCCGTTAGACGTTTTTAATTAAATGAGACACCAACCGACTCTGTTCGTGTTCTGTTCGCACTATGCAAGTTCACCCAAGGACAACCCCCGGGCGGTGAAGGACTCGGGCGGGGAAGGTTAACAGTTTTATATTTATTTAAATGAAATGACAAATTAGTGCGACTTTTGCTGCTGCAAACTAGATGACTTAGGTATCTTAATTTCTGAAATGATGCCGTGCCCAAATTATTTTGTTACGTGCCACCAGTGGCACGCGTGCCGTTGGTTCGCCACCCCTGGCCTATAGCGTTCCTCAAGAATTGGGCTATCAAATGCAAAAGTAAAAAATCAAATCTGACAGGTACCTATTATCTAGAGATCAGCGTGTTCAAACAAAAAACATACAAACTCATTTTTCAACAATTCAACAAAACATCAACGAAACGCACACGTGCGTTGGAAACAAACACGTGCGTTGGTATTGAGCGTTTGCCAAGACTGACTGTCGACTGAGCTCAACTGTCGCAACACACTTTCCGAATCGCTCACAGCGCTCACAATCATCTGACATGCGTTCCGTTTTAGATATTACGATTATGACAGCTGAGAGCTGTCAACAATTCGGAACACTCGTGAACGCGCTCACAGTGCTTACTCAATGTAAAAAGGATATTATTACAGTATTTCTTTGTATAGACACCACATTTCTTCTTAGGTTAGGTGGCGACTGTCAGCCAGAAGCACTATTTTGAAAATGCCACGTTAGTTTAATTTAAAGAAGGATGCAACTCAAAACAAAACACACACTGACACAGCCAGACACATCCACACACACACACACACACTGTCATTTTTGACAGCGCTCATGGTGATATTATTAGAACTAGAAGGCATGGTCGGCGTTATCGCAAGATGGCACATGTCATGACGTCATCTATGACGATTCACGGGACATCGTTATCGCGCTCACGCTAATTCGGTACGGGTTTAAGCACGCTCACATCGATTATTTCCCTAACTCGGAACGTAGGGTATGTCTCTTTGCCAGTCCTCGCTGCAGTCGCTGCATCCCTGCACCCCCTCCACCGACGATCGTGTCCAAGCGGTAGGGCTCGCTTGGGTTTCCGATCACATGATTCATCGTTTACCAATCAAATTGTTAGATGGCGTTGTTCGCTGTACTGTGGCGCCATCTATCCACGGCATGCTTATATTGTCCCACTGTAGGAAAAAGACCTCCCTTCCCTCTTTCCCCTTTTCCTGGTCTACTGCGATTGCGGGCCAGTGTCCAGCTCATACCGCATCTCTTTCTGGGCCTGCGAAGTTTGCTGTTTGGGATCCACTGAGTGGTGGCTTGGCGGAATCTGATTTTTTCATTGATGCCATTCGGTATTTCGTTAGACACTTGTTTACTTGGCACTCTGATTTTTATGAAAGTACTCGACGTGAGTCAGAGTATGTTGAGAATATTCACTGGTTTGATTATTATTATATTGGTTAAGTACAGAATTAACACTGGACGGATGAAATGGCGGCAGGTCACGGAAACAATCTGCGACTCCCGCATTCCCCTTAAACTTAAGGGGAAGATATATAAGACCATGATTAGACCTGCTGTCTTGTCATTGGAATGTTGGGCCACAAAATGGATGAATGAAAGAAAATTGCATGCAGCTGAGATGAGAATGCTAAGAGGGATGTGTGGTGTTACACGAATGGATAGAATAAGAAATGAGTACATAAGAGGAAGTTTGAAAGTGGCACCGGTAGCTGAAAAGTTGTGTAGAAATCGGTTGTCATAGTATGGGCATGTGTTTCGGAGAAATGAGGAAAATGTCGTGAGGAGAGTTTTGAGTATGGATGTCGATGGCTATAAGAGTAGGGGAAGACCACAGAAACGATGGATGGACTGTGTGAATGATGATATGGTTAGAAAGGGGCTGACTACTGAGATGACGACTCATAGAGAAGTATGGAAGAAAAGACATGTTGCGCCGACCACAAATAAATTGGGATAAGGGCAGGCGAATGATGATGATTCACTGGTATGGTGTCATTAAAGTCTAAATTATTATTGAAACATGAAATCCTCTTTTTTTTTGTTTTTTTCGCAAATATCTCAAAAACTAAACGTTCTTGATAATTGTTAATAGTCGCCCATAAATGTCTAGGTAAAATCCCAGGGTTTGTCCTACAAAGGGGAGATGAAAATTTTATAATTTTTAATTCCTGTACCCGAGTTATTTGGGCGGAAGTAACGAACAAGAAAAATGTTTTGGTAGCGTCGTTCAGAATTTAAGGTAATTATACATTTTTCTACCTGGGGACAGCACAGCACGACATGGGAATCGAACCCAGGCCAATTAGTCAGCAATTTCCATGGTAACACCCAAACCGAGGCAGTCAATTCAGTTAAATTATTTTTCGATAACCTGAAGATTATGATTTATGTAAATGAAATATCACTGAAACCATTTAATATATTTTATTATAAATGTACGTACAATATATCTACATTATATACACGGCAGGCATTCATTAATTACATAATCAAATATATTTTAATATTTCCAGATATAAGACTACACAAAGTCATCGTCTATTTGATACAGCGCTAGTCACATACTTATATAGACCTTATAGAGCGGCTCACATTGACGTGCAGATACCCAAGACAGTAAATCCTCCAACAATCAGCGCAGTCATGTATCTGCTCTTTACTTTTGTCACCATGCTAGCACTGTTAGTCGTGCTCAGCTCGTTGTCACGATCATGTGCACCGACCCTTAAGGACACTATGACAAATATCTAACGTAAAATAAAATTTAATAGCGAGTGATTGGCATAAACACGTCCTATATTAATGGATTAATTGAGGACAAAATAATTAAAGTTATATCCCATTGATACATCCATCTACATTTACCATTAAGTTTGAAACTATTCTTACGTCTTTGGAATTACATCACCAAAACAACTCTGGTTATGGTCACATATTATAATTTTCAAGGCGGGATTCACAAGATGCTTCTTATATTATCACTATGAAATCATAGCGTCCTAAGAACGTAGTAAGTAGTTAGCATACTGGTTCAAAACATAGTCCTAACATCGAGATTAATTCAACGTTTATAACAAATTTGTTCAACACAGATCATGGTTACTTCGACACGTAGGGTACGCATTATTAATAATTTAAATATATCTCCATTTATCGTACATTAGTTTTGTGTTGACGCAGCGTCTACACATAACACTCGGACTCTGTGTCTGACTCGGAGCCCTCTTAAGCTAGAATTTTGTTTTGTCTCTTCGCCATTAGTTTTGTGCTGACGCAGCGTCTACACATAAGACTCTGACTCTGTGTCTGACTCGGAGCCCTCTAAAGCTATAATGTTGTTTTGTCCCTTCGCATCCGCGCCCTTGGATGGTTCTCTGTACAGACGCGGCACAGACTTCGACCGTGAGTTCTTGTCATCTTTGTTCACGTGCACCGGTTGGAACTTCTTCAGCACTCTCTGATACACCATTTTCCTTGGTGGTACTGGCGGGGGCATGTGGGGAGCCTTCTTATTATTATTGTTATGTTCGTATTCCGAGTTGTTGTACTCGGGTTTGACAGCCGTCGGCGTCGCTTTGTAAATGTCGGAGGGGAACATGTTTGGCGACTTCATGTCGTGGTAAATATCCCTTCGCCGATTGTAGACTGACGTGTATAAGGGATCAATGTATTGATTGGTGTAACAATTATTTTCAAAGGAATTCTCACTGGCCGGTGACTCCGTAGATCGACTGTTAAACGAGTTCTGCGGCTGGTACAACGTGTCGCTACTACTCGAGTCACTGTGTAGAATAATATTCGCCAAAGATTTTGATTGATTTAACTTATTGGTGTTGTAATTTCGCAGCCTTGTCTTTTTGTTCTCCTCTGAATTATTATTATGAATGTTGTCGACGTAAGAATATGAATTTTGTAAAGTATTGGCGGTATGTTTGTCTTGTTCTCTATTGGCCGGTGGAGCAGTACAGCTCTTGTTGCACATGTGCGCAGGATCAAACCGTCTTTTTCGGCAGCAATTTGTCATTTCGTAACTGCCATTGCGCATTTTCTCAGTGTTCGCAAGTGCTTCTTCGCTGACTTCTAAGCTCTTTGTTCTAGCTGCTTGACGAGTCCAGTCATTTCGTGTAAAAATGGTGGCTGCCGGTGTTAAATTCCCATCAGTTTTGGACTGCGAAGTCTCTCCCTGTTTCTTAGTCATTTGCCCGTAGATATTTTCCGCGTTGTTCGTTTTGTTGGTATAGTTGGCACTCTTTTTTTCCCATCCCGTGTACACTCGGGCATAATTCGTATTTGAAACTGTTTCTGCCTGCGTTTGATATTGATTCTGTCGTTGGATATTCTCTGTAAACATGGCTAGATCGTGTATGTTACTATACACAATATTTTCTTGACTAGAAACCAGGTCGCGTTTACTATCGATATTTTCTTGTTTTGATTCTAATAGATTGTCTGAGCTCTTAGCTCTGTTAAAGTTTTTGTGTGCGATATTTTTGGTCGCTTCTTGGGTCTCAGCAAACATGCTGTAGACTTTTGAAGTACGAGCTGCTTTTGAAACGTTACTTCTCGGTGGTTTTTGCGGTTCTAAGCCGGTTATATACTTTGCTGGGCTCTGCTCGTATATATCAGCCGTCGAACGTTGTAATGCTGTTTTAGATACGTAATTCCTGTCGTCTATACCATTTGAAATACCAATGTTTATAGAATTATGTACATATCTTTCTCCTATATATGGCGTAGTATATAATTCGTCGTTAACCGTACTATACAGTTCTGCTTTATTGGAGTAAATGTTCTGCCTTTGGCCAATTTGAGGCAAACCACTTACGTTATGGTTGTCAATGTTATATCGCACTACTAATTTAGATTCTTGCTGCATATTGCAAGTTGGTGCCGACAAACTGTGTAAGATATTACGAGGTGCCGGGCTGTTTCCTCCATTGCTGTTAGAATCGTCTTCTGAGAGAGTCAGCCCTGAGTCTCGACTTAGCGATAGTTTTTCCTTGCGCGGCGTAGACAGTTCCATGGAATCTAAGGATATTCCAACTGAATGAAGACTGTCGCTTTCTTCGGCTCCTGAATCTAATAATGCGTTCGAAGTTTCAGGGCTGCCATTGCCCAGTAGACCTGCAATCTGAGGTCCAAACAGGGCTTCTGCTTTTACTATAAGTAGTTCTACGACCATTGGCACTGCTTTGGGAGCTTTGTCACAGGGTGTGTTGGGCCACAGAAGGCTTGGACCGACGCATACGCCGAGATTCATGGGGCACATGAGGTTGATGTTGGACTTTTTGGCGATGGCTTGCAGCAGACATATGAAGTAGGTCAGCATGGTATAGTGAGCCTTGGGCAGTTTTAGAAGCAACGAACGTACGGCTGCCACTTTCTCGTTTTGAGATAAAGCTGTAACAATGAAAAGGTCATTACAGTAACACAATAACATTTAAAAATATCTTAAGTTCATTTATAAAGTTGCAAGTGTTGGCCGTAGTTAGCTAACGGACTTTTCTCATAGCACTCCGTTTTCAAAATCACTTCAAGCAAATCATTCAATTGTAAAGTGAAACTTATTGAAGTGTGAAGTTATACTTACTTAGAACATGAAGCCAAGCAGGATAGAGGTCCGCAGAGAGTAAGGGTTGCGGCAGCGCTCGGAAGAACTCTTTGACCAGCGCGGCCAGCAGTAGCACCGGCGCACGTTCCAGCTCAGGACAGCCCTCCGCCCAAGGGCCTAGTGTGTCCAGCTGAACAAACACACGAAAACATTATTTATAACTCCAACATAAAATATCAGACGAAAAGAAAATCCGCAAAAGACGTTCATTATACATAATTATGTATTGGTAAAATTTTAATCTCTATGTATTTAAAAAAAAAACATCCCAGTTTTGAGAAAACGTCGCTTTACCCGTGTCGTGAGACTGACATAATTTTAATTTGATGCAAGTATTGAATATTTATATTATTGTTGACTATGTGAATGTATTGAATAATTTATGTATTTTATTCTGGTAATTGATTGCTCTAAACAAGGAAGCACAGAACCGGTTGAAGTGGAGGTGCTTGGGGGAAGTCTATGTCTGGCACCAGTCGGGGGTTGTGAAAGGATTGTACTTTCCCGCGACCCCCAGCGTAGGTGTGAGATGGAACACCGGGGTGATTTTTAGTCAGTAAGAGTCTGACAGACCCCGCCGCCCACCCCAGGGCGGCGGACATCCAGGAGGATTTTCCACCCCGGAAACAAAAAAAAAGGCCTACGTCCAGCAGTGGACGTCTTTCGGCTGAAATGATGATGATGATAATGAATTGATTTAGGGCGGATTTTTCCAACGCCGGATAATTTTATCCGAGAAATATTTTCGATTTTTTGACAGTTCTTCCCTATAAAATCTGTCAGACGTCAATTTTATTCAACGAATAAAAATTCTCTGCGATTGTAAAATCAACCCTAAATAGAATAGATTTTAATGTTATGTTCATTACCATCGTATTAAGTGCTACTAAAACCTATTGAACCGAAATAGTTGTCTAATAAATAAATATATGTATTATTAATATTATAAGGCATAAACTGTTTTCGCAAACATTCAGCTATTATTGTGGTCTTAACCCCTTGTATGCCGGGAGCGTAGATCTACGCGAGACACAATAGTTTTTAATTGTTTTCTGTAATTACGGCATACAACCGGTTAAAAAAGAACCTCTATCCTCACCTTATCTCTAAGCAATCTGAGCGCTTTCGCATTAGCACTCCTGCGGAATACGCCATGAGTGAGCGGAGCGAGCGCGCGCAGGCGACGGAGGGCCAGGAGCAGAGCGGGCGGGGGCGCACCGCCGCACAACCGCGTCAGTGCCACGCCGAACAAGCGCCCGCCGCGACGCAGCAGGCGCAAGCCGCGTCCGCCTGTCGGGTTGCCGCTATGAATCATACAAATACAACGTGTTAGATAAATTGCATTATAAACTAATGTACCGTTACAAACTTTACTGTGCCCGCGTGCGGTTGCCATTTTTACAACCGCGGACAGAAATTGCAACATTGTCAATATTTATTCGCCACGTATATGGTAGGTACAATATGGAATTCATAAGCTAGACTACTTACTTTTTTAATCCCTGATTTTTCTTCCGTAATTCGAAGACCAGTCCGCAGGGATTATTTTTAGCGTTAACGTGTTCCAAGTCAAATCCGTCTTCACTAGACAACGTTTGCCTTATTCTTGACATCTGAAATAAAAAAAAATGCTGTAAGTAAGTGAGGAGGGACATATGATAACACGGAAATAATTATGGTCTGGTCTGAAAACAGTTCCTATCGTTCATAAATGGTGGTTATAATAAGTTTACCTGTACTGCATGAGGTCGTTCAATCCCCCTGAGTGGGGTGGGTGGCGAGTCCCTTGCCGTGCGCACACAGAGCGTGAACTCGGTGGCGGCGCCCCACCGTCCCTCCCCCTCGTGCTCGTCGTGCTCGGCGTCATGCTCGGGCTCGGCGCTGCCGTTCTGTAGCACGTGTAGTGCCTGGCGCACCACGCAACGCGCGCTCATCTCTGGGCTTACAGAGACTGTTTTACACTGGAAATAAAGACGGATTGTTAGGAAGGCTCTTTTACAGACCTTGGGATGGACAGAAAATGCCTATAGTTATTGTATTTGCAAAACTAAGAGAAATGAATGAATTTGAAGGTTCTCATTAATTAAACATTAAATCCTCCCTTAAAATTACCTAGCTAAAAAGGTAAATTGATTTTGATCGCCTATCAAACCAATGAATACTTACGAATTCTATCGAACTCGTCGCATCTTTGTAGAAAATCTGGATATTCGTTGATTTTGGTTCAGTGGCCAGTTGAGCGGTTAAAGCATTTTGAATTTTCCTGTAAGAAGACAAAGAGAATCAAACCACGATCTTTTGCAAATTTCATCCTTCAATCAAACTTAATTAAATTAGATTACTGATTTAAAATCCCTTACCTATACCAAGTGTCTCTTGCAGCTTGCGTGGGGTAGATGGCGAGGTAATTAGCAACACCGGTTACCGTCGGCCATCCGAGCATAAATCCAGTATCATCACCATCAGTCATGGCGATCCAGACTTCAGCCAGTCTTACACTCTCCTTTAGCTTGAAGCAGTTGGTTCCTCTGGCCTTGCCGATGAGGAGCAAGTCACTGAACAGAAACAGATGACGGTCGAGCGGTGGGGAGGTGGTGCCAAGTGGACTGAGCTGCACGGGTGCTTCCATGATGAAGGTGCGGGGAGACAGGGAGCTGCTGCTCGCGCTGATAGTCCCACTGATATCCAAGCTCGGTCGCTTGCGCAGGCTTTTCTGTTTCTGGAAGCAAATGGTAGAGAGATATTACATATATATATATATAATAATATAAATAATAATAATATAATAATATATATATATATATATATATATATATATATATATATTGATATTTTTTTTTATTTATTTTGGTATTATAGATATGTATAAGCTCTTGCACTTTGCGAGATACTAGTATTTTGGTAGAATGCCTTCAGGCTAAGTGGAGCGACGATCTTCGCTGGGTGGGTGGCAGCAGCTGCATTAGAGTGGTTGAGTATCGAGTTAAATAGCGTGCGGTTCTCTAAATGAGTCCAGTAATTCTCTGTGAATTATTTGACCGTCACCATAATGTTCTGCTCTGACATTGGTGAAGTGAGCTGTCTTTCCATCTGAAGCCTAAAAGGATCGATACTATTGACAGCTCATTTCACCAAAATTTTCACGGTGAAATTTTTACAGAATAGAACGGCTGGTTTCTGACGACGCCTTACCTGCGCATGATGCGAAGCCAGCGCAGCGGGCGCGTCGGCGTCGTGCAGCGCGAGGTAGTCGTGCGGGAACAGGTCCTGCACGCGCTCCAGGTCCGACAGACGCGCTGCCCGGCGGCGCGCACATCCTCCGCCGACCAGACGCTCGTATTGCGCTAACCGCTCGATCTGAAAGACAAAACAAATGTCATGAGTTTTTGGTACTTTAGAGCAAAAAAAAAGGGATATTGTTGGTCGGTCATTTCCATCGTATCTACTATGGAGCTGTGTTTAGTTCGGAACGAACCACGATTTGTTTTATACTTTTATTTGTGAGGATCTTTCGTTTGAGGTCTTCAGTAAATAAATAAACACAATACTATGAAACAAGACCCTCGCTGGTTTGATATCGCAATTACCACCTAATACTTATGCATGGCTCGCTGCGCGTTAAAGTTAAAGACACGCACTAAAAGCAATTTTAATTAACGAAACTGATACCCAGTCCCGTTTCACGGTAACTGTTAGTTAGTGACAACTAGCCATGCCTAATACCGTATACTCTGAGGCGTATGCTCGTATCCATTCAAGCATACGAGTACACGAGAGTTTATTAAAGTCATCAGTTGTAACAAAAGGTAATCTAAATTCTCATCGCGACGAACAAGAGTCCTTAGGGTGCTCCCTCACGAAGCTCTGAACCGTGTCCACGACAATAATACCTTATTATCACAGGGCGAAGGAACCGTGAGAATTTACCAGTCATTGTCAGCAGCTCACATCAAAATAAGCAAAATTGTATGCAATGCCGTAATTCGTGTAGATTCACACATACATTCTTTTACAAATCCGAGGCCAGGAATGAATTGGTAATCGTTGCTTAAGTAAACTATTCGATAAACGATGCTCATTAGAAATGGCTGTTGAACCTTGCCTTTACTTGGTAAATTGATTCTCTGATTTTGTAAAGATTTCAATGCAATTAATCATCTCGTTTATAGCTAAATTCATTCATTTGTGTGTTCACTTAATTTAGAAAATTTTCGTGCATTACCATGAAAGAACCCACAAATGGGTTCTTTCATGAAAATGCACGAAAATTTTTGAAAGATTTAATTTCTGTATAGACTATGCAAAACGAAAAGAATTTCTTGTTACTACGGAACCCTATGAAGTAGTTTTGTTCGTGACGCGAACATGAATTTCCCCTTAACAATCGTATCAAATGATTCTGTTTGTATGTAGACGTGTTCAGTGGCTCGTAAAATTATGCGTTTGACTCGCGATGACCAACATTAGACTGTTACGTGCTGCGCTTTCATTACCTTCTGAGAAATGGTTGCGCTTGAGACGGTACGCACTTAGAACTAGCGGCATAATATCCTGTGGTTTCATGGTTTGCATTGGTTTTTATAAAAACAAATAAAGTTAAGAATTGTGTTTTTAATGATAACAGTGACGTATTAACAATAATCTTCTCTTGGGATTTCACATACCTACGCCCAACTTTTTGTTACATGGCTTTGATTATGGAATGACAAAAAAATGGAGTTGATCGTTATTGACAGCTCCATTAGGATGCCTACACAATATGGCGGTGACGCGGAGTTATTGTACTGTAAATAATTACATATTAATGTGCACACAACCGCGAACTGACGCGATCACAGTGATTTTCATTTGAATAGACAATTTGACACTGGCACCGTTACTCGATCTTTGTATACAGATTGAACCTAACCTACCCACGTACATTTACACTAAAGGTATTATTATTTATTTGTTTTATTTTTAGCTTCTGTTGTCCCACTGCAAGGCTTCCCTTTCTTCTTTCGACTCCACTCTGTCTTGAGCTAGAGTTGACCAATCCTGTCCTACTAAAAGAAAAAAAAATCCAAAACAACGCGTGCTTTTTACGTATTGTAATTTAAAGCCGGCCTAAAGACACGTATAATATCAATTAAAGTAATTAACATCTGGAGGATACTTAACGAATGTAAGAGGATATCTAATTTAATAATCAAATCGTAATTAGCTTTATAATCTGCATCAGTAGTAACATTTAAACGTTTCATGTAATTACGTAAGCTAATTCATTGCCTAATTTCTACAGAGAAAGGTTTCGTTCTTTTAGTAAGAATGCTTCTAAGAAATTACCTGAACCAGATTTAAAAATTAACATTCAAATCATCTTTAACAAAAAACCCTTCAAATGTCTGGACCAACTATGGAGCCACATACAAACTCCACTTTTTTACAACTGAACAATTAAACACTTAAAAAGGGATTAACCGTTTTATGTTGAAAAACAGAACAAATGTTTTTTTGTTTTCAAGATAAAACAGAATTTCTTAAAGATTATATGTACATCTTTTCTTGGGTTTGGAGATAGCATGTTTGCTTCTCAATGAACACCATTTCTCGGCTTATTATTTCAAGGCATTCATCCAGAGCATTACAAACACGCGAGTGTTATCTATACGCGTTACACGGAACTGCACTTTCTAACTCAAATGTTTACTTTACAGTAAGTGGGCTCGGGCGTAAGTTTTAGATAACGAGTGAACTGTCCTAAACCGAGATAACCTAGCTGCGCGTGCGCCGGGCCCTTCGCCCCTCCCCACGCACACAACAGCTTTTACAAATTTTCTTTATCTTGAACTTTACTTTTACGTTTCCTGTTTTAGTGGACACACCTAGTAGTTTATTTTCCAAATATTTTAAAATGCCCCAGTTTTATTTTGAACATGTCATAAAATTCTCCTAATGTAGGTCGTCCACAATCTTAGTCGGTATCAGTATCAACAGTGAAGTGGGCTATGATAGGAGGTCTTCGTCTTCCGTCTGCTCGGAACACGTTTGCCCTTACGTAACGTAACGTATGATCAGTCTTGCGCAAAGGAAGTTGAAAGTTGTCATCGTGTTTTGTATTGTGATTTATGTAACACAACCAGTATGCAATTAATGAGACAAATTAGATGGTCCAACAGACAACGAGGCAACCGATACATGCGTTATGAATACAGCTTTATGTCTTATATTTTTATTTAAATTAAATATTTCACTACTATTAAAAAAATTATCGATTCCTTTTGGTATCAAAATGCAGTTTAAGGAATTATTTATAGAATCCATCGCTTTTAATAAACCATGCTACCACTTTCTTCATTACCGCTAAGAAGATATTTTCGTCAAATATGCAGACTTTCGCCATGGGATCTGGAGGCGATAGTCCTCGCGCGCCTGTATGAGTGGCGCGCGGAGGCACTACGCCGGGGGGAAACTCCGCTTCCGCAGCAAATTGCGGCGGAGCGGACGGACCTCCGGCGCGATCTCATGGCGGCATGGAAAGAGCGACTGTCGCAACCCAGCGCAGGGCACGCCACGATAGCGGCGGTAAGACCCCTCTTTGAGGAGTGGCTAGAGAGGCGTCATGGCGCCCTCACCTACCGCCTGACGCAGGTCCTCACCGGACACGGAAGTTTCGGGAGGTTCCTGCACATAATCAGGCGGGAGGAAACGCCCGGGTGTCACCATTGCCAGGATCGCCCAGAGGACACGGTGGAGCACACGGTGGAGGTCTGCCCCGCTTGGGCGGAGCACCGCCGTGTCCTCGTAGAGGCGATCGGCAGCGGCGGCGACCTCTCGCGTCCGGGCCTGGTTCAAGCCATGGTCCGGGGCAAGAGGGAGTGGGGGGCAGTCGCCTCCTTCTGCGAAGCAGTCATGCTAGCGAAGGAGGCGGCGGGACGGCTGAGGGAGAGAGCCTCCCGTCCCAGCCGCCGCGGGAGACGCTCCGGGCGTCGGGAGCCGCGCGACGACTCCCGGCCACCGTAGGCGCGGGCCTGCGGGCGGAGAGTAATGGGTAGCTCACCGTCCGATCAGGACCAGGCCCGTGCCGGACGGCGCGTACGTGTTCCACGCGCGCCTCAAAGAGATGTCAGCATCAAGTGAAGGGGCCCGTCAGGGCCGAAGCCTGCCGGGTTAGCGGGATTGTCCGAAAGCGTTACCGCTGGCCCGGAACATAAAGGGCGAAGGAAGGAACACGGGTGGGTTTTAGTCAGTAAGAGTCTGACACTCCCTTCCGCTCCACCCAGAGCGGGAGGAGTCATTTGATAATTTCCCATCCTGAAAAAAAAAAAAAAAAAAATATGCAGACTTTATTAACAAACAAGTGATTTTCACTCGCAATGAGCTTTTGGGGCGCCATAATTACGACAGAATTATCGCTTGACATTGGTTTTTAAAGCAAAGTTAAAGCCATAAAGGTTATTAACGGTAATGTGGCATGCGGACCGATTCACGGAATGCAATGCGCGTGATTCATCGAGACTCGGGACCAGAGATCGGAACAAGGATGTGCAATACCGCCGAATAGGGTCGTGAATAATTTGCTTAAACATTTATTGCAGCAAAGATTAACTCTATGATGAATCTATTTGAATTTATAATTTTGTTTTCCACTGTTATTTTGGTTAGCCATGCTTTTTGGAGGTCTCGCTAACGAATTCAATTACATGGGAATAAATTTAGACACCTTGAATCAAATTGTGTGTGACCAAATTCGACGTTCCTTCACAATAAACGCTATGACGCATGTTAACTCAAAATATTATTTTGGAATGTAAAATTCGTGTTCAGTACAGTCTTCATTAACTGAAAGGGAAATCGTTTCTTGCAGTATTATGGTATACAATGCTGGTCACGTTGAACTAAATACTCGGAAAGTTCATCCGGAATAAAGAGTATAAGTAATCTCGCGACATCGCGCGACATCGGGCGGGGTCGCCGCGGGTCGTCGCGACACATCTCTCTATTGTTGTGCCATACGACAAGCGCATACTCATCTTCGATGAAAACAATCCTAAGATCTCAGTTAACGTTTCACTTTTGGTCAAAATACCGTTCAGTAAAAGTGATTTCTTTATCAAAGGTCAACGATAGAAAACTGAACTTATGAGTACGTTCTATTTACTCACCTACTTAGAGATGTCAGTGTTATTTCTCATTCAGTTAGGTAATCAATTGCTGTCAAACGTTAGTATGTGTATATTATTCATGTCAATAGTAACACAATGGGCATATTGTTACTGTCGAAAAATCGCATCGCGGTATCGATTTCAAGATAACGTAAAATAATGAGTGCTGTATTGTTTATTCGATTATTCCATCCGAATGACCTAAATAAATACGTACTCGTTTCCTCCTGTTAATAGAATAAGTGGTAACTAGAACAGAGAGCTTGTGTTTGTACCAGATATCTGATAATTGTGTTAATTATGATGCTAAGTTATTACTGGAGCGCGGGTTACGGAGTATTGGGCACACAATACGCAAGAGATGCGGAGAGCGCGTTGATGTCTTTTGTAAGAAGATAAGTTTGGCCGGTACATAATAACAACAATATTGTTATATTGTTCATGGTTTTATTATTATCCTAAGTTATATTGGTATTCAGCTGCATCCGGTTAGACTGGAAGCCGACCCCAACTTAGTTGGGACAAGGCTAGGTAGATGATGATGAGTTATATTGACCGAAAATAGAGCAGAACCACCTATCATAACGACAAACAAGGTATGTATGAAATAATGTCGAGTAATTACGGGTTGAAGGCGAGTGGTCATAAATCATATCGAAAGCAGCGTTGTTACCAAAGAAGACATCAAGCGTGGAATTTTCGATTGAGAATGATATAGGACTGCTGCGGTGATTCGGAATAATGCATTCTGGGCCGAATCACGGCACGCAGGAGATTGCGGTCAACGGCCTTCTTACACACCCCGAGCCCTCCTCGACAACATTTATTTTAAAACAAGGACGGGGAAAAAACCTCATGAGACTTAACAATCTTTCAAACGAGATGCCAACTTGGATCGCGTTCGGGATCTCAACAATTAATGGCAACGATAACACATTATTCTCGCGCTCTGACTTCTGACCAATTTAAATGGAATGCCTTTTAACATACAAAAGTTTCTGAACATAAAATTAAATACGCATGTGGTTGAGAAAAGCTTGAGATTAAAGCGGACTATAAAACTATATGACTTGGAGGAGGAGGATAATTTGAAACAAAAGTAATGTTTTGCTATTCTTTAGATTTTATTCATTATCATTAAGGATCACTTAATGGACCATGTACTCTCAGAAGTTACAAGGAATTTCTTTTGAAACATTTATTGCGAAGTACTAAAATAAATATCAAACTTATCGATCGTATTGTGAAGCCGAAATAATGACAGCTTCAATAAGTTCTAAGCATGGCCGAGGCGTGAAAATCATCACATATTTAGCAATAATTCGTACATAGACATATGTTAAGCGGAAAGATCTATTGCCTAACAATTAAATGGCAAGCACAAAGAATACGCATCATTACACATTAACAAAACCTCTTGTAAATTGAGTGACGGCACATCAGATGTGTTACGTCACGCTATAGTTAACAATAGTGCGGCGGCTTCGGCGTCAATCACGCCTTGGAGACGATTTTAAATAAGTCCATGGGAGAAAGTGCATCGCCCGGGGCGTGGTCGTAGCGATGTGCCTCGAACCACCTCGAAACCTGGAGGTTACGGACCATAGGACGGCTAATTGAGCCCCGGCACTGCCACCGCAGGTCACCGCCTGACCGCACAATTTAACGCATTTCATGGCCCCTTCCCACCTAATGTGGTAAGATCATTGATTGGGTCCACTCTAAGCGATGACGCAATGCCTTGTACAGTGACAGGAATGATTAGTTAATAGAAAAAGTTTCCCAAACATGCTCAAAGTCAAATTCATCATAACGATTGCGGCTCAGTCTATTGCATCATTACATCAGATAACCCCAAAGGGCGAAAGCGCAGCGATAAAGCAGTTAAAGTGAAGATTTATTAATATACTCTTATGTGACGTTTACTGCATCTATTACCTAACAACCGGGTTTACGAGCGTAAAAGCTAAAAGTGGGAAAATATTATTTTACGTAATAATCGCGTTAGACAGGTAGACATTTATTACTAAAAATCCGATTGGGTTAAGAATGAAATCCGAATCCCGTTAAATATTTGATCGGATTTACGTCAACTTATGATACATGGGGTTAAGCCAAAAGACGGAGGTGACAGCTACCTGCCTCTACGAGTTTTTAAGTATCGATATTATTATTTTGGTAACCTTAAACGTTTATTATCGAATCTATAAAAAGTGGAGGTTAAATAAGATAAAGAGAGATTAGTTATTTGCCTAAACCAACATGGCTTGGGTAATCTGTTACATCATCGGTCAGGCACGTACTTCTAATTAATCTTTAGGTTCCAAACAGTTGATGACTAGATATGTAGTAGTTACCACAAACCTGGGCAAAGTACAGATAACTTTGTTCCCCGCTTTCTCTTTGAGTAACGCCCTGCATTGTTTTTCAATTTACATCACCAATTTACACATGGAGTTACTGAATTATCGATATTTACACTTCTATTGTGAAGTCTTTGAACGTTATTTAGATCAACCAGCATATTTAGCATCAGTTATACACAAATTCAGAGTTTATCAAAATATCTTTTGGAGACAAGATAGACGGTGGTAGAATTTAGTGTTTGTCTTAAAGAGCTACTTACAAGGTTTAAAATTTTACGTCATCATATTAACACACCACTGGTTACAGCAATAAATAATAAAGTAAATTAAAATAACCGATTAAAAAAAAAAGTTTTCCTTTTCGATTTATTATTTCGAATATGGAATTGAGGACACAATTTATAATGAAATTGAAATTATGAAATCTGTCTGAGTTAACACCAATAAAATACTTGTACGGTACGGTATTGTATGCTTTGGATTTAGCACTATTCCATT
Source organism: Luperina nickerlii (assembly GCA_963855955.1). Lineage (NCBI taxonomy): Eukaryota > Metazoa > Arthropoda > Insecta > Lepidoptera > Noctuidae > Luperina > Luperina nickerlii. Next base: position 10,043,158 of record OY979681.1, on the reverse strand, counting down.
TGCATACAGGCAATATAATTTGTTGTATCACATGATAATGAAATTACATCAAACACGAGAAAGTATTGAACTCTCCGAGGAAGTAGAATCATGGCGTGTCAATATAAAAATCGATGTGCCACTTTGCACGTTACGTAAAGCACGTTAAGTTGTATTTAGATTAGTCGGCAAACATGATGAATGGAGGACTGAATTATATCCATGAGTACTTTGGGAATAACCCATATTATCGAACATTCGTCTTTTAGTTACTAAACAATAGAAGCAATAGCTTAATTAAATTCGACTCTTGGTATTTACAAGATTTACTATTAAATGCGGTGAAGCGAAACAGCTGCGTTATTACATAATTACAAATTATACATGGTGCCAACACACGAAGCGAATAGATACTGAATAAGGACACAGTATCGCCTTGAATAAAAATGCCAATAATTATTTTCAATTACAAGATGTAACAATCACGAGTGAACTAATAGATTTCGTATCTGTGTATAATCATGTTCGGTACACAATACTACATGTATAAATTTGTAAACGTACAAAAACTTTAGTTTTAAACTTCGATTGAACTAAAGGGACGTGCGTTCATAATGTCAAAAACTCAAAACACTAGTAGCACTGTAAAAAGCTGGAGGGATACGTTTATGCAAAGTAAGTAATTTGAAATAGACGACAGAGGATGACCACTAATCTTAACAACCTTAGGTACTACGTATTGCTTTTCTGTGGATTTTTAGCTATTTGTCCAAGTGTTTTCCAGTCAATGTTTCTTCGTTTTAATCTACAAAAATAAGGGTAGACACCGTAGACACTGTCGAGTGTCTTGAAATGTTGCTTATGATTAATTTGTGGTCATCATTAATTCAAAAATTTTGTTGAATTAAAGTATTCTCATAAAGTTTTGAATGTTAGTATCCTGTCCCTGGATATCCCCAAGGACGCAGTGAAGCGCGTCATGGTCACCGCTCCATGGTTCCCGGAATATGATTAAAAAGCTGCGCACACGCAACCAACGAGAAACTATCAATTAACTCCCCGAGGAGGCGACATAATGATGTGTCAGCGTTTTTATCATCATTCTATTTTACTAGATAAAAATATCTATGTGACTATTGAGTTCTAGGAACGGCGTAAAGGAAAATCACATACATTTTGTTACAGTAAGTATTAATTGAAAATTGTAAAGATACGGTTTTTACGCGATTTTTGTTCGATCATTGTAAAGTTAATCTCGTAACAGTAAGTAAGTAGATATAATTAAAACTGTTATTTCCAACCAGAATGTATTTTTAAATAACGGACTGTCTAGTCTTTATTAGTCATCTAAATACGACACTGAATTCCATCGAGATCTAATAAGAACAAAAATGTAACCAAACGGTTACATTTTTGTTCTAATTTGACCCCGAAGGAATTCAGTGTCGGTTTTTGTTGTGATCAAGGAAGTGGTTGATTCCTATGTATTTTTTGTATCGTAGCTAGTCTACTTGTCGTGGAGGTTTTTTCTCAGTCACGTTACCATGGAAACGAGCACGGGCGGCGGACGTGTCCCGTCAATGTAGATCACTGACCATCCTCCGTCCGCGCCCTGCCTGTGCCGCCTACGGACGGCCAGGCACGTCGCACACCTGATTCATGACCACCTTACCACTATTCATACGTCGCATCTCGATGGATCACATCTTATGCGCAGATTCCAGCTCAACCACGTCATTAACTTTCTTCCTCCTCGCTTATTTAACAAGCAATTTACTTTACTACAAAAATGCAAAACCAAATAAAAACTTCATAATTGCTTCCTCATGGTAACCAAGGATTATTGTTCCTTCGGTCCGTATTCATGAATATTTTTCAAATGACTCCTGGCTTTGTAAATGTCCTCGTTACAAAACAATTACCCAAGCATTTGTTGAATGTTACGGTGGAGGGTACAAAGAACAGTCGCATCACCGCAGGACGTCGACTAATGATGCGGACGGGTCCTGACGTCACGTCGTGGGGTCATTCAACTTACTGTTCCAACACGTGTTGGCGCAATGTTATCTTTAGATTGGAAGATGCTGCACAGATTGCAGTGGGAACATTATTTTTAGAGCGAGTCCTTTGGGAGCGTTCCGTACGTGACTATTTTTTAAACGCGCACGCAATCACTGTCGAATTACGTGACGACGTGCACTTCCTTTACAAAACTGTTTCATAGAAGTTCGCATAGTGTTGCTTCCACGGTGTTGTTCAGTTTTGCGTTTCGTGTTGTGGGAACCGACGGAGATGCACAATGATGCGAGCCCTATTAGCCGCCGATCGGCGCGGGCGCTCCAACAAACACTGTTCGGCGAACCCAGAACAATGGTGGGTAATTTTGTAATGTCTTCTTATTACCATGCATGACGCAACGCACTCTCGTATACTCGTCCCATGTATTCCTATGATTAATTATTATTCATACAATGCAACAGGTTATTTTATATTTAATTCTTACGATTTACGATGCTTGCATTTCAAATGCAAATAAATACTTCATAGTTCTTTAAATTAAATAATCCTTGACGAACGAGGAAATTCAGTCAACATTGTTGTTCGCATTTCCTACAATAAAAAATATATTTATTTCGTTTTCTACTGATCTCATAAAATGCCATTCACGTAGGAAGGAAACTGTGTCACAATTGAAATTGTCTTGGACCTACTAAGCGTACAAAATGAACTTTCATTTGTTAAGGTTGTATGGGAAACAAAAGAACTCGTAATTGCGGGTTTAATAGTGGTACACACGCCTACAGGTGTGTTTTGTGCTATATTTATCTTCGTTGCGTCGTTTGGGAGATCCCGTCTTGCACATGTTGGATCAAAATATTTAATTAGTGTTTCCCTTACATGAGCAGCGAGCACGCGCGTATGCAGACTGTCCAGATGAGTTTTTGCTCCATTTGCTAATACATAACTCCGGGACATCTTGAGCGTCGTCTGCGTCGCCATTTATAAGAAGCGACTACTTAAATAAATTCGTTCGTGTTTTGTCAAGGTAATTTTGTTTCGTACGGCATTATGTCTGTCAACGACGGGTATTTTTTTCAAGTTTACTGCACATCAGGTGTGTTTGTAATTCACAGGTGCACAAACTAGTTAGGCCTATTAATATTTATTTATAAAGGCGTATTACTAGACAATAGGTAGCAAAGAACACGCCAGTCTAACCAAAAATAAAGAAAACGGTATAAAATTAACCATGAAAAATGTATAAATGTAAACCAGGTTCTCGTTCAAACAGTTGATATTAATCATTATAATTGTAGCATTTGTTAAATATCCCAGGTACTTGATGTAGGCTACAATTAGATGCGCTTTCGAAGTGGAGTCATGAACGGTTTAATGAGATGCATCTAAACAATGCATTATATATTCATGTGAACCTTGTTTACATCTATTTCACCTTTGTTGAACGACTCTCGTGACAGACTAGGAATTGACTAGAAATGCTGCATCATTTTCATAGATATTTTACAGTGAAAATGCTTATTTATTTAGCAAAAGCGAAACAACAACCATTTAAGGTGCATAAACTTTACGTCATCCGGAACTCGAAACGCATCTTAGAGCGTGTTCTGCAATTCGCATTAAATAAATAATTCTTTATTCACTGCCGTAAAACAAAAAGCGAATCGATGAACAGAGATAATTAAATTAACTGTATCGATCAATCACTAGTTACGTACTACAAGTCGACTAAATGGAGTTTTGGGTTACGGGCCCATAAATCTGATTCAAACTGGATAATTACGGAACAATAATTATGAAATACGTTTCAATCTATCGTATCTTCGATGGCCCATACGGTGAGACCTTTCCAATTACTTATGTAATGCGAGGCTCTCAAATTATGGTATAATACAAAGAAACGGGACCGATTTGCCTCGAACCTGAAGCCGGCTCTATTCATTGGGTAATTATGAAGTTTGAAGGGCTCAGGTAAGAATGGAGGGCTCCTTTGAATGGATGTTCTGTTTATTAGCGTTGCTCTAAACAAGGAAGACATTAATCGCTTTTGTTATGTTATTATCCTCCGGCATTTGATTACTGTTTCGGAGAACGTTGTTTTACTACGAAATTGGTTACTTTCTTTTAAAGTACCTACAGATTGCTGTGATAAGGAACTATCCAGAAATTATTATTTTTTAGACGATTTAGTGATTTCAATCTATTGTTTGGGTTTGTTTTTTACTTAAGAACTATCCCTGTAGCCTACATTTTCGTTGACATTTTTATTAATTCTATTATGTTATTTTAAGTAAGTAAGCCAAACCTCCCTGTTTATTAGGTTTGTGTCATGTGTAAGTTAAATGTTGTTATGAGTTCAAACTATGCTTTACAAAAATATAAGTAGTTTCGATCAAAATTTAGAAGGTTAGCAGAGCTCTTGCTCTTAGCAAAGTATCAAATTGTATTCCCGTTGACATGCTAGACAAAATATATTAGCAACATGTAAGTAGTGCCTGCATGTATTATTAAATAAAAATTGGGCAGTTCAATAAAGCAGCTGTTGGCATACCGTACAGCCTCACAAATTAATCTGATTCATATCTGATCAGACTCATAACTCCATGTGAATTATGCATGCATTGTTGAGCATTGTATTACATGATATTAATCGTCTGTCTGGCTGCCAACATTGCAAATATACTCGACTTTTTTCATTCACATCGATACAATATGTACTTAGTACCTCCTGCACTAAGGACTGTATTTAACAAACAAACACTGTCTTTACAAATACGAAACTATCGACTTTAGGATCTGGATTATTTGTTAACATATTATGGACTTAAATATGATTGGAATTGTAAAACACCTTGGCCACAAATTAGTACAAGATCAAGATATGAACGATACGCAGCATTGATCTGTCAATATTATTGACTATTTGAATATCAAACATATCAAAATAACCTCTCTGATCCAAGGAGATAATAATTACAGGAAAATAATAATACATATCGTAGATCGCAGTACGTCAAGGAAAATACCATGACATACAGGTGGCTTAATTGCTGGCATTAAGTCGGACCCTGGCGCAATTGAGGTCGCCAGATGCATTACAAAAACAGGATGCTTAAAAACTTGACGCATTGTCGACACTATTGAATCATACTGTAGCTAAAAGAAATCGATTGTGACCGGCCTTGTCGTAAATAATAGAGTTTGATTCAAACAGCTATTGTGTAGTTGACAATACACCATACAATAAAATAAGTATTAAAATATATTAGCATACATTTTAATACAGCTGCCAATCAGCTGCAATGTGTACAAGCAACAAGTCGTCAAAAAATTAACACTGTACAACTTTTTGTAAACTCAAGTTATAATAAGCATCTTCTTAGTATACTCCATGTATGTACGGTAGCAAGCGGCAGGGGCACTCACATGCATCATAAGTCTTTGTGTAGGCAAGTAGTAGTCACTGACACAGGAACATCACACGCAGGGTCACGTTTGACCCTTGTTTATGTTATGAACAATATTGTCACTATACTATGTTAGAGGAAATGCAACGGGCGTGCGTCCCGTGGCGCGGCGCGGGTTATACTGCGCGCCTCTCTTGCCTGCGCCGGTGACGCCGCCGCGCCGCCGCCCGCGCTGCGCGTACGCATCGCCCGCCTAAACGTACGTGCGCGATGCACCGCCCGCCCGCCCAATTTTTATTATTTTATATATTATAAGGCTATTTTAGTATTGAATATACCTTATGATTATTAGCCAGTTAATGCTTTGAACTTTATATCTTTTAAACTTTGGCAAATACGTATAAGGGATTTCGCAAGTGATACCTACAAGTCGTTTTTTTTTATAAAATAGTTAAACAATTTTACCGTGTCATTCTGAGGCATTTTTGTTGACTATTGCCTCTAAATACAGTACCAATCGCATAGATTGGTACTGGTTAACACTTTACTGAAGTAAACTGAACAGAGAAACTAACAAATTAACTGCATAAGTGGACAATAGATTTACAGAACTGTTTATTATTTTGGAAACGAATATGAAAAACAAGGATAATAATACAACAAAACATGGCGTTTGTTAGACGAGCGTCTGGCGACATCGATGAAATCATCTAAGTCAGTGAACAATAGTGTTTATACATATACACATCAAAAGTGTCTAGGGACCAAGTACGTTATAGAGTATCGCCGCAATTGAAGATTATTATTTTAACTTTTTTAGATCGTTATTGATTCTTTTTAGTTAATTTCACTATTTGAATAACGACAGTTTTTCAAATTTTGATTAAAAATAGAAAGTTAACAACAAAGCCAGAAATTCAAGGAAGTCAGTTGTTTTTTTTTTTGTAATAGCGACTTACAAAACCATTTCAATTTCTGCATCGGAACTGAAAAAAATTGCGTCGATATGGAGCGACGACATCATTTGACACGAGAAGAGATGATGAGAGCCGTCGGAATGTTGCAAGCTGGCTCCATGCAATCTACTGTGGCTGTCGCTCTTGGCACTACACAGAGCGTCATAAGCCGCCTCTGGACACGCTATCGTATCACAGGCAGCGTGGCCGAGCAACATGGAGGACGATCTCGCATCACTACTCGCATACAGGGCCGGGACATCCAAAATACTGCTCGACGGAATCGTACCATGAACGCCATGATGTTGGCTACGAAGCTCCACACTTGCACAGCTCTCCAGGCTTGCTGATAAGCGACCAAACCATCCAAAATCGTTTACGTAAAGTGGGTCTGCGTTCCCGAAGGCCGCTGAGAGTTCCACCTATAGCACCCCGCAATCGTAGGGCCCGTTTACAATGGGCTCGCTAACACAGAAATTGGGAGGAAAAGACGGGCGTTGTGTTTGCTTTTCCGATGAATCTCGTTTTGGTATGAGGCCGGATACAAGACGTACTCGAGTTTGGAGAACCTCTGGACGTCAAGAACGTTTGAAATTTTGTCAGGAAGTTCATTTATATGAAAGGGAGCAATTATGGTTTGGGCCGGTATTTGGATCGGTGGAAGAACCGATCTCATTTGGACCAGGGACAACCTCAATGCTCAGATTTATGCGAAGAGGATTATTTCAGACGTGATCATCCCTTTGCGTAGCCGGTTGGGTCATTCCTTTCGATTAATGCATTACCATGCACGTCCACACAAGTCTAGAGTCGTAACACGCTCTCTTGCCGATGCTCGCATCGACTTTCTGCATCGATGTTTGGCCTGCTCAATCGCCAGACCTCAACCCAATTGAGCACGTATGAGATATGCCCCAAAGAAAAGCTCTACAGAGTATGGATGCCGTGCATACCCCACAACAACTTTATACTTGTTAAAAAGAACGTGGGCGGTCATTCCTCAAAGTGACTTTGATGAACGATTTTAAGCATGCCAAATCGCTGTGATTGTGTGATTCGTGTCAACGGTGGAAACACAGATTATTATTTTTTTATCTTTACAATAAAAATTTTAAAAATCCTCATTTTTGCCTTTTCTTGACATTTAATACACGGCATTAACTTCCCAAGTAACATTTAAGCGGAAAAATATTATATTTACCAGCGCATTACCAGCTATAAGCTTAATAAATGATGTACAAGAGTGTAAAAATATGTATAGGACTGTACTTTAGTATAACTGTACAACTGTATACAGTATAGCTGATTAACGGCTGTATAGAGCCAAAATTTTTACCTTTAGCTTTTAAATAGCATTGGAAAATGCTAAAATACAGACCGCGGCGTAAAAAACTGCGTTCAGCAACTTTATAAGACAATAACAGAACTGTATACTGCTCTCAAATTATACTTTTATATAACCTACTTCTGCACAAGAGCATTAAATATTGTTATAGCCTGAATATTGGTGTAAAATTACTCTATTGTCCAGCCTTCAAGTTAAGCTTGATAATAGCTGTACAACGGAAATCTAGGATACTCTTAGCAAGCAGTTCCCTTTATAATAGTTTAATTCAATTCTGTCTCATGTAGAAGAGTTTAGATTTACTCCTTTTTAAAGCCTTATGCGATTGGCGTACATTTTTCCCTTTTTACAGTTTTTCGTGTTTTAGAAGATTAAAGTTATTATTATAGTGTTGGCATACACAATTATCCAGCTTATCGATTATTTTGAAACTAATATAACCTAAAATCAGTCTATTTATTGGATACAACTAATAACAACACGGAGTCATAATTTTGATCAGTTGCCAATTTATTAAGTGAACAAGAGTTAAGATACAAATATAGTGTTTGCTTCAGTATTTAAATTAGATACAATACATCTCTATAAATAAAAACAATACATTGTTTCTTTTCGCTATCAGTAACTACTATTTGGTAAATTATTATCCGATTCCTTGCTCACCGCCTTACGGGCCTTGGATCATAATGAGGTTTTCTATATTTTCAACTGAACCCTAATTAACTGTATTAATGAATATGAATAAGAATTTAAGGCAGCTTCTACAGTACTTAAATACTAATGTACAGACAATGTTACTCTTTAGGCTGAGATACGTTCTTAAATAACGACTCTGTTATGCAAAAAGCTGTATTAAGGGGTACTAGAAGAGCAAGAGCTGTATAAACTAAGGACGCCATTTTATAATAATTTATAAATTGCATTGCAATTTTACGAGATATTTTTTTGTTTGTTTTTGAAATTTCAGTACAAAATTACAAAAGATTTTAACTGTATAGTACACACAATTACGTTTACTATCAATAGAACAGTCCGGGTTACTCTTAAAACTGTTTTCAGATTTGATCACATATTTGTTGTTACAGAAAAAATGTATGTATATTCCTTATTTCGAAGGGGCGTGAGTTTTGAGCTTAAAACTAGTATACATACTCACATAAAAATATCAGTCGCAAGCATAACAACAACGATAAACAGGAAAGAGTACCTACTTACCACTTGGTTATTAAATATTTTTGCACTTATCTTCAGATATGGCACATAGTAAATAAAATGGAGAATGAATTCAACCACGAACACAATTATAATATATTTATTCTTTTATTAAGATTTTCACAAGCCTGAGTCTGTATAAAAGAATAAAAAAGAAAATTAGAGAATGGAAGCTGTATAAAAGTATCTAAATAGTATCTTAGCCAGCCAAATAGTACAGCTATTATGCAGCTGTTATACAGCTAAATCTACACTTAAAGCTGTATAATTTTGGGGCCCATTTCAGAGTTACAAGGGCTGTATAGCTTGCTATACAGTCTTTATACAGCACGTTTAACAGCCTGCAGTAAACAAATAGTCCATAATACAGCTTTTATACAGTTTAAAATGTTACTTGGGTTAGGTTAATTTCCCACAATTTGGAAAAAAATATTTTTTCTTAATTTTTACAAAATATAGTGATAAGTTGTTAACTTACATAGGAATTAAAGTAAGAAGCCAGTCTGGAAAACTAGATTTGGTAAATATTAATTGTATATTTTTTTATAGTTAAAAATGTACTTGATCCCTAGACACATTTGATGTGTGTACTTACATGTTTTAAATTCTGATATGCGGATAAATTCACATGCCTACACTGTACTGTGTTTACTATCAATACAATACAATGCTGAATTAAAAAAATGTATGTGATCGAAGCTCGACAGGCTTAATTCATCATGCAGTTATTTTATTTCATTGTTAACATTTTTATAGCCCAAACTACCCGTATTATTGAAACGACAATAGAACAAGTTACTCTTTGTTCGATTTTACGAGGACGCTATGATTTATCTCATCATATAACCGATATAGGTTATAGAAATCGTCTCAATAAAAAAAGTAAAAGTAAATACTCGATCTTTACAACAATGCCGTAACTTATAACAGGAATATTAATGTCACAGTTGACTTTTGATATCTTTCGACTCATCAAACATTTGACTGTCCTAAAAACCGGTACTTAGTTGCAGAAACTGGCAGCCCACTCGGGTCAGTTTTAAAACTATACGCGATACAATAGATGGTGTAGGTCAGAGTTATTTACGAGCGACAGACAGTGCATAAATCATCGGTGTAACATATCAATGTAATAATAAATGTAAGAGCATATGAAAGAGTTTTGTGCTCGTGAGCCGGCCGGCACGCGCGCAGCCTCCGATACGCCGTGCCCGCGGCAATCAGAAGTGGAGTATGTCACACGACTTATCAATCATAACCCAGTACACACGTCACTGATCTAGCACCAGATGAACACGGGACTTGGACAGCACTGCTCCTTTTACTAAGTGCGCTGTGATCATTAGATTCCCGTTTGGTAGACAGAGACTACTTACTACTATTGAAATTGTCTAATTCATTGTTTTAAATCAAGTGGAGTGGGCTTATACAATTACTGTTAGCTATGCTAGTAATGGTATTCTCAATACCTGCTTTATATCAAGACTAACTGGGTAATTACTTTACCAATGTAAACTGGGTTTCACTTGCAGAACAGTCAATCAACGAGACATCGGATATTCCTATTAGTTTATCCGTTCGTGATTTCCAACGCTCACTTTGTATGTAGGGGCTGGTCACAAAGATTTATTGGAAAACAGGAAAGAAACTACCTAGCGTGCCAATTAGCGAAATTATAACCTATACTCTACAATTCCACATTAATTGCCATAACTTCGATGTTTATCATAATTCTACCACTATTATTAGCAGTGTCGAAACTTCCGTCGTGTTGCGCCACACGATCGTGGTCGATTGCTATTCGGTTGTCACCTAAGCCAGTTGGATAACGATTGTTGAGTAATTGATTTATACTAATTCGAATAGTGTCATGTGTGAGATGACAGCTCTAATCATCGGATATATTACATTCTTTTATAATTCGTGTTGCGATAACGAATAATTAGTTTTTATTGAGGACATGTCATGTTGCGTTTAATCAAATGATGAAAATTTACAACCGTGGTATCACAACCGTAATTATTTAATTTGCTCTATGCCATTCGACCTAAATAAACAACAACAATGTGAAGGAGTCATGTTTCTGACAGAGTAACCCGAATTCACCGACCCCAACTGTGTCCGATTGAATTAAACCAGTTAAATTATATCATTGCCGTCCGTCTGTCGTCAGTAATTCAATTAACTGCCAGTAACCACGCTCCGATGGGGAACACGACGATCGTTTGCCTTTTATAGTTTGGTATTTTCCTTCTTCCCATTTAAAAACTGTTCATCGTAATTTTAAAGCCGACGTTTTTAATTTTTCCAAGCAATCAGAAAGGCAATTTGAATCGGATACGATTCAAGAGCAATTGTAAGAAAGATTTTATTTATAAATTGATGATATGGAACAATAACAAAGAAGTTGGCTATTCTGAGAAAAATTAGCTAACGGTTACGTTTAATGAGATTCAATAGCATTCCAATTATTTTTAATTTTTAAAAATTTCAAGTATTTTTTTAATTCCCTTGTAGGTCTTGTGATTATATCGACCGACAAAGAATTCCCACAGGAAAACTAGACTCCAAAGGGAAAATCTGTCGAAGTCCTAAGATATTATCCTGAATAAGGTATAAAATCGTGTTATACCGTCGGCTCCAATATTAATGATGATGCGCATATCTTCGCATCGGCTCTATTAAGATTCTAATCGCGTGCATATTCACTCACATTCATGTACTCGAACATGTGTCATATCCAAACCCGTCGGGTGAAGTGCCGCGTACAGAACGCGCTGAATCGTCAATTGACTATTAATGCAAATTCGCAGCATTTACATTTTGTCACCCCCGCGCTTCCTAGAGTAGCCACGTACATATGTAGTTTGTAATCAAACCGCTTACAACGCTGTAGTAGACGATTTTACACTGTTTTTAGGTCAGAATAACGCAACGTTATTCAGCACATGCGCTCTCTATATTTAGTGTTATAAGTATGTGTGACAATTAATGGTTCTACAAAGTGAGGAGAACCGTAGCCGTCGATTTACGGGAAATTATCCCGTAAATCTTGCTACGTCAGAAAAGGTGGGACTTACTGCCGGATACGATATTTTTTTAAACGTCGCCCCGTACTAGTAATTTCTCCTGTATTGTGGGTGCGTTTACAAACATTTAAACTCACCTACACAAACAGCCAGACTCGGAACAACTACTTGTAGGTCATACAAATATTTGTTCCGTGTAGGAATCGAATCCGCGACACGCAGCGCAGCAGTCAATCGCTTAACCACTGCGCCAACCGTGCCGTCAAAAAAAATAAGAATAACACTTTACTATACTACTCTTAGTTCTGAGTGGGTACTAAAATTACGGACATACAATTTTAAGACTTCCAAGTGTTGATCTCCCTGTTTCTGAAATAAACCGAGACTGCAATTTTCATCAAGTCTTCGTTCATGAAATTGATGTCTTGGTTAGTTGGTTTCTCATAAATAAGCATGAAATCTGCTTTGCAAAGTAAACTTTCGACATAACAAAATAGTTGTAAGTACATCACAATTTACAATGCAATGCAGCTGCGAAACGTCGCGGTGTCACGATACGTTAAGAAATATTACTATCACGAAAATTGTGCGAAGAAACCGTTGACTTTTAGCCAACATTTATTATTATAATTTATAACACGGTTTCATTGACACTCAAAAACTAATAAGTAACTTTTTATTATACATTATTTTATGTATCAAACCTCTTTGATATTATGCTAATAGTTTGCCTCTTGCATTCTACAAGCACAGTATAAATTTACTGTGTTACAAGTGCGTGTTACTGGTAGGATTCCAGAAAATAGGTCGGTCGGTCTAATGAGTCCCGTGCAGTTATTTGTGAGGCATTATCCAATTTTCCGTTCCACATCCATTATGTGAATGAACCGCTTCGATTCCGACGAGTGTGCGTGATCAGCCTCAGACAAACTCACGCTATTCTCAGGCACTCTCAGTTACTATCATCTTCATTCTATTGTTTAAAAGTCGGCTAAAAATTAGTGCTGTTTTCGGTTCCTTCCTTGTAAAGCTAAGTGATGAGTCACTATCTTTAATCTGAATCATTAATATCTTACTATTTAAGTACTTGTTCCAGTAACCTCTCTGAATATTTGCAATGCTCCTTTTGTTGTGAACAAAGAGCGACGTCTGCAAGTATGTAGTTTAATAAGTCATGATACCGCCTTTGATGAGATTCACAATTACAATGTGCGGGGCGTGCCCTCTGGATGTTAATACCTTTTCATGATAATAGTCTTTCTTTTGTCTTTTTGTTTATTGTACCATTTGGCTGTCGCACTGCCGCACAGCAACATTCTCCTGTCACTGATTGCTTTATTGTACTTTCAGAATTATATTGTCTCTAAAAATTGAGTGAAAACGAGTTACTTTGGCTAAGTTACAGAATCCGTACTCATGATGCAATGCAAAGCTGGTGCAATGCTCCAACATAAACATAGTCTTATCTCATAAACAAGTTCCAATCGTTTTCACGTAGAAAAGTCAGTAATTTACCTACTGAAACTCCGTGTTACACCTATTGCACACACTTGACTTTCTCCTATAAATACGAATTACCTGATGCCAGTGCATGATGTTATATGATATAATGTCTGGGAATGAAATATAATTATTAGTAAGACGTGCTGCTACAGCTTAGTTTCGACACACCGCGAGCCGTTTCAACAGATTTGGTGTTTTAATAAAGGAAGTATTGAATACAAATGAGGGAATAAAATAAAATACTGCGGCAAATAATATTTGATAGTCGAGGAGCTTAGCGGGTATCAACGCATAGCATATCCTCATCGCTATGCGGTGTGGTTGCGCGCGCGCATTAGCCATGCGCGATGGGTTGCATCGTCAACCACCCGCGCCGACCGCGTCTGTACTATCGATTGTTTACACATACACGCATATATCAGCGTCGTCAAGGTCAGTTGTCACCCGAAATTATGCTCTAGTGCCATCGCGATAGGGAAGTGGTGCGGTGACCAGCGCCGCGATGGCATACCGCCGGCGGTCACACCGACGGACAGCGATATGACCATTTGAGGAGTTTGGTCACGATCCTACGCACTCTAGCACGACACTTTAGAAGGGGATATCGACGTTGACCGATGGTTATGACGTTGGAATAACTTTGAATAGAGTAATTAGCTCATGAATACACAAAGCGAATAAGACTCCGCTGAAGAAATTATTAATAGTTAATTCTATTGTTTGCTCGAGGAATGTAGCCGCTTACTGTTAGTTGTATTATAATGTGAATATGAACAAAAAACTAAATTGAGTTTTAGTTTGGTTATTTAATCAGTTTCTTGATTGAAGAAGTTAGATGTTTAGATATAGTCAAGTAGCGCTTTTATGCTCTTTATCGATCTGTCAGCTCCATTGTAATCAATGTTGTGTGATTTCGATTAGAAATGCGAGTTAAATAAGTCAGTTACATAAGTGATGACTGCCGATAAAGATGCTGACAATAACTTGAATGCGCAGGCGCTGATTGCAATGGATAAGCCGTACAACATTTGGAACATTTAAATCTATTTTATCTTCAAACTATGTTTGTTAATTAAATGAAATCTTTACAGACCGATAAGATTTAACTGATCAAGTTATACTCGTAAATGCCAGATTGAAATTAAATTATGAGTAGGTATTACATAAGTAGGTGATGCATAGTGAAGACGTGACGTTTTTATATCACCGTTTCAATGTAAGGTTAATGCACTGATGTTCACAAAAACTAATGTATTGAATATTTGCTATTATAAATAACTGTTGTTACAGCGTATCTTAATCATACACGTTGCGAAGTTATTGAGAAAAATGCACGTCATATTTATACGCAGAAGAGTTTCGGCTGATCATGTTTGAATTTGCAAGAGACCGCACACTTTTTGTTGTCATAGGCCAAGACCCACTTTGGGGTTACAGCGCTTAGAAAGTAAATAGTTAATTAAATTCTAGAAAATTTCGACAAAGCCTTATCTGTTTTACTGTCGTATTTCCTTTTTCGACAGTACTTAAGGTACCCTCACATAATATTTAATAACAATAACCTCTTGGCATATCTAAAGACGTGTCATGATTGCCGTTAGGGCCATTAGACGATGACTTTCTAGATATAGCCCGTTATCCTATCCATCTCGCTAAGTTGCCATCTTAATTGGCAAATGTTTCAGCTAATCTGCCAGTCTGACTGGCAACTGCTATAATGATAAGCACGTGTTCGTAATTCGCATGTAAGTGCGCTTTTTTTGTTATGTTAAAAGTTTGCTTAAGTGATTTATAGTTACTTGTATGCAAATTGACTGAACAGAGATTGTTATCAGTTGTAACACAAGTAGCTTCAGAACATTTTTTTTGATAATGAATGTGCCTGCTCTTGACCTCGATTAACTGCTGACGATTTTCAATCAAGTTTAAATTGTGATTTCGAATTGTTAGGCAAATTATTTGAGCAGGGTTTAAATTCCCAGCAGGGTGAGGGATAAGCCCTATCCATATTTGAATGATTTGCACGATTTCTTAATTTAATAGTGTTATTACACTCTGGACGTTGTCCCGCGTAGGCCCCTACGCCGCGTAGACCCTTCGTAGGCGCCTACGCTGGGCCTACGTGGCGTAGCCGCTGCTTAGACGCCGCTCGAACGCTACACAAGATTAGATTTCACGGAATCACTATACCAGCTTAGTCATAGGTAAAACTGTAAGTTATATTTTTGCATTTTAGATGAACATTACAGCAATACTAATGATACTTTATTACCTGGCTGTTTCGAAGAAGTTTAACTTTTAAACTTTCTTACGTAATTTTTCATCAGCAAACGCGCAAGCGTAAGCTATATGAAAATTTCTTGTTTAAATTAAATTCTCAAATCAATTTTATCATTAAGATGGTGAGTTAAGTTGAATATAGAAGTTATTATTTTAATTATTTACCTATTAGATAATTATGCGTATGCTGATGCAATTAGTATTAAGGGAAATGGCCACCGGACTGGTGCTTTCTTTAGTGAAGGTCAGTCTTCTTATTCCGGAGTTTATTCCGGTATAGTCATACCTTTCGTAATTCACTTGGAAGTCCCTGAACCGTCTCCGGACACAAGTGGGAAGATGCAACTTCTACCTGGTAAAGTGAGGCTACCTCGACGGAACGGCAGTAGGGTGTAGATGTGTTGCTATGTCGCAAACTATGCTCCACCTCCTATCCTGCCCTCTGGTGTCTCAAAACATGCAGTCAAAGTGACTTCTGCGGTGCCAGCAGCGATGCCGTGGAAGTGGCAAAGTTTTGGGCCAACGAAATCTGAATTACAGCCATGCCAGCGACACGAAGAAGACGCAGTTATACGTAGGGATAACTGAATACGTTAACGTTAAAAGGAGTAACCTAGATGAAGTGGATAAGACAGAGATTAAAACAGAAAACAAACTAGCAGGGGATCGAGGAGAGCATTCTAATTGCGTAACACAATCAATCGGAATCCGAATCATTTTGAAGCAAATTGCTAATCCATTGCTTCATTAGAGGTAAGTTCGAAAAATTTGTCTGCTCAACACGTAAATAACGCAATGAACGTTGTTGAACTGTCAAAATGAAACCGATTCCGATTGATAATGTGTTCCGCAATGAGGGTTTTCGTGAAAGTTTACGACACCAGTTGGCACCACTGTGACAAGAGGTCTTCCAATATAAAATATATGATGACGTTCATCATTCGATTCATTCATTCGTTCATCATTCAGTCATGACTAAAGAAAATATAGGCTCTTTGACAGAGGCCTGGACCTGACGTGACAGTGCTGCCACCTAGCGAACGTCATTTCAGAAAAACCTCATTGCCCCGCGGAATAAATCAAAATAATTAACAGAAGTCAAAGCAGATGACAACTTCGCGAACAAGCTAACAATAAACAAATGTGAATATACTTAGGGAATGACTAAAACGATGAAGAATCATTTTTAAGCAGGCATGTAAGTACAGTTACATTAGCAAAGAACGTAACTGTGAGATAGAAATGCCTCATCTTACATAAGAATGATGATTTAGCTTCTGATAAAGGTAGTTAAATA
Source organism: Luperina nickerlii (assembly GCA_963855955.1). Taxonomy (NCBI): domain Eukaryota; kingdom Metazoa; phylum Arthropoda; class Insecta; order Lepidoptera; family Noctuidae; genus Luperina; species Luperina nickerlii. The sequence goes on along the minus strand of OY979681.1, from coordinate 10,026,131 downwards.
ATTTCCGACCACTCGTTCATTAAGGGTTCCGTGAATCCGATCATTTCGTCTGATATCATCATGCCGCAATACATTATATAATAAAGATATTTAATTTCAATAAGGTTTTCAACGCACGAATGATTCATTAAAACATTTCTGTGCGAATAAAGGTCAATATTAAACGCTTTTTAAGATTTACTATAAAGTAGTTTTCACACGATTACAGCGTAAAGGTGAACATGTTGTAAACATGTTGCCAAGTCGCTGAAAAAGTGAGAACTTATTTCATTGTACTTTTTAGGGTTTCATACCCAAATGACCCCAACGGGACCATCCGTCCGTCTGTCTATCAGCGGTTTGTATCTCATGAACCGTAATAGGTAGACAGTTGAAATTTTTACAGTGTGTATTTCTATTGCCGCTATAATGTTTTTTTCGGCATTTTGTGCCTTTTAGTAAAGAACCCTTCGTGTGCGAGTCCGACTCACACTTGGCCGCTTTTTTATGTAATCAAATATAAAGGCTTGTCTTGAGTCATCATTAAGACATTAACAAATATTTTACAACCATTTTGATCAATTTATTTTCGCAGTAACAATTTTACCACAATTTTATGGTCAGACTAATTTTGTAAGGTTTTGATCAGTTTTTTTTTTTGTAGAGTATTGTAATTCAATTATTTGAGGGTATAAATTGGTGTAAATGTCAGTCAAAATAACCCATCGATATTGTATTTAAAACCACAATCGCTTTATCAGAACATGGCACAAACAAGTATATAAATCGGACATGTTTGCTCACCAAGCATCGTTTCACTTAATTATAAAAGTTGTTGAACTTTTGTTTCATATATCGAGTACAGAGTGAAAGTGATTCCCTTTGACTGGGCCGAGATTAATGTACCTCGTTAACCGCCATCGGGCTATAGTGAGAGATGGGTCGAGCTGACGTCACAAGTACCCACCACCCACCGAATTGTTTCTGGACTAATCTCGTCTGACGCAATTGCACTGCATTAGAATATTTGAAAAATAAATTATGGCTACAAGCAATCTCTCTGATATGAAAGAAATATTGTGGTTTCGGAGCTAATGTCCGAGTAAATTACTTTATCTATGATGCTTCGAGAATCGAGATTCAAAATCTTATTTATGAATTATTGAGTAAATAAATCACTTTTTAATATTATCCATAGTAACTTTCTAATTCGGTAATAAGTAATCGATTTAACTTTCGTCATTTATTGTAAAAAAAGGAAGTCATTAAAAATTCATGCGTTCTTAAAAGTATGAATAATGCAAATATAAAAATTAATGGTTTACTATGAAAGGTCTAAGTACTTATTTGCATTTTAAAATAAAAATAAATTCGCTCTTTTGGTAACGTCTGTTTCGAATTGACAGCTCTCATTAAAAGTTACACCTGCTTCTATTGAAAAAAACTTGACAAAATACAAGCTAATGAGCCTACATTAATAAACTACCAGCTAATTTGCTAAGTAGGCATTCTAGTAATTGCAGCAAGTATATTAATTACACATAATTACATAACAATAGCTCACGGAACACTAAAATCACGAGTCACATGCTATTATGTTAAATAGGTACATCACAACAACACTTTAAAGACCAATACAAAATTCCTGTATGGAGATCTATGCACTATTCATTTATCAATAGGGCATACAATTGGTTGTGGAAATTAATTTAAAAGGAATAAAACGTGTGACGTGTGTATACATAGTGAACTATAAGTGAGTGCCAGAGGGCATAATGAGTCTCACGATTGTTACATAACGCTGGTAATAGATAATGCATAATACTAATGACAAGTGATATTTAAAATATATTAGGCACTCAGTGTCTCGCGTCGTTTTGTCTCGAGTGCTCCATGATTGAGTGGGGCGAATTAGATAAGCGCATTAGTGGTCGTAACTCACAGCTTTCACTTTTAGGGCCCAATTATTTAATTTTTGATTCCATGCATCTTTCGTAATAAGCCGTTGGGCGCCCGCGTCTTGATTACGCGGAACCTCCGCATCCAGAAGATCCATAGATTATCTTTGAGATAGTAAAGGCTCCCGCAGACAGGCGCGACGCAAAGTTGCTATGTGATTCTGGTAGAGTAGTTTCCATTAAGTTTTCATAGAAATTGTTCTATTATCTAGAGTCGCGTAGCGCCTATCTCCAGGAGCCATAATTCGTGAACGGAGCTTTTAAAAAAATATGCATCATTTTCAACTTATCGTCTTATCAATGGTTATGTGCGGTCTGCTGTTAGTGCTTGACTAATCGATTAGGTTAGGTCTTCGGAAATTAGTTACATTAAATTGTAATATATCAGAAACTAGAGCAACGATTATGTCTACTTTCGCGCTTATTAAACTAAAAATAATCAAGAAAAACAAGCGTAAAAGAGTTTAAAATGGCGCGTTACGCAATGTATTTTTTATTCACATTTCATCACTCAAGGGGACAGTTGGTTGATAATTCGCGTAATTAACAGCATGTTTGTGTTACTAAACCTCAGCAGCGCATGCGCATGCCACCCGGCGACATGTTTGCGCTCAGCGCAAAAACTACGCGCATTTCCAGTAATTTCGTAAGTCGTAACTTTGTAATTATTACGCTTTTAATTTTTCAAATTTTTATTTTTAATGCGTTTATTCTACTTCATCGCCGGAGAGGTTGAATGATAAATGATAAATTATTTTATTTTTGTAAGTAGGTTTGCACAAACACACGTCAATCATATATTTTTTAAACTAGATGAGGTCGACGTTTCCTATCCGACTACTCTGAGATGAAAGGCCGAAACAAACTCAGAGGTCATAGTCTCTTTTAAAGTCCAGACATAATATTGGTCAGGTTATATGAAGACCATGTAGGTCGATGTCTGAGATGGTCTTTTGAGGAAAGAACCACACAGATTGAGAGGACCTATTCAGTCAGTGCACGCATTTGTCAGAAATCGTGCAACTCAACTCAAAACTTAACGAGCTCAATGATTCGACGAACAATACCAAAGAAAGGACATTTGGGTAGGCCACATAAATTACTCAAACTGCCAGACCATGGAGAGAATAATAATAAAAAAAAAAATGAATAAAATAAATGACCCGCATCGTCTTCACATTCACAGTAATTAAAATAATGTAATACTTTACAAAGTAAGCAAATGTCATTGTTTTTAAAAAAAAAAACATTAATGTCAATGTGTATATTATAAAAAAAAAACAAAACAAAAACACTCAAAATGCAGAAATTGGAAGTAGCTCAATCCCAAGCCTTTTTGTCCTCAATATAATCTTTAACGGTATAAAAGGCTTTCTTGCCCAACTTACATTTAATCGGTTGTTATCTTATTAAAAGAAATCATTGTATGCACGAGCTGAGATGAGCAACATGTTGGAATCTATTACTATTTGTTACCGAAAGTGCATTCCTCGATATCTAACGTTAGTTATACGACCTCTGGCTAGAGATGCCAAGAAATGTTCCTAGAAAGCTTTAGTTTTATTCTTATCCACTCAAATAAATAAAATTCCTTAGTGCTGTTAAATTAGAAAATAAACACGTAACCTGAACTCTAAAAAACGCTTATCGAGCATTCCTTTAAGAGAACTTTCTCTGATAATGCATGCAGCCCGAGTTGGAAATTACTATTATATCTTTTGAAGTGGATGCGAGCGGCATCGGTATCGAAATAATAACCACTCTCTATATTAATTACGTCCTAACTCCTAGAGTACGAAGGTACGATGAGCGAGGGGGGCCCTCCCCTCTCCCTGTACATCCCCATGTACAGTCGAGTAAGCTGCTGGGCATACAGACACAGGTACTTGCAACTACTTTCAAACAATGATGAGAGTATGCTGAGTTGTAATTTATTTTACATGACACTCTTATAGATAGGTACATAAGAGAGTAACCAGAGTTGAGTACCCTGTTGTTGACCCAGACAATAAAAATTAATATTGGTAGCGAAACGCAACAATGATTAGTTTTGCCTGTATTAGTCTGGTCAGTGCTCATTCCTTCTCTCTATATGCTAGTTGCTCAGTAAACTCTGCTTGCGAGATGCAGGATTTTGTGTGACGTCAGTATGACGCGTTGTTCGCACGTGGCGTTGTAGATTACGCTACAAGGCCTTTACCCTGCTGTGGGACAATAATAGGCAGGTATTAATGTAGCTAGAGTAGATACCAAATAACTTGTTCGACTGTACCTATTCTGTAATAGGATCGGTAATGAGAGCACGACACGCATTCTCACAGATGGATGGACGCAGTCACCCGTTATTATGTGAGGCCAGATAACTTAATGAGCCACGTGGCTACTAATTACTTTGAGTTCGTTGATTAATGTATCAAGGTGTATTGAAATGTTGCGTATCGAATAGATAGGCGGTAATCTTGTAGGCTTTATAAGTAAGTTTGATATAGATTTACATACGTAGACGTAATCAAGCTACTTAACTTCCTACATACGATAAAATACTATCACCCGGTTTGTCAAGTTGAGAACTTATCAAATTCTAGCATTTTTTAAAGTGTAATCGGGTGTAAATATGACCATAGTCTGTATTAACCTCAAAAGTCCTAAATATATCCGCCAAATAAGCCTTTCGTAACCAACCTTAAAAACATAAGCTGTTTGCTTTTAAATCCGTCGACAGTAAAATTAAACGGCAAACTTAATCTTACCATAACTCCGTCATAAAACTAAATCCTCAAACTGCAGAACCAAATCCTTACCTGAAAAGAACAAAACAAACATGATTAGTAAATGAATAATTAATGTCCACCTCATAATGAGTACCGCATTAATCTCGACAAGGCAACACACGTGTTACAGGTACATAATTATTTCATCTCGGCTATCAACGCGATCGCCATCGGTTTACAATCTTAACACTGATCGGTTTCGCAAGCCGGTGGCCGGTGGCAACATTGCTACAACATCCGCCGCTGATTGCCAGCCGCGTGACATTAATTGACCCACTGACATGAGCAATGACTCGAAATTATAATAATATCATTATATAAAAACTAGCTTTTAGACTTCTACTTAGTTTTAAACTACTTTCTGATGAAGTAAGTCATTTGATGGTGTTACGAGCCATCTAAATATAGCTTTGAGTTTCTGCGCGAGGATTATTTCGTATTTTGTTTTTTTTCTGTCCACCCAAAGATTGTTTATGGAAGATTGTTATCACTATTGGCGTCCTTATTGAGACAAAATTTTTCCCTACCTTTATTTTCTTCGAACTTAAAGAAACTAAACGTGACATTGGCTAAATGTCCGACAATGACAACGCGAGCGAAATAAAAAAAATATATACATAAATTAAATAAGACAAATGCATTCTATTTACAAATGAACATAATATGTTACTCTTATCGTTTACACTAAAGCCTAATTCTGTCAATCTATCTCAATATGTTAGTATCTTTTTGCTCGCTTTATTATCCACATAGCCTTCTATCAACTAGGTTAGGGTCGGCTGGCAGTTTATCCAGATGGGGCTGAATATCAATGTTTCATGTGAAGCGTCGGCCATCTGACCTCCAGAACCTAATTAATTCGCAATCTAAGGCAAGACCAAATCTCAGACTTTCGGGATTCTGACTGCTTGGTGCAACGTATGTCATAGATGTCCGGATTAGATATTTATCTCTGCTTACACTACTCGTAGTTAATCATACTAAGGGCGAATTCCATCAAACTTTTATACCTAGAATAAGTCTTATACTGTGAATAAATTTTGAATTTTTGACAGTTTTTCCATACTAGAACTCTCAGATATCAATTTTATTCCATGGATAAAAGATATCTGACTCTGGTAAAATCAGCCCTTAGTAGTAGTAACACAAGACAATTGTATGTGTGTTAGAGATATTTTTTGTTGCACAACACCATAACCATCGTTACAAAAAGATTTTGTTTTCACCTGTATTGCTTGTTAATCTGCCCCAACAAGAAGTTTTCCTATTGGCTAAGTCCATTGTACTGTTGTAACGTAACGCCTGATAATTTATCATACAACTTTTTCTTAGTTTAACTAAACCTGCTAGCTGTCTGAAACTCGTTGTATCAGTTGAGGACGATTTATGTCAAGCTTACGAAACGTATGATATAATTGCACATAATATTCCTAGTTCTCCTTTACCTATATATGTTTCTAAAACACTGGATAGTGTATAAAACGCGTACTATTATGATATACGTCTGACTTGATAACATGTGAGAGAGCGTGAAACGTTATGTGATGTAATAACTTTTTTACGTGTTTGTACTAAACCCGAAAACCACCTGGCACATGCGCCAACTCACGGTCACCCGATTCTCAAGTAAATAGCTAATAGCTTAGACTTTCACTAACAATAACAATCATTTTAATTTTGGTGCTGACACTGTTCTGAGGCGGTTTTGGCTATTAAACCCAAATAATAAGGACGAAGCGCATTCAGTCTTTCGTCATTTTCCAAATAATACCACAGGACAAACGCCAGACATTACACAAAGTCGACAGATTTATAATTTACAATCAGCTATTCAACCGGTTTAATGGTTTAAATACTAAAAAGGTAAAAAGAAACCTGAATAGCACTTTTACGTCCAACACTCTTGATTGAAATCAGTTTTCTATCAGGCCATAAATAGAAAATCGATTTGCCAAGCTAATGAACGTAAGTGTCGGCACTTTGGACGTTAAACAGATAAATATTAAGGTCTATAATTACGCTGTGGTGTTATGACTGCAAGTAGTGTTTACTGGAAACTCTCGCCGAAGCGAAAGTTCCACATGACATGTGTGGATATGTTTGACAATTCTCATGTACTTAATAGACGTGTCTGTGACAGATGCCAATCGTGCGAACGATAATTTTGTTTTCATAACGAGCTATGACAGTTTAAATTATAGTAAGAGTGGGCTATTACTGAAATATCAAAAGGCGTAATGTTCTTTAATGCAAGTTGAAATAATTGAGGAGAGAAAACCATTTCAAATTGAAACCTGAATTTCACGAATGTTTTTTCAAATATCAAGCTTGCTTAGTAGATTGCTAGTGATGCGGATGTCATCTAGGAGAAAATTAACCAAGTAAACGTAAGTACGTCACTGGTTCGAGCAACAGTTACGCTGCAGCGAAATTGCAACATCTAGTTTTAAAGGAAATTTTCTCCGCCTATTACTAACGGTTACCGAGATAATCACAAGTATGTTATTACCAGATCTACTTTCGATCTCAGCTAACTCAATACGGGAACTTTATCTATCTTAAGTAACATCAAATACCTCTAAGTACCTTTCATTTCAGAGTTCTTGCTAACTAAAGGAAGTATTGGCTATTTGACGTGTGCACATAAACCGGACGCATCTAATGCAGTTTCTCTTTAGTCGGTAGCAGGGCTGGCGGTCAGTTACACCGTGCTAAAGATAGAGAAATTAGCTGCGCAGGAGTGCGCGAGTGAATGCACTCGAACGCTGCGCCCGCGCCATCGCCGCCCCGCCCATACCATATACGATCAGGCGTAAACTGAGAGATCGATTACCACTAATTACTGGCCTCTGTGCAAAAGCCTCCTGAAATATTGCAAGCCGACTGTATCTCGGCCCTACGATGGTTAATAAAACAACATAGCTCTATACATATACGATATATTGGCACATGGCTATATAAAGCCCTGACGAGCATATTTTAACGCTCTGGATTTCAGTACACTGCAATTAATATGGAAGATTGTTTATCACAGGAACTGATAATCAAATTACAATTATTACGGCAGAGTCTCGGCCAGGACATGCGCCTGTCTTATAATCTGATTAAAGGAACCTACAATCTGCATATTCTTAACGAGAAAAAAAATGGAAGAGCAAAACATATTTTTCTCTCGAACAAGTTTTCCCAGGATTATAATCTTGCGTTTAAGTCTTCATAATATAAATACTTAGGCAAATATTTAAATATCTGTTTGATTCTTGAAAGTAGACAGTAAACCCTTTCGCGGCCGTCTATCGGGCAGTTTAGATCCAATTACAGTCCGCGCGGATATTAACAATCATAGACTTTCCTTGGGCATTCGTCAAGCGCTGTTTTGAAGCGTGAAAGCGGGTTGATCGCTTGATCACACGACACTTGTCGCTTGTGACTTCACGCTTTACGCGATATTCAATTATAAGTTGATCGCTTTCTATCGCACACGACGGTAATGCTTGCGTATGGATACATATGGGAGCCTCACGACATTTGAATCGAGTAATAGGCGTTATATATTCAGGATTTTGATACGAGTTGGGTGCTTGTCAATTCGCACAATTATTCAATAAGTGTTTTCCAAGAGACCAAGTTATATTAACAATAGGAATGCTGTTAGTTAAATTGAAATCAAAGATGTTTATACAAATGTAACTAGTAATAGGTACATAATAATTCAAACGCATTCTACATGCATAATTACATAAATCATCTGACAAACTTTCCAAATCATAATGCAAACAAAAGTGTTAACTTGCAAAGCAGTCGATACTAAGACAAGTGTAGTACATATCACTATCTATTCATCACTTACTTGCTAATTGCCTGTTAGCATTCCTCTGCTACCAACATGTACGGTTATCACCTTATATACGAGGATATCTGATTAACTCTTGTAAGACTAACTGATTACACACGCGAACTATGAAGCAAAAACTTCCTTTGTTACACCGCTTACATATTGAGACTTGAGACTTAAAGCTGGCACGACTAGAAGAGTCGTAAAAGGCGACAACGCTTCTAAGGTGTGGTTTCTTATTAATCGTAAAGATCTAAAATACCATGCAAATAAATTTTCCTAGAAATTTTATTAACAAAAGTTTTATATTTAAGCCACATTGTGCTTACAACTATCACAACTGTACAGTCACGAGCACTAATATGTCAACACTTGGCTACTTTCAATTGCGATTTTTCGTGAAATAACGAATGCAACGTTACATCACATCACATCACATCATTCATTTTTTTTTCTTCTTTTTTTTTTTGTTGAAGTACGACACTTCACACAAGCCTATGGGTTCGAAAATACTTTGTTCGTAATAAGATAAAATTTCATTCAAAACTAAAGGAGAAAATCGTCTTTGAATAAAGCCAAATGTATACATACTTATGCTCGTGACTGTACTTAGAACAGAAATCTAACTAACTAAAATCATTTTAATTCGTACTTGATGGCGTCTCTCATTTAATATTCACAGATCTTAGCGTTTTATTGAAGATTGCTGCGTTCAGAAATAGATGAAAAATAAAGTCATAAACGCGACGGCCACGGTATTGAAATAGCCAGGTTATTTAAATCACACGGGTATCATACACAGACATCATAGATCCAGAGCCAGACTGAAAAATATATAAAAGTATTTTATGTTGACTGTTATTGCAACTACACCGCAAGCTAACTACTAGAAAACTAATCAATAAGATATGTAGAGTTTATGTTAAGGCTGCAAGTAAATGAAATTCATGCAAGTGGAAAAATTTTTTTATTATGAGTGAATCAATCGCAATTTAACGCTAGCAATAATACTTATCTAAAATTTCTTATTAACTCTTAATTCAAATTTTACTGATTATAAGTCCATACATTTAAAGAAAGAAAAGCCGGACTGAAGATTGGAAGGTTTTCATTAGAAATACGCCGAGTACTCATTTATAGTGGGCCATTTCGGTAGTACTCGTTATAAGCCGAAACTCGGTTTGACTACCGAAGTACTCGAAAATAAATAAACTTATAACCTGACCTCTTTACAATATTAATGTAGATTAGTTATTGTCAGAAAAATCTCGTGAAAAAAATGAAATTTAATTCAATAATCACTTTCTCGTGGTAATCTTAGATATTGATCTAACTCTACAGCGATGACACTTTTCGGAGCTTCACACTGTTTTTTTTTTTTTATTTGAAATGGGCTTGCTCTTGACTCTAGTCTAGGTCAGAGATGACAGAGACAAAGTCTACGATGGAGTGAGCTCACCCAGAAGAAGCCTGTTCACTCTTACTTTGAAGAGATTCGGGTTGTATGCACTCGGAAACACAAACGCAGGTAGAGAGTTCCACTCTTTTGCTGTGCGCATTATAAAGGACATTTGAAAACGCTTAGTGCGAATTGGTGGAATAGCAACTAGGTAGGAATGGTAACTTGTAGTGCGTCTGGATGTCCGAAGGTTGAAGGGGGCCGGTGGAATGAGGTCGTGGAGTTCTTGGGCACACTCACCGAAGTACAATCTGTAGAAGACCGACAAGCAGGCAACCTTGCGGCGATGAGCCAAGCTGTGAAGCTTGGCATCCACCAGTTTTACGTCGCCAATGAGCCTTTTAGCTCTGCGTTCCACCGAGTCAAGCGCGGCAAGTTGGTATTTCGCTGAGCCATCCCAAAGGTGGCTGCAATACTCCATCTTACTGTTGCGGCACTGTAAGCTAATTCCTCGGAGCATTTTCAAATACTTGCATAGTATTCTTCTATAATATTTGATGCGTTTCGTACGTTCCCAATACCTGCGTCTAATAAACCATACAATATAATACCGAGCAATACTTGGTACTCAGTTAATCGGTAAAACTTGTACTAGGCGCATCTTTAGTGTTCATGCTTTTACTCTACGTGTAAAACAAAACAACTAGTCATTTCCAGTGGTACATCATTCGTGAGTTGAACTTTCAGTGGCGGCTCCTTGTACAGACAGACGTGCATTGTTCAGTGTTCGTGCTACGTGGACGCGACGCCGCGACACCAGTCTACAACGCGTTCACACCATCTTGACTCACGATAACACGCAACTGAGGAAACCACACATTACAGATCTTATCCAGCCAGTTTCAATGACTAATTATTTGCTTAATGGAACGGAATTAATAGCGCGATTAACTATCAACACTTTTGTATAAAAACTAAGTGTCGTATGCTCTAATAGCCTTATTAATCTAATAAAAGTACATGCAAGGTACTAAGCAGACGTGCAGATACGATATTACCACAATATTGTAAAGTGACAGTAGAAAAAGTGGGCTGCAATAAAATATAACGAGCAAGAAAAAATAGCGCGCGCTTATTACATTAGGTACTTTATCGTGAGATTTCTATCGCTAAACTAACAATGTCGGTATTTATTTTCAAAAGTGTGTAAGAAGTAAAAGTTATTGTGTAATAGTTTACAAAAAAGTCGGTAACAGATAATACAGTTACATGGTTATTGATAATGATTCATGATGTTCACGAATCGCATCTCGTTGGCGATATCAATTTCATGATCGCACGTGAACGATCAAGCGCTTGAAAAGTAAAGGCAGACCATCATCAAGCTAACAGCAAAAATGCATTCCGCCGAGAGAAAACGACTCTAATGCGATGCAGTCGTGCAAACTGCAAATGAATAGCAGTACCAGCTGCAAAAAGCCGTCCTTTTATAGAGGCCCTGAGTATGAAAGTGGAAACATCAATGCGGACGTTATAATTTGCGCGGTGCATTTCCCGTTACGTACGCCGCATTCGGCCGTGACAATTTTCCATGTTGCACCTCGGAGACGCCTCGTAATGACAGAACGGCACTAATGAAACAACAGACAGCCAATAATAAACTTCCTGTGTAATGAGAGACAACAAGCACGATCTACGAACACGGTTACTGAAGCAATTGAGCGGCAGGCTGCAGGCCCAACCACAACGCAGCCTAAGGTACAATCGACCATTATAATATACTTTTTAGCTAGGTATTATAAATTACGCTCCATTCAGATAAGTAAGCACAAAGAAGGTATAAATCAAGAGGCGGAATAATTGGAATATATCCTGATATACATGCGTAGTTCCGTTTAAACTCTGGTAGGTTTTAAAATAATTCAAATTGTAGCTGAGGAATGGGTCTGACTGTCAAATACTTGTACATATTCCGTAAGAGGTATATCCATATATCGAGGTGTAATCATTACATTGCCTCTGAAAGTAGACTAATGACCGTCGTTAAAATAATGTAAGCGACATTAGAGCGAGCCGCTGCTATACGTTTCGACTTCGGATATTTTTTTAATTCTTTCATTATTTTAGAAAGAGTGTGATAGTTTCTACTAAGACATTTCTTCTAATATTAGCTATATTACAGTCCGGCCGTCGAGAGAACGCCTGTCAGTATGACAAATCCAGCACAAAGAAAGATCAAATTCGCAAAACATGTATTCGTTTGTCTGAAACTGACAGGTGTCAAGAACGCATTTTTTCGTCGGCCACACTGTAGCAGTCAGCAGCCCAGAGAGAGAATCCTTAATTAACGTTATTTTAATGTCAGTAGGAAACTTGTTTGGCAATAGAAAGCTTCCGTTCAACAATTTGTGTGGGCAGAAAACCCCCAGCGAACAAACAAATGTTGTTGCACTAACATGGCCGCATAACGGTTGGTTGCAGGCTATTGAGTAGATGCACCTGCGCCGCAAGCCCCGAGGATGAGCCTTTCACTGGCGCATATCGAAAGTGCAGCGTTGATGCAACGCGACCCTCGACCTCTGCCGCAATGCTGCCTTTTGTATCTGATCAGATTGATACTTATGATAATTGTTGTTTCCAATCAAATCTACAGAAGTTTGTGGATATCATGATTGGGTATCACGTTTCTTGTATGCTTCTTTATGTGCAGGTATTTCGTGTTTGATTGACGGCTGTGGCTTTGTTGTATTATGTTGAGGCGTAGGTTCTATTACGTGTTAATGCTTCTTCTTCAAATACGATTTTATAAAATAATCTACTACATCGTGCTAACATCTAACTTTTTAACCGACTTCAAATAAGGAGGAGGTTCTTTAGTAGGAACACTTGCACAACAACTCTTCTTTTCAAGTAATGTATCTTCTCATAATTACGATCATTTTCCTGCAGCTCCTGCACATGCACACTTGCGATAACATAACTCACCCTTGGCATTAAACATTGATATCTACTGAAAAAGCAGTTCATTAATATCATAGCACCAATAAAACACGCCACACTATTATGTTTCAAAGGTTTCTGAAGGAGGGAAGATAACTCAGTGCCCACTGGGCAGGATAAATCGATGATAAAATACGCTCCGTAAGAATTGGCATCAGTATTAATGGTTAACTGGCCTTCTTTGGTTAATGGTGGTCGGTTAACCAGCTGTCATGCGGTTACCATTTTGCAGGACAAATCGCGGCGGCCCACCAGCTGAGAGCACTCGTAAACATGTAAATTCATAAGTTGCAGAGATACTTCGTGCATGATAAAGTATACGCTCACAGCAACAAAGGACTCTGATGGACTCAATAAGAGATCAGAAACTAAACTTATGATAGTCGTGTCCCAGTATTTACTTAAAAAACCAAAAGTAACTTGTTCCAGTATATAATGTTTTAGATAATGTAGGCTAAAGGTAGACATGGGTATGTTCTTTACGAATTTTGTAACATCAATGATGTCACACTTCAGTCCATAAATTACTAAAATAGGCATGTAGTAAATATTCGTCGTTAATAACAATAATCCGTTTTTTAAGTGTCAATGTTATAGCCTTAAAATGTGACAATGACAACTCCTAAATGGTAATATATTCGAGTACCTACCTCGGATTGTTATGCTGTTTTTGTGTTGGGCAACCATTCGGAATATAACATTATGAAACCAATCACGTTCTGATGTCGCTGCGGACGTTATTTTATGTATATTATCAATATCGAAATAGAGTCTTACCTATACACTATAACGTATGTAAAAACCTTATAGTCTTCGGATTAATAAAAAAATATTCTAAAGTAATTACAGTTGGACGTTATCATAAAATAAATACGTACACGTTAATCCGCAAACCTCGGTTTACACTGCACATAAGTCGTAAATAGTTTATGCAGTAGAATGTTGATTAAAGTGAAGTTAAACTAGTTCCGAATGACACCGCCATCGGGACATTAAGATCGAAGATTACACAGCCTACTAACTTGAAGTAGAAACGAAAGTAAACAAATTTAACTAACAAACTAGTTTTAGCCGTGCGTGCAGCCAACAGATTATACGGCAATTAAAACAAACGCAAAAAAAATGCATTTCTCCAATAACGCAACTTTCGTTTTTAATAAAACATCTGTGGATTGCTCCCCGCCATATGCTAGTATCGATTATAATAGTTGGACATCAACGCGACTCTTCAAAGGAGTCGTTCAGTCAGCGAACTTAGGAATGTGAGTCCCGTTTAGTGATGAGCGAAGCCCGCAGCGTTATAACATCTTCCCTATATTTTCCAGTCCAATCACTAGAATCGCCTGCGCAGCGATCGTCCCGCCTGCGCTATCGGCTAACTAATTCAAATTAACCCCACGATACTGTTACAATTACGACGCACTTAAATGCAAGATACAGGGAAGCGCCGTTGTATTAATGCTTAATAGCAAATTGAATGAGCAACGATCATGGTTGAGATATAACAAAATGCCTGCAATCAGTTCGCGGTGCCCTCGGGCTAATAGGTAATCCTATATCTATCTAACTCATAACGTTTTACACGACGGTTACAGTAATACGCGTAATCTGAACATCTCAGAGCACCATCAACGGTAATTACACATCAACGGTGACGGTAAGCGTAGTAAAGACAAGATCGACGTGAGATAAGAAATTAAAAATACTTTCACTGCGTAATTGCTGTCAGTAAACACTAATAAGGCGATAAACTTGTACCGAAACGTACTTACAGCTGCGTGAGGGCTCAGCGAGTCAATCGTTAGAAAGTAAGACAGAGGTTGTAAGAAAAACTCGCACAGTTACGGAAAGTACGGGAAAAGTGTGGCCGATGGGAAGATGCATTTTTCACAATGGATGAATGTTCATAGGCGTTATTTTAGTTCTTGTCAACACATACTGCTATTGTTTGCGGGATGCCTGAGTTTAACAATGTTGTTCAACAATCTTGATTGTTAGTTAGTGTTGCCTCAAGATAATAGCACCTGCGACTCACTGTTGCATGGATTGAAATAGGTATGTTTACTTTGCTTTGAAATTACTGAAGAAAATTTATCCGTTGCTAACTAGCCCCTTGGTACGAAGAGAGTGCAAGGGATATCAATTGACATTAAAAAACGGCATTGTAAAAAAGAAAGCAAGCAGTCTTCACAACATTATGTCACATCGACTCCACGTGCTTTTAGTAGCTACTGAGTGACGTAACGTAAGGAAGGGTGGTAGTTCCATAATTGGCAAGGCACCTAGTAGTGGGTGTAGCGTCATGTTGATACAGTCTACTTCCGAGCGTAGCGCAACGGCGCGGGCGCACGTGACGCGCCCACGCGCAGGGCTGGCACGTGAGCGTTAATGAATAAGCTAACATAGGACTCGACTGTGTACATTATTGTTATCGCATATAAAAGCCAAACAATAGAAAAAAGTATTGAGAAATTAACTAAACATTACGGTAACTGTAATGTATACTTTTACTGTTATACATGATTGTTAAATGGTTTAATTTATACAGACTACTCAAACATACATCACACACACACACAACAGATACGTACGACACATGACATATACACGTACCAAATTCACAATAGAGAGAGGCATTTATTATGTATAAAAGTTTTTTTTTGTTTTTAAGTAATTGTATTTTTTAACCCCCGACGCAAAAACGACAGGGTGTTATAATTTTGTGTACTCAACCATAGCTTCTTACCCAATGTAATATAGTTTGTATAAATTGGATAGAGTCCTGGCACCCATAACACAAGTTTAATCTTAGCTCGGGTCCCAGTGGAGATAGTCAGTGATTAAAATGCAATTTAAAAACAATATTTTTATAGTATTAACCTCTAAGTAAATTGTAAAATTGGAAATAAAGTTAATCGTTTTTTTTATTTCAGCATCCATTAGATTTTTTGAACGACACAAGGAAAAAGAAAAGACTTGAATAAGAACAAGATTCAATTAGATAATTTATGATGCTTATACTCAAATATTACAAGGTCCGTAAATATTATAATATCTTTGTGTAAGTTTGCTAACAACCCTATGGACATTGAATAGTCCTCAATAGAAGCAGCAACCATAGGTGACTCCCATACATCTTGTCAGTAATGACATGCGACGTCACGTGTCGACCATCTTGCGTAACAAATGAAAATCGCCGCTTTTCCATAGCCGTCAGTTACGTAACGGAAAAGTTGTGCAAGTGCCTACAAAATAAACATCAACTTTGCACAAGAGGAAAGTTCAACGCGTTCGACAGTTCTCAGAGGTCTTGTTTAATAAAACCATGGTCATTATAATGAAACATACATACAGGTAGGTATTTTATGGGGAAAAACGACGCATGTATGATTCAGACGCCGAGAGAAACTAAACGATTCGTATAAGTATATACGATGGAAAGGAATTAACGTTTGACGGTTTAGCGCTTTGAAATAAGCGAGCAATAAACCGTTGAAATTACTCTGCTATTTTAAAAATCGCGTGCGTAATCAATCGCTAGATTCGCTAGTTAATCCGCTTATTTTGGAGCCCTGCTCAAATTGATGGTCTTAACATTAAATGAAATGTCATCTGATACAATCTGATCTCTGTATCATTTTTTCTGCGTACATTAGCAATTATGTATATTACAAGATCAGTGATAAGATGTATGTTTAAGTAACTGTTATTGATACCTTGTAACCTGGACATTGAACTGTTCGGAATTTATGTCCTTATAAGTTGTTAGATAACGATGGCCATAATTTATTAGATGAGGGGATATCAACACATGGTGTGCTGTGGACCGATGGTGTCTTTGCCCTTACGCTAGGAAGCATCCCATATAAAGCTAACTTAAGGGTATCTGCCCAGTTCATTGGACTTTTCTAAGCTATGATCGTAGCAAGATACAATGCAGTCATTTATTTTCTTTAATTTCCAATTAAAACTAATCAGTTTGATTTATGATGACAGTTACTTGAGGTGTATGCATTGGTCGACTCGAGGTTTCTAATGGCAAAAAATATACAAAAACATGTTAGCTGCGCTAGGCAATGTGTTTGTCTTAAAGAAATATTTTTCAGTAAATATTTTGTCACGTACTGCAGTTGCAAAAGTAAAATAAAAAGGTTCGTGTACGTGCGCTTGCCCACACCTGTCTGCTACATCGACGTAAGAATGGGCGTGTCGATCTGCGGCGTTTCAGAACTGCGCCCGCGCAATGCACCCAGATTGACACTCATTGTTACATCACCCATTCACCAGCTATCTCGATCGTCCATTATTTTAACACCTATCATTATTTAATTACAATCAAGTGGACAATTGCCTCCTTGGTGCAGTAAATCATTACGTAGGAATTATACGAAACAATAGAAAGTTGTGTGATTGGTGCCATGACAACGTTTTTTGGTTGATTTCAGAATTATTTATTGTTTCTCAGAGAATGAAATATACACGAATTGTGTAGTTATGTAACGTTAGTGGAATCGACAGGTCACTTTACGTTTACTTTGTTAATATTACCTACCCGTTTTAAGGCTCGTACACACAGGCGCGACGCGACACGCGACACAAAGGGACCGCAAGTCGCGCAACGAGCGGTGCCTTTGTGTCGCGTGTCGCGTCGCGCCTGTGTGTACGAGCCTTTATTCGTCTGCTGTTATTGTATATGTTATGTCCTATTTACTATGTATATTTATTAATTTAGATTTTTAATTTTAATAGATTTAAAATAGAAATAACATTCATTACATACATTAGAGATACAGCTATTTAAAAACATTGTAGGTACAAATAACCTATTCAAGTAAGTAATATTTACTTTACTAGATTACAAATGTACTTTCTTCCACTGTAACTGATACTACATCACCTGACGCGTGGAGATGATGTCAATGCTTAAGCACTAAGCACACAATGGAACGTAACGCACTCGTAACTTCGTAAGTAACGTTCAACTTGCGCAAACGCAGCGCGAGATGGATCGCGGCTGCCGAGAGTAATAACCTCGCTAGTCACAGCCACTATGTGTGTCGCAGCTGTGAAGCGAATATACTCTAGTCAAACTGACAAAAAAGTTTAAAAACCTGAGATATATTCCATTCAGTACAGTTATAAGAGTGGCAAGAATTGTCGAGGTGATGTTGATTTCGGTTTTAAATTCAACTAGTGAGAAGTACCGGTTTCCAAGCATTGGCTGTAACGATTGTCATGGAGATTTACATGAAGATCAGTGTGCTTTTCAAGACATTGAAGGGTCTATCCAACTACACAAACGTGGTAATGAAAATGGATATATCTTTTTGGAAACTCCCTCTGTTCTAACATTTGGTGATCTGATTGGTAACTTGTTGTGGTCTACCCAAAATCTGGCTGGAATAACATGCGACGATGTTTCTTAACCGCTTTTAATATTAAATGGGCGGTCTGAAGGCTCCATATAGGTATGAGATGCAGTCAATGAATTTCGAAAACGAAAGTTTAAAATTATTGACTTAACTAATGATTTATATTAATACGTGGGGCATACTGAAAGTTTCTTGATCTGGCCACATATAATAAAAGAATGAAAAAACCATTATGGAATTCGAAAATGGAACTCTTTGGGAAAATGTTGTTTTTAATTTACGAGACTGTCATTTGTTTTTTAATTGTGACGTCCTTTCTAAAATTGTGTGTCGCTATCAAAATGAATATAACTAGTGCACATTTTCGTTCAATGATTTTTTATGATTTTCGTTGTGGCTTAAGTCAACAAGAGAGTTGCCAGAGACTTCAATTGGCATTTGGTGATGAAGCACCATGTCGCAGCTCTGTGTATTCGTGGTTTGGAGAATTTAGACGTGGACGTGATCATCTCCATGACGAGGTACGTGAAGGTCGGCCGGCGACTGCGGTTACAGAATTTAATATTGCCACCGTACGACAACTTATTGAAACTGACAAAAAAATTACTTGCCAGCAAATTCGTGCTTTGTTAGGCATTGGAATGAGCCAAGTGCAAAACATTTTACATGTGCACCTGAAAGTTTGGAAGCTTTTGCACTCAATACCGCATGACTTAACGGAGGACCAGAAACGACTGCGTGTCCAGTGGTGCCGTCAAATGCTAAAAAAGTTTAACGGAGGACAGTCATTGGCTGTCTATAATATCGTGACAGGTGACGAAACTTGGGTGTACTGCTTTGAACCCGAAAGAAAAAGCCAGTCGGCAGAGTGGGTCTTTCCTTTTGAAGATTTGCCAACGAAAGTTAAGAAAAGTCGAAGCATTGGTAAAAAATGGTTGCTTCTTTTTTCGGAAAATCAGGACATTATACCACAGTATCGCTTGAAGATAAAGGACAGTGACTGCAGATTGGTACGTCAACACTTGCTTGCCCAGTCTTTGAAAAAGTTCGCCAAAAGCGTCCTCGAAGCAATGTCCTCCTTCACCACGATAACGCATCCTCACTTTCCGCTAAGGTAACAGAAGCCTATTTGAAGGCTTCAAATGTGGAACTGATGATGCATCCGCCTTACAGCCCGGACCTCGCAACCTGCACCTTATTTTTGTTTAAAAAAAATAAAGACAAACTTGGAGGCACAAGTTTTACGAGCCCTGAATCGGCGATGAATGCGTTCCATGAAGCTATTGAAGAGGTCCCTAAGGAAGGCTCGTCCTACTGCTTTGTACAGTGGTTTCGGCGAATGCCAAAATGTATTAATTGTGAGGGAATATCTTTAAAAACATTAAATGTATCGTAAGTCTTATATCTAGTCTTATTTATCAGAATCCAGAAACTTTCAGTATGCCCCAAGTATAAACTTTTGCAATTGCAAGTAATTTATTAATAAACAGGGAATATAGATATTAACAAATTCCATCTAAGCTGCAAAATAAAATGTTGACAGGTTGATGAGAGTATTGCATTTATAAATATCATAAGCCTGTCAAACATTTTTTTAAATTATATTTGAGGAGAACAAAATAAAAAAGTCGTTTGACTTGCACAGCGAGAGACAAACCACTAATGTTCCACCAGAAATTAATTTTGTTGAATGGAATTTCTACATGAAGGAAAGAAAGATTAAATTAAGTACTCCCTTGCCTGACTATACAAATGGCACTGAATTGCTAGTAAAACACTGATATTATTCTTCGGGTCGAATCTAAGCGGGTCGAGTGGGCGCGGACCCTTCGCAAAGACATTACCACGAGGATGAAAAATTACAAAGACCAACAATCCATTGTAGTGATTTCAAGTCAGTCCATTATATTCATTGGAAGGACACTCAGATTGATCAGCAAGTGATTGTTTATAATGACTATAGAATTCCAGACACATTCAGCATGACTATAGAATTCCAGATACATCCTGTTGCTATTTTATGTGGATTTCGAACGAAATTGATCAACAAGAGGACGAGTATCGAGTTATAGATATACCTACAAATGTAGATATAACTATACTTGAAATGTCAACAGCAACTCTAAAAGGAAAAGCAAGAGACCTTTAACAGTGCCCTCTTCCTCCGAACCCTACTCGGTTAGACAGATCTGTTATTTGTAAGTCCTTTTAATTGCATGCTCCTTAACTTTTTGCCTATACCGACGTCGCATTTCTAGAGAAAACAGAACCAGTTCAGTAATGAACTTTTACTATGGGCATTTTAATAAAAACAAACAATTTAAGACTAAAAGTTAGCAATTTATACGACACAACTATAAGTTTAACGAGCTAGGTGAAAACTCAAATAAAGCTTTGCGTTGCTCCATTACCAGCATAACAATTGGTTCTCATAAAACAATTATTTTGGCGCGCGAATTTTATGCGCACCATCAAAACTCAGTAACCATAAACATGATTCTAAAGTCACTTCCCACGTAAATGTTACAAATAAATGTATAACGTTTTGGCAAGTGTAATGGCCGCCGTAAATCATACATCCACTCTCAAGGCGCTTATCTACACTCTAAATAATATCTCAAGTTTGGCTGTTTCCCAACAACTATACTAAGAACACGCCATTTGCTCTTAAACAGGGAAGTTAAATAACTCAATAGCAATAACCCGAGATAAACGTAACCCGAGAAGAATGTTGTAGATTCCGATCTAATCCTTATGGTTTCTAATAGTTGCACAATTAAATCAACTATATGACCAACATGGTCAGTCAATTTTGGTTAAAGACTCTCATAAAACTGAGCGCCATAATAACTCTGATCCGGTTTGCCGGTTTGCCGCTGAGTAACAAAGGTGTGGTGGAAATAAATCTAATCGACAAGATATATCGAAACCATAATATAATATTGGCGCATAATGTTAAGAAACAAAGCAACGAGCTAACGATGTAACAGATAAAAATGAACAACATGTAAATAAAACACGACACGTATCGCAGATGAGGCAATTCTTCGAAGGCGATGTTTTGTCCGGACCTAACAAATGACGATGTGTCCGCTCCTCCGCTCGCTCTAGCAACCACAAAATTATAATTTATTTATACTGATACCTGATATAGGTGCTTATTAATCCGCATAAGTAGAAGATATTCATGTCACATTAAGTTCACAAGTGAAATAAAATTTTCACATTTTACAGAATCTAAGCCTGAAATCGTTGAAGTTTAGATCTCGAGTCCTATGAAAGCGCTTGCATATTAATATTCTTAAAAAACTTCAAATGTTTTGATTTGATTCATTCATCTTATTCTGCAGTAAGACAAGCTAATGAACGTCAAATTCTCAAACAAACTGCCTTCAAACAAAAAGATGAATCATACCACAACCGGTGTTTATCAAACACCATATTTGGGATGGGATATGATTGATTTTGGAGGATTCTTTGTTTTTTTTAATACCAAATTTCTATGTTAATATTCGACGTTATTATAAACATGGCAGGTCCAAGATATTGAATTTATTCTTCTTTGAAACGCTCTACCTAATCTATGTAATGAGTTTACGTGTTCTAACAATGTTACTGATTGTAACGAAAAGTAGGACGTCGATACGTGTTAATCATATTCTATCCGCAATTCAGCACACGTGCGGAATTATTTTATGTCAATAGAGAACCAAACTGCCGAGCACAGATTTAAAACAGGTTCTGAATAGGTCATTAGTTACTACAATAATGACAATAAAAAATCTTTCGCCGTATCTGTATGATTAAAATGGATGCTGCAAAAAAAAACATTGTATAGTTGGCTGTAATAAAAATTCTATAATTTACATTTTACAGCTTGTATATTTCATTTATTTCCATTTTACATGTGGGACTGCAAAAAGCGAAATATCATTTTGTGTTAAAACTTTTTATACACATGGTTCTTGGACTCCCCTGGGAATGATGAAATGTAAATAATGACTTATAAATTATGAAAGAAAACGAGTTACAAATGACCATACTGGCACTATTCTATCGCCATTTACGGCATGCGAGGTGAGTGAATGTGCCTCACTCATGGGTTCATACAATCGCTATGTCTATCGCTCACAATCGCTTAATTGATCTCGTCGGTGACGAGTAGTAAGTAGTTAGTTCCGTTACTTCGAGAAAATACCAATCAGCATCGAGAATCTGGTATTAGACTGTCTTGCAAAAAATCTGGCAAGCGCAGGAATTTGCGCGACATATTGTCCTTACATTAAATGTACAAGGTGTCTTGCATACATAAGAAGTTCTTACATAATATGACTATCATAGGCATCATAGCAGGTATTGTCTTAGCAGATAAGATAGGCAATTACAGGTAACCTCAAATGAGCAGACTAAGAACATTTACTACATTGGCTTAATTGAAGGCTGAAAATGAAGGTTATTAAAAAAGATAATTAGTAATTATAATTAAGTTGCTTTAGATTAGTCATTTAATATTCGCTTATACAGTTTGATTTATTAATTCAGTTTCGTATGACAATTTATATGAAATGGAAATATGATAAATGAGACCTACTATGGTGGGTACTTACTAAAAAGAAATAAAATAATGGTGTACTATTATTTAAATGGTACTCTTAATAGCCGCTATACGAGTTGCGATATACATCGAAACGCAAACAAAGCAATCAAAAGCATCGAGCATAGCTGCGTGTACGCTGTAATTATCACTCGATTCGATGCAGGTACATACATCATAATTTAATAAGAACTGTTCCCTATTCGAGGCAGCAGACAAAAGGCGTTAACGCAATAGAGATGCCCTCACAAAGAGACGGACGAACAGATGCGCGAGTGGAGTCGTGGTATTTGTCTGTAAATCACACGAGCAAACAGCGCGCACACCACCGGGGCGCAGGCGCGTGGTGACAACGGCGTAGGTGAGTGTACCTGCCATCAAGGCTGCGTTCGAGCATACCTGCCCCTACCTGCCTATCTCGCATTCTTGTACTATCTGCAAAGTATCGGAAGGTTTGCGCGTGTGTCGTAACGGTGCCTGCGTGCTTGCTGCTCAAACTGAACTTTGCATGACTGTCCTCGCCACAAAATCATTCTAATCTTGCCAGTTCTCATAGCTGATTGACAATGCAATTATGAATATGGTAATACTGTTTGTCAGACCCTCAACATTCGACATATTTTGAATATATTAAGCCTAAGTAATTCAAAGCTATGACGGTTAATTCCATAATATAATAATAATTCATCATTATATTAACGACTACGCACATCCACGGTATTATTTTTGTCTGTCAAAACAAACAGGAAATAGTAAATCTTATCTTATGAGCCTTTAAAGTCAACGAGATATTTTAGGAATTATTAATAAATTATGAGAAGAGTGCAGGTCGCTACGGCTGCGATTACGACAGCTCGACAGCTATGCAAGACGCAACTGAAACTATGAATGGAACTTGAAATAATTTATCAACGAACTGAATTTCATAGATTATTTATTTACTACAATAAATCTCATCTTTCATAGTTTTAGGAAGATACCAGTGTGTCAAAGCTTATATTGATTTATTATTACTTATTTATTAATGTCCTCGATAAATAGGTACGCTTGTGGGTCACGGACCATCAACCTCAAAACCTTTATAAGGAAATGCAGATCAGGTTAGCAGAAATTAACATTGCAAAACGAATCGTTTCCGAATTTGTTTATCAAATAAAATCTATTCGCGCCAGTCGCGAGCATCATCTACATAATTATTTAAAATATAAAACACGCTAAATTAGTATTGCAGAACGTGTAGATACGGCTTAATATATTATTAAACTCCAGAGTACAATAACGGCCAAATAAAAACATGTTTGAGCTAATCTCTAGTGGTATCTGAGAGCAGCTTATTCACTTGAAACCATGCTCCTTGAATCTCATATTGCATTATGATTCATGTCAGAAATTCAGCGAGTCATGCCTTGAAATGTCGAGTCCCTTGTATTGTTTGTATTGTCTTATCCGAGGCAATGTGATGTCATAGTTCATAGGAACGCCCTCAGCCGTCAGTTTCGCAACCCGATAGATGTTACCATGAATGTTCAGAGTTCGGTGCGTCGCACTCAGCGGGCTGCGTCTATTATGCTATTTACAAAATGGTCAAGACGTAATGTTAGGTGTTATTGGTTGTGCAAGCAGTGCATGAGGTTTGGAGGTAAGAGGAGCCGGAGGGGGGTCGTAACAGGTGTACGAGGCCGGCGCACGCGCATGGGAGCGACGCGAAGGTCACCACAATTTGTGGCGTTCTCTAGTGTCGCAAGTTGATTACCGTAACAGGTAACTCCATCGTTCTAAAGTAAAGTGGTTTTCAAAAGAAAAGTTATGCTAGTTGTACCAATGAGAACATTCTACAAGTTTAAGGAGTAAATAATAGACATAATGCGTTTGGTGTCACCTATTTGGCAACCAAACATTTGCTCATAAACTTAGCACCTATTATCTTTACAATCAGCTACAACTTAACATAAATAGACAGAAATTAGATCCTAGAAGACTCACCTCTTTGAGACCATCAAGACGTCCGAGAGACTTGGACTGTCGCAGTGGCAGGAATGCCTTCAGCGCATCCATGCGCGAGCGCTCCGGCTCCGCATTGACGGTGGCGGTGAGGTCTGCGCACGACAGGCGCGCCTTCCTGCGCTTGTCCAGAAGCTGCTTAGCCGTGCGCGAGCGGCGCTGCACCGGCGCCGCGTCCTCCTCAGGCTCGCTACACACCTCCCGCGCGGCGTGCACCGTGTGCCGTCGCCGCGACACCGGCGGCGACGTCAGACGAGACACCAATGACTCGAACATCACGCCCAATATCACCCACTGCACCGCAGAGACGACCAGTCACCACCAGCTCTTAAGCCATGTAAACCCATATTGTGCAGCTCGATTTATCCCGTACGATGAAACGCCTACAACCAAACATTACTTCTGTGATGGCAGTTTTCAGCCGCAGCGGGGGCTAGTCTCCATGGCCTCTCAAATCACAGGTGCCTAGCATGCGAGCACAGCGGCACGCGCTCAGGTGTGGGTAATTTGGATCGTTGACCGATCTGCCTCGGTATTGTCACTCGACTGAACGATAGTGACTCTCGAAATAGCTTTGTTTGTGATTCATTCACACAGTGTGCGTACCGTGACGGACGGAAATGGCAAAACGCGTCCACATTTGCATTCAACTAATATCTTCCTAAAGCAAAACGTGTGCATCACAATAATATTATAATATGTACCTAGTCATAGTACTACTGATGTGGAAACAATAGGTGTCGAAAGAAGTTCAGCTGAGTGTTTTTTACACACGTTTAAGAATAAGTACTTCTATTAAGTTCGTTAACCCAGTTACCGAGTTAATATTGTAATTAAATAAAGCTGAGACTTAATCACACGATGCGGCGTGTTGGAAATACTTGAAAGTGTGCCACTATCCAAAACATTGTGGTGGCAGGTTGCCATCGACGACGCACTCAAATAGAAACACACAAGGCCAAAACTGAAAGCGAAAATAGAATCAAAACTGAGGAAGACTTCGTTCTTATTTACAAGTTCATTCTTACTACAGTTTTCCGGTCTACTTTTATATAACGACTAGCCCCATGGTATGTTACAATGATTCGGTGAGACTTGTTAAAAACGAAATTGCAAGTTGTTCTAATGCGTAACATTACACTTAGCTGCAAATTAATTCTCTAGACTAAACAGTAACATGAAACTATCCAATAGTCATGTTACACGCAATTAGCATGTGTAT